>OX463860.1:23343953-23496500 GCA_949825065.1 Odontocerum albicorne | reverse complement strand
GGGTGGTGCTTAGTAAAAAAATTACATATTTCAGGAGCATTTCCTGAAACCTGATGAATGTCGAGACATAGCCTAACAATCTTTAAATTTATCAATATTTATTGTTTTCACACATAATCGTGAAGTATATACATTTAAAATCTACCTATATATTATATTTGTCTCTTTATGACCACCTTATCAATAAAATATATCAATTAATTGTTACCGCATCTCAAAAGTTAAATGTTTTTCATAAGTATTCTTTGAAAACTGACCCATGTTGGGAAAGAGATGCCTGAAAATCTTTAAATAATTCAATATTTATTGTTTTAACACACAATCACGTTTTAAGGAAACATTTTCAATAAATAAATACATCCTATAGTTCCAAAAGTAGTTGACCTTGTTCCCCGGAGGTCGTATAGAAAAAAATCTATAAATATATGGGACGCACAAAAGCCCCATATTCGAGATGCATTCTCAAAATAAAACAGAGACCTGAGCATCCGCGATACAATATACGCTTATATCCGATACAAGCGAGCGGCAATTCCGGTCGGTTTTAACGCGAGAAGAGGGAGGGAATTTTCAATTCGCATTTCTGTCCCAGGATATATTGTATTAAATTTTCTCGAAACGGCCCCATCCCTAGTAGCTGGGCGTACCGTTTTGTTTGACGCAAGAGCCCCTCCCCCTCTCTACCCTGCGAGGGAGGCATGGAGGGACGCCGCCGTATCCCATTTTCCTCCACCCACCTCCACTATATAACCATCCACTCCGGTTGCCATCCTAAAGTTCAGGATTGTCAGTTATTGTGAAAACGTTTAAAAATCATGTTCTTCTCTTGTATAACCCCTCAACATATCCGAATTGGTGATCCGGACAAATTAAAAAGCGTGGCTGAGATAAAATACCGTATTTGCCCAAACTTTACCAAAACTTCAGGTTAGTTATCAAACCTTCAGGTTTAGAACTACTGGAGTAGGCACGGAACTACTCGAGGTTCGTCGATGTACGTATTGGGAACCCTGCTTAACGTAAATAAGCAAAAAACATTCACTCACGTACTCGATACATGTAAGTTTTATTACCAGACTGGATTTTTTTTGGGTATCATTGGAAATCGATTTCAAATCCCCCGGCTGCAAGTCAAGCGTCTTTTTAACGAGGTCACGGAGGGCATCGAAAAAAATGTAAACAAAATCGAAAATAACGAGATGTATAATATTTTCTCAGATGATGAAAGAGTTAAGAGGGATATCGAATGGCGTGTAGCGATATGAAATAAAGTCAATGGGTCACTAAAACATATACTCGTATATTTGTACCGGACAGTATCGAAATATATTAAAGTTATGGTCTACAATAGTACTTTGGTGCCAATTTTATTGTGTCAGTGAAACGTAGATCTGGAAAAAGACTGAAAGGAGCCGAATATCTGCAGTAGAAATGCGCACTTTGAGACGAATACATGGACAATGTATGGCAGATTACGGAATAAAGTATTTGGAGATGAATGTGAACTTAAGGCTGATGTTTTGAATAAGAATAAGGAGAAAATACTGAGATGGTTTGGGCATGTGGAACAAATAATAAAAAAAATACCGACAAAATAGATATATAGCATAAATGTGAGTTGGATTCGTGTGAGAAGAAGACCAAAGAAAGTATAGTTGGATAAATTGAATAATATTCTGAAAAAAGGAAACGTAGAAGTTATATAAGAAGGGGTATCGATGTGGAAGAAGCTAAGGATGTGTGTCGACATAAGAAATTCTGGCACTATGTCTTCTCTGCCCACCCTGAGAGGGAGATGGCGTGATGGTATGTATGTTTAGTATTAATATAGAAGAAACGATGAGTGTGTGCTAATGTAATCCCATCGAAAATTTAAACGAATATTTTTTCGTTGTAAAATTTATCAAGGATTAAAAAAAATTGAATGTATCGAAGATGAGATGGTAAGCTGGAAAAATTTTTAAAGGAAGAAAAATTTTTTTTTTTAAATAACGAACATTTTAGAATCATAAACGGAATTATGAAATAAATGTTTGAAGTCGAAAATTCTGTACTGGGTGGTGTGCGAAGTATAACCAATATTTGGCATAAAAAAGACGGCGGTGTCGACCGATTTTCAGGACGTATTTTAATTGTCAGTCCGCCACTGTTTGTCCCACACGAAAAAATATTTTGGCTGACGGTCTGAAGCCTTTCTCAATAAGTGCCTCAGTTACCTACTGTGGTCTCTCGGTGTAATGAACCCAAGGTTCTATTTCTAATGTCTCGTGTATTGAGTTATTTCTCATTCTATCCCTCCGTGTGACTGATCTGAAGTATCTCATTTCTGTCACCTATAATATTCCAGATATGACCTTCTTCCTCTTGGATAAAATCAAAATAAATTTTCGAGATTTCTCTATTCACGGGAGTGCGGTTTCTACTCGTGGCTCTATCCTAAAGATTCCTTCTTGGTATGTTGAAATACTACCTTCTAAGCGTGAGGAGAGATGCGAGGCTATCTTCTTGTATCTTCTAAGTTGGTGACGGGAGCTACACGTTATCCTACTATGTTGGAAAATATCAAGTTTTATGTTCCTAACAACTATTCGAGGTACAGAAATATTGACCTATTTAAACCGCCAATAAGTAGAACTATCCTGCCATGTGATCCCCTACTGTATCACGGCCTGTCCTTTTTAAATAAAGCCGCAGATGTTGACATCTTAAATATTTCCGACAATGTTTTTAAAGAAAGCATTTTGAGCTTTTTTAGTAATGGAATTTAGTTATTTCGGCTGAACTATTATAATATTTTTTGTTTACCTTTTACATTTTAACTGCAGTTATTAATATTTGTTAAAGCTTTGTACGTAATTTTTTCATGTTGCTGTATATAATTTCTCTTAAGCATTGTACGTAATTTTTTTTTCATTTTGCTGTATATAATTTCTCTTAAGCATTGTACGTAATTTTTTTTTCATGTTGCTGTATATAATTTATCTTAAGCATTGTACGTAATTTTTTTTTCATTTTGCTGTATATAATTTCTCTTAAGCATTGTACGTAATTTTTTTTTTCATTTTGCTGTATATAATTTCTCTTAAGTTTTGTACGTAATTTGTTTGAACCCATGTTATGTATGTAAGTTTATGAAAATAAATAAATAAATATTTCAACATACCTCAGTAAATACTGCATTATTTTGACAACCCTGTTAGTCGGAGTAAAATTCAGTACATTATATTCATTTCAGTAAAATAAAATCCACTCAAAAGGTTTCATTTCAGTTATGAAACGTTGCTTGTTGTCACTTGAAACTCGGCTGCTTTTTACTTAACGGACTTCGGACACTTGAAAAGGCAAAGAAAATAATTAAAAATCTGGAAACTTCAGTCCACAACCCCTAGAAGACATTGTGTTTTAAGGTTTATTATGAAAATTTCATTTAATCAATCAAAAACGACAAATGCAAACAAGCAGTATCCTCATGACACCCTCCATGGCCTAGTTGGTAAAATGCATTTCTTCCAGCACGCGAGTTGCGGGTTGTATTGTTATTACAGTTTCGTTCGAGCGTATTCCCATATAGCAATCTCTGTCAACCAACTAGAACGATATTAAAAAGGTGTTGAGTGAAAACCCGACTGGAATATAATTTTTTTTTAAATATGACTTCAAACGAAAACCAAACCCATAACTCTTGGATTACGACAAGCGTCTTACCATCTAGGTCGTGAAGAGATGGGTTCGATTCCCGTTGGAAGTCAAATTTTTTAAAAGGGGTTCAAACTGGGTTTTACTTAAAACTTGTTTAAAACTCTTTCTGGTTGATTGAAAGAGATGGTCATATGGCAATAACCCCGCCAGATTTTATTGTATATAACAAAAGTGTGATACAAAAAGTGGCCTATCAAGTTGTATGTCATCAGTAAGATACAGGCAAAAGCCTAGTTTACAGGAGTCACGATAAATGTCAGGCAACAAACCCAGATCCATATAGTTTGTGAGTGTCCACTTGAAATTATTTTTATTGTATGTCTTATTTTTTCATTTATGTACTAAGAATACATATTATCATGTAATATCTTATTGTATAATTTGCTTAGCGCTATGAAGCCTAAAATGAAACAAAACATGCTGTGACCGTGAAGTAAAAATGAAACGAAACAAATTAAGAAGCTATTGCGTAATGTTAGTATTCCAATTTTGAAACACATGCTATCAAAGTAAAAGGTAGGTACTTGCAATATTAAATTGGGTCGTTTATTTTTTAAACTATGTAAACGTTGGTTTTGTATTGTTATTCGCATTTCGACTACATTGAGTATTGTGATTTGAATATCTATAAGAACCGAAATGTGTGACGTTCGATCCTCTCTGCTTACTCCGTAAGGGACATATCATAATGGCTTAGAATATAAGAAGGCGTAAAAATGAACAAGTATTTAATAACTGTTTTCGCACATCCTTGGATGAACTTTTTGGCTATTAAATAAATAGGTCTATAATATTAGGAAATAATTGCTTAATCAATTTGTGAAATGTATTTTACGCGAATAAATTACTGGATTCCTTTTTACTAAGTCATCTAACAAATCAATTTCTAAAGCCGATATTGATTTGTTGGCAAATGTGTTTATGTAATACTACACGTGTATTCAGGGAGGAAAGTGACAAGCACAATACAGGCAACAAAATAAGATTTTTTTAAAAGAGTCGAAAAACAAACATGGCTTTGATATTTATCGATTTTAATATGTTTTTCCTTTTTACCAAGTAATCGCGATTCCTTGAAGGGATTTTAATAACATTGATCTGCAATTGAATAAGGGATGGAAAATACGGATAGGAAATTGGAGGCGCAAAATAAAATATCTTATTTATAAGATAATAAAAATTATTATTGTAATTAATTTTATCTACTTTTTTTATTCAAACTTGTATTATAGTCTGCAGGATTTGCGCACTTCAAGATTTCAGTCCAATTTCAATGCAGCATATAGACTGTTATTTAGCAGTTATAAATATTTTCGCATTATTCCATTTTTACAAAGTTTACAATGGCTTAAATGTTGCGAACGGATTGATTCCAGCTTTGTCTCCTTATATTCAAGTCAGTGGAATGTCTCCATTAAGAGTGTATCTTTCGGAATTGTATCTAAGACATGTTGCTTCAGAAAGGCAGCAGAATATTGAGGCCGATTTCAACTTCATCGAACAAATATTATATATTTTTCCGAAACGATTCAATTAGGTTGGGTATTATGATAGGAGTATGTTCTATGTATGTTTTTCCTTAAGTACTGTTAAGATTATTATGAAATAATATGCATCTAAGATTTGTTGAATGTTTCGTATTCATTATTCCTTTAATTAATGAATTAATTTCTATAGAAATCCTTAAAGGTTTCCTTAATACAATAATATATATGATTTCTTAGAAACAATTAACACCTATATACTACTTATAACTAGATAACAATTCTTACACTAATTATTTAGCAAAAACAAGTCCACTTGTTCAGGCTACTTGTATTCCATCACATTCACTCAGACCTTGGCCGTCGCGGATAATACTGTAGGTGGACTAGTCAGGCAACAGATAATGCTTCGGGAGCATGTGCTTATAACGGAAGGGTAGGTCGGATTTACTCTCGTAAGCTCCCAGGGCAGCGATTAAGGGATTGCTGTGATTTTGTTGACTTTTATAGAACTTCACGGTCCAAGCAAGGATGTGGTGTTGTAGGGTTTCTTCTCGCTGTTCAGCGTGAAGTCGGGTAAGGTTTGTTCTGGGATGGGTGTTAAAAGATATCTTGAATGCCATGTTCTGCACTCTCTGGAGTTTCAGGTGATCCGTGTTGCTCACACTATATCAAACGGGTGCAGCATAGGTCAAGATAGGACGAATAAGGGTTTTATAGAGGAGGAGCTTATTTTTGGGTGAAAGGAAGCTGCGTCGATGAAATATCGAACTGATAGCCTCTATGCCCTTGTGAGTTAAAGGTTTCCTAATCGGTGATTAGAGCATGATTTATTTCAAAAGAAGTAGAATTTATATTAAGATATTCCTCGACTTCCACTTCAATACAAATCTCATCCTAATCCCCATTTTATTTACCTCTTATTCTAATTTTTGTATCCTTTTCTCAAATATTATTTTAATTTATCAAGTATGAGACATGGTCATGGATAACAATATTGAAAAGCTGGTTTATTGGTTGAAATTATTTTAAAGCAACAAATCCGGTTGATCTACTATCATTTTGATAAGAAAATAAACAAAGTAAGGGCACAGCTCGAACATTCCATTGTTTTCACCCACACTAATCACTCAACTGACTTTGTAATCGCTAAAGCTCGCAGTTCGTTATTTTACGCATTTTTTCAATTCTATTGTACGTGAAAAGCAATAACGCACACGTCTAGTGCGTGCGAGTATTAACTTTATATTATATTAAATTATGAAACCTTAACCGTCTTTGATAATAATTATAACGAGATAAAAAATTATTTATTCGAACCAAGAAAATCATCGATCTACTATTGATTGTTGTAATTATTGTTTAAAACTGGGTATTAGAGACAATATTGAAGCACGTGAGTGTGTATATGAATATGAAAAATGAATGAAAGGAGTGTAAATACGGTATAAAGAAGTTCTCTGAAAAATATATGTTGTGTTGAGTTATGACAGAGAAATTTACCCACAACGCCACGTTTTCCTTTAAATTTATATGTATTAAAACTGGCACATATTGGACCTTCAATGACACTTATAGAAATATATAATTTTGAAGTATGTAAATAATTTAAGATGCTTTATAAAGAAACGTATTATAGAGCTAAATAAATATATTGTATAAAGAAATAAACATATTCTATAACAAATTAAACATTTTGTTTACAAAAATAAATACATTGTATTTAAAATAAATATATTGTACAAATAAATAAACATATTTAAGAACTAAATAAATATTTTGTTTAAAGAAATAAACATAATAATGAAATGTAAAAATAATAAAATATATCGTATAACAATATAAATATATTGTATGAAAAATAAACATTTTGTGTCATTAAATGAACAAAATAATTTAGACTGAATTATTATTAAGTAAGATATATGTATGTTATCATATGTGTAATTTATTTATATTTTATTCCGTATTTACACATACATGTGTTAATTGAAAAATCGAAAAAAAAAATCAACTGGTAAAATATGTTATTTGAATATGTTTCAGACAGTAAAACGCGCCAAATATCGTGATTATTAATAACACATGTTTTAGACAGTAAATCGCGCCCAATGTTACAAATCGTGATTATTACTAACATATGTTTCAGACAGTAAAATGCGCCAAATTTTACAAATCGTAATTATTAATAACATATGTTCGAAGTTTTGTAGTTTTTTTTTCTCCAAGCCTGAAAAATACGTCAATTTTCAACTGATTGAAAACGGCATTATACAAAACAAACTTTATATCGATCTGCATCGAAATTAATTTAAATGACAGCCACTGGCAACACTTAATTCGAATACATTTTATAATATATTCAAACCATACTTTATTTATTTTAATTGTCATTACATTTTTTTTACTATTGTAATAAACTATAAAACTAACTACCCGATAAATATTTTAAAGCTTATTTAAACAAACGGGTGCATAAAAAGGTTAAAAGACATAATATTATATTAATAGACATTGTTTGATAAAATCGAGACTTTTTGGCTCGCTTGAAATTTTACTGAAACGAAGGGATTGTTCGGGACAATACGAACTACCCCCTAACGTCCGACTGAATTTTCATTCGCATCTGTATTCAGTCGCTTCGTCGCCGTTGTGTAGATCGTTCGGCGCTGTTGCTCGTATGGAAATCCGACAGATAACCTAAAAGAAATTGAAAAAAATCCTTTTTAATTCATAAAATCGTATTTAATCAGTAATGTGTGCAATTAAATAAATCAATTAACGACGTTATGTGCAATTGAGAGTTGTCAATTATCGTAATTTGACATGTTTTATGTTGTGTTTGATGAAACGTATTGACAAAACTGATTGCCCTTTTGAAACAACTGATTTTTAGAACAGTTTGTTTTTTTTTGTGTACTGTTAATTATTTTCGTAAATAAAATATGTATATTCTTAAAATTTTTCCTTAAGATTTGAAAACTTTGTGACGTGTAAATTTGTGTTTAGATTACAGGCATTGCCGTAAATCTTCATAGATGTAAGTATTTGTTTTTATTTAATTTAATATTGAAATGCTATACTTAAGTAATTTTAAATAAACATTATTTGGAATATTTGACAATCTAATGACAAATTAGTTTTTTTTATATTTAATTTCATATAGATATAAATATTAATTCTTAAAAATATAACAAAATATGTGACAATACTTCAAAATAAACGGATATTTTCTTACATAAAAGTTTAAAATATTACTCTTGTCTCGGTGTATATTTATGATTTTTTCTATTTAAAAAAGCTAGGTGAAATACAAAAAAATATGTTTATAAATGGCCTTCCGAAATACAATTATTTCTTCATTTAATTCCGTTGTTTTTTTTAATTCAATGAGTAATTTCTGGGTTAAAGTTCTTGGAAAATTTTGATATTTATAAAACATACTTAAATATTTAAAATAATGAGAGAACTGTGTTGATATTATACAATTACTCCTCGACGATGCATAATCTTTAAATTGTCTTGTACAATTATATCAAATTAATATTTATTGAATTCATAACTAAAATTATGGAGATTCCTGCGAGTTATGTAACGAGTTGTTTTTTTTGTGAACTTTTCATTTGTTTGGTGAAATACGTAATTTTTCTCGGAATATTTTATGCGTAAAGTTGTAAATTTTTTTATATTTTTTTCTGTATTCAAATACCAAAATATTATGATATGTTCAATCCATAAGCAAATAAATTATTTAAAAATGACTGAATTTCAAGGATAATTCAACGAATAAGAAACTATTTAAATACTCAATCTGAATGTTTTTCTTAATTTTCTCTGAATCTAATTTATTCAAATATTTTGATCTTTTTGAAGATTATTCGTTTAAGTTCGTTGGTATTTTATGGTGATATTGAAAGGTTTTATTAAACCAAAATTTTCATTGAAAATTTGAAAGTGTAATTTTATATTTCTTTTGTCGTGGATCCAAATTCTTTTTTATTGGTTGGTTCATGTCGTTAAAAAAAAACAAGATTATTTTCTTAGTTATAAAATGTGTATTTCATAGCGGACGCTTATCAACTCCTTTTATTTCATTGTCCTTCAGAGAGGACACGAATCGATTTTTGCCTCTGTGTCGCGTATTATTCGAAGCTTATTGTGGTCTCAGGTTTAGCCACATTTTTTCTTACAATTACACTTTAAAGGATGGAATCAAAGTACAGACCGGGTCTTTATCTGCCTCTCTTCAATTTTTCATTATTGTTACACAGTTTGTCGCAATATACGAGTACACTCTTTCCGCATATTTTCATTTGGAGAAAACGAGAATGAAGCTTTGATAATCCTTCGAATGTGACGTACCAGAACTTGACCGCTCCAAATGTGATTAAAATTGTCTGATTTAGCTCTGTCGGTATATCGATCACATATCGTAAGATCTATGAAGATTCGTAAAGTGAACTGATCTTCTTATGCATTCCTTACTGAATATGTTTTAGACATATTTGAATGAGGAAGAGTTCTTTAATTAAGGTCATATTATCGTTTACAGACGATACTATTATTTTATCACATGGAGTATAAATTGATAAGATATTGAACATAGTTTATTAGTATTTTCGAAATCGCTGCATTATATTTTGTATTACTGTAAATAACTCAAATGATCTTTTATTTCTCTACGATGTCTCCATTGTAACTTTTCAAAGATCCTATGTCTGAGAGATGTTCCTTCGGAGATAAGTAAAACTTTGAGGTCGATGTCATCTTCACAGAATAAATTGATTGTTACAAATCTATCCAATAGGGCTGGGTTTTATGACAGGTTTTTACCATTGCTGGCCCATTGGCGTAGAATGGTCTGCCTTTTAGAGTTATAGACATGGATGGCGTGTGCAGCTTTAGTAATCATTGTGCAGGTTTAGGTTGACAACTGTTTTTGGAAGGTCTTAACAATATTTATGATTACGTGTTACTATCTCATGTCGGAAGATCAACAAAGATTTCTTTACAGATCGTCGTTCCTTAGTAAGTTTTCTTACCAAATATGTTTTTTTCTGAACATGCACAGATGCAGAAAAGTACCTAATCAAACCTCCGTGGTCTACTTGGTAAGACGCTTGTCTCCCAATCCATAGGTTGCGGGTTTGATTCTCGCTGGAATCCAGGTTTTTGTAAAAACAAGACTAGAATCCTTTTTAAAAAAATCGTGATTTGAACCCGCAACCTCCGGGTTGGGAAACAGCAGTCTTACCAACTAGGCAACGAAGTTAGTAAGACATTGTATCACACTTTTGTTGTATACAATACATCCTGGTGGATTTATTGCCATATGATAATTTATTCTAACCAACTAGAAAGATTTTAAGCAAGTATTAAGTGAAAACGGGACTAAAAACCTTTTTAAAAATTAATCTGGTTAACAACGGGAATCAAACCCGTGGGTTGGAACTTTTGGGTCAGAAGAAGGGCATCTTATAAACTACGGCATGGATATCGTAATTCATATTTTATTCCCTTATGATCTTATTCCTGATCTGATTCCCTGATGACATCGTTATTCATATTTTATTCCTTCGTGATCTGAATCCTGATCGTATTCCCTGATGATATCGTTATTCATATTTCATTCCCCGACGATCTGATTCCTGACTTGATTCCATGATGATATCGTAATTCATATTTCATTCCCTGATAATCTCATTCCTGATTTGATTATCTGATGATATCGTAATTCATAGTTTATTTACTGATAATCTGTAGCTAGCTGGATGATTCGCCTCCATACCCCATGCCCCTGCGTCATGATAAGTGCCCCACTCAATAAGGAACTAGTCATCTCTTTGATTTGGTCTATCCACATTTCTGAAGACAGTCCTCTTGCTTATCACTGTCAACACTTCTAGTCACTACCAATTTCTCCTAACTCGTATTTTTAAGTGACATGTCTGTATTAGTGTGGCAGTATTATCTTTCTGCGTGTAGTTGACATGTTTCCTTTCACTTGTAGACACGTTGGTGTGTTTTGCAGTCCATGAAATACAAAGTTTCGTCGTTAATACCACATCTAGAAAGCATCCAGCATATATAAGTCCTATTTTCTCAGCGTCCGTGATTCCATTCTATAGAATGTTATGGAGAAAACCAGAGTTCTCGCATATTTTATCAATATCATTATTTTTATACTCGAGTTCATAATAGGAAGAAATTTTCAATTAATAAGTTAAGGATTTTGTTTAGAATTTTCGAACATAATTATAAGCCGTACTAACAGGATCAAACGCCTGATTAAATATTGTTCACTGAATAAAGAAGAAAACATGTTTCAAATCAACATTCTGAAATATAATAAACCTTTACCCTTAAATATATGAATTTTTTAAATTTGAAAATTTGTATTATATTGGGTTGTCCAGAAAGTAATGTTGTATTTTTAGGTCAAATACAAACTTAAAATCGCACCAAATTCTCGTGCATCGTGGTTTTCCATACTTTCACTATTTCAGCAATCTACTATTTTCAGTATTTCAGCATTTAGCGTGTCATAGAACGCAGGTTATTCTCGATTAAAGCTTTGATTTGGTCGTCCAATAGTATTTGGCCTTCCTGTGCAAACATCATCTTCGAGTGTCGTATCGTATCATCATTGATATTAATCCTGGGCTTTATCCAAGTGTCGTCTTACTGGGGATGCTTAGGTACAGCGTATTATTAGTGTGGAAGATCTCTTCGAGTGGGTGTTCATTTTTTTTTGTTTCCTCAGGGGTAATTTAGTTAACTCATCCATCCTGAACAGTCTTGGTTTGTATGTTCCGGATAATTATTTGAGACAACGCTCCCATATATTGTTCTATCAACGTATAAGTCGAACCAACCAGCATTTGGAGATGCCGGTAGGTAAAGCAATCACACTGCTTAACCGTATGTGTCTTCATGTAGTCGTATTTCTTGTTTCACTCAGCTCCTTCATAAACATTTTTACAGTAGTTTTGTATAAGTCTTAAAATGTTGAACTGTTTTATACATTTTTTATACATGTTTTATTTGGTCCTTGTACAAATTCGGGAAACCTGTAATGTGTAAAGGACCTGAAAAAATAAATTAATAAATAGAGTTTAATCATTTTTTTATACCACATTTGACACATACGATAATTGACTGCATGTTGACATACCTTATACTGTATATATTTATTTCTGTCATAGTAAAAAAATACCAATTACCGAAAAAAACATATTTCGCTTTACATAAGCATTGTAACTGAAATCAATACATTGATTACCAAGTTTTTATTACAATCTATGGATTAAAACTAACATAAAAACTTAATAAGAGCCGACCATCCTGATATGTTGAAAATGTTTAAGTGTTAAATCCTTCTATTTAAAATGAAGTTCTACAATACCAAATCAATTAACAAATTACGTCAGTCATCAAAAATCAAATAGCTGTCTAGCGCTAAAAAATATTAAATAACTGCCTTATGTAAAAAAATGCAGACGGGGAGGGGATGCGCGAAGTATTTGACATGAAAAAAGGATCGGTTTCGTCCGATTTTCAGTCCGCCGCTGAACATAGGAATAAAATCATTTCACGCGCCAGCATGTTTTTATTTTTTATTTACATAGATTCCCGAATATTTTATAAATAAAAATATGCAGATTATGGTTTTATCCGGAGCAGTTCCATACAGTAGGAAGCGAATCCGATAATTGGATCACAGATGGCGAACGGGGCTCTGGAATAATCCGCTCCGGTTACAGCGATTTAAATACGAAGTAGACACATTAAAATGCGAAAAACTTTTGTAAATATAAATTACATTAAGATATAATATTTTACGCAATGGAGCGATTATCTGTCATTATTTACTAAACAGAACGCAGAATATTAATTTCTTTTCCAAGATTCGCTCTATTGGATGTCCAGAAAGTAATTTTATAGATTTAGGTCAATGTCTTAAGTGTAAATTGCTCGAGGATGATGGTTATCGATTTTTTCAGTATTTCAGAAATCTCTTATGTCGTAAAAAGCTCGTTATTTTTTAACAAAGTCTTGATTTAGTTGTCATAAGTGGTAGGACTTCCAGAGCGGAAACCGTCTTCGAGTGTCGTATCATCATTACCGATTTTTTTAAACCACATTTTTGATAGACGATCGCTTACTGCATCGTCGCCATACACTGTACATTACTTTTTTGGTTTATGTCCTTTGAGCTAGTAAAAAGGCACCAGGCACCGAAAAAACACTTGTTTTGTTCCATTTTTAAAATAACACCAAAAAAACCGCTCAAGTAATTTGGGTAAACAATGATCGAAAAAAATGTGATAATATAATTTAGCATGTTGATTCTGCATACAAAAAACTTCTGGAAAGCTACGAATACATCACACTTCTTACACATACTCCTGATCTCACTTCTCTTCTTCTACATAGCACACGATTTGGAAGTTCTGCAAAGTTTTTCTTTTCTTTTTTCAGTTTATGGAATACATATCAATACATGTTAAGACACGTTTTTTAACAACATATGTGGAGGATCTTGTGCTATTTGTTATTCTATTTGGATCCAGATTTCTATGTCAAAATCTTTAAGATCTAACATTTCACTGCATACTTATGACGCGGCGTCACTATCTCCATCATAAATAAATTCGGGCATATTTTCATTGTCCGTGTGAGAAATCAGGAATCGGAAATCAGAATCAGTCAAGTTGATAGTAATATATCCTATTTTGAAAACATTTCACTGCATACTTATGACACAGTGTCACAATCTCCATCATAAATAAATTCGGGCATATTTTCATTGTCCATGTGAGAAATCAGGAATTGGAAAACAGAATCAGGCTAGTTGATAGTAATATATCCTCTTTTGTAAACATTTCACTGCATACTTATGACACGGTGTCACAATCTCCATCATAAATAAATTCGGGCATATTTTCATTGTCTATGTGAGAAATCAGGAATTGGAAAACAGAATCAGGCTAGTTGATAGTAATATATCCTCTTTTGTAAACATTTCACTGCATACTTATGACACGGTGTCACAATCTCCATCATAAATAAATTCGGGCATATTTTCATTGTCTATGTGAGAAATCAGGAATTGGAAAACAGAATCAGGCTAGTTGATAGTAATATATCCTCTTTTGTAAACATTTCACTGCATACTTATGACACGGTGTCACAATCTCCATCATAAATAAATTCGGGCATATTTTCATTGTCTATGTGAGAAATCAGGAATTGGAAAACAGAATCAGGCTAGTTGATAGTAATATATCCTCTTTTGTAAACATTTCACTGCATACTTATGACACGGTGTCACAATCTCCATCATAAATAAATTCGGGCATATTTTCATTGTCTATGTGAGAAATCAGGAATTGGAAAACAGAATCAGGCTAGTTGATAGTAATATATCCTCTTTTGTAAACATTTCACTGCATACTTATGACACGGTGTCACAATCTCCATCATAAATAAATTCGGGCATATTTTCATTGTCTATGTGAGAAATCAGGAATTGGAAAACAGAATCAGGCTAGTTGATAGTAATATATCCTCTTTTGTAAACATTTCACTGCATACTTATGACACGGTGTCACAATCTCCATCATAAATAAATTCGGGCATATTTTCATTGTCTATGTGAGTAATCAGGAATTGGAAAACAGAATCAGGCTAGTTGATAGTAATATATCCTCTTTTGTAAACATTTCACTGCATACTTATGACACGGTGTCACAATCTCCATCATAAATAAATTCGGGCATATTTTCATTGTCTATGTGAGAAATCAGGAATTGGAAAACAGAATCAGGCTAGTTGATAGTAATATATCCTCTTTTGTAAACATTTCACTGCATACTTATGACACGGTGTCACAATCTCCATCATAAATAAATTCGGGCATATTTTCATTGTCTATGTGAGAAATCAGGAATTGGAAAACAGAATCAGGCTAGTTGATAGTAATATATCCTCTTTTGTAAACATTTCACTGCATACTTATGACACGGTGTCACAATCTCCATCATAAATAAATTCGGGCATATTTTCATTGTCTATGTGAGAAATCAGGAATTGGAAAACAGAATCAGGCTAGTTGATAGTAATATATCCTCTTTTGTAAACATTTCACTGCATACTTATGACACGGTGTCACAATCTCCATCATAAATAAATTCGGGCATATTTTCATTGTCCGTGTGAGAAATCAGGAATCGAACATCAGAATTAGGCTAGTTGACAGAAATATATCCTCTTTTTTAAACATTCCACTGCATGCATACTTACTATATGACGCGGTATCACAATCTTCATCATAAATAAATTCAGGTATATTTTCATTGTCCGTGTGAGAAATCAGGAATAGGAAATCAGAATCAGGCTAGTTGACAGTAATATATCCTTTTTTTAAAACATCCCATTGCATGCATACTTATGACACAGTGTCACAATCTCCATCATAAATAAATTCGGGCATATTTTCATTATCCGTGTGAGAAATCAGGAATAGTAAATCAGAATCAGGCTAGTTTAATATTAATATATCTTATTTTGAAAAGGCATCGATCACGGGACCGGGATACAAAGTGAAATCTTGAAGATATTGACGTATGAATCTGGATACTAACTAACGTCTTCCGATGAAATAGAATAATGCCATGAAATAAAAAAAGACATTGCAAAACTTGCAAAGTGAATGCTAAGCATAAGAAGAGAACTGAAATCCGGAACATGCGTGGGGAGTGTGATGTAGCTCTCCAAAAATGAGAATATCGGCAGAAATAACATACTTAACTAAATTATTGAAATATTTTAAATGAATATGCAAAGTTTCAATATAATATATTTGATGATTACTTAGATAAAGCGATTTCAGTATAACCTTAAAAAAATATTAATATCTCAGAACCAGCCGGGCACTGGGAAAGATTCTCTTGATTTTGATCGAGTCATAAAGTATTAAATCAAACATTAATTGAAAAACGAACGCATTTATTAAACATAAAGGAAATTGTTTTTACCACGATAATGCCAGGCCACGTGTGGTATACACAACACAAAAACCTGATTGTCCTGAAATTTACGATATCCCCCATACTCCCCCGACTTGGCGTCTAGCGATTAACGATCGCTACAAAATTACCTTAAGGGAAAAAAATTACTCTGTGAAATACTCGTACATCAAATCAATGCTTGACGAGTTTTTCGCTTTAAACCTTAAAATAGTGTAATGGGGGTGTGATATACAAATTGACTAATAGGTAGTAGAACGTTATACTCAATAATGGAAATTATGTGAGGGATATCGAACGGGTGTAGCGATAGGAAACGAAATCAATAGGGCACTAAAATATATGTATACTCAAACATGATAATACCAAAATATGATACAATGATAGTTCAGAACAGTACTTTAGTACCAACGATTTATGGGGGTGAAACGAGCATGTAGAAAAAGATTGAAAATAGCCGAATAAATGCTGTAGAAATGCGTGCTCTTAGAATAATATATGGGGTGACAATGTATGTCAGAATGTGGAATTAAGGGATTAGGGATAGATGTAAAGTTAAGGCTGATGCATTGAGTAAGATGAAGAAGAGCACTTTGAGATCGTTTGGGTACGTGGAACAAATAAATTATGAGACTAACTAAACAAATGTACAGTGAAAATTTGAGTGCGAAGCGTAGTAGAGGAAGACTAAGAAAGTGTGTTTAGATCAAGTGTATGATATTTTGGAAGAAGAAAATGTAAAAGTCAGAGAAATCGTAGGAGTTTTAAGAAAAAGTGTTTGGATGTAGACTAGGCGAAAGTTGTGTATCGCGATAGAAAAATCTGACACTTTGTCTTTTTTGCCTACCCCAACAGGGGAACGGTGTGAAGGTATGTACATGTATGTATTAAATAAACATGGTTTCTTTAAAATGTGATAATGTTAATATTCATCAACTGTAGTCCGATTAGTCAGAAGTGCATGGCCGCGCGGTAATGCACTGGACTTCCGTGTGGAAGGTCGCCGGTTTGAACCCCGCGTTGTGCTTTTCCCCTCGAATGACACAGGCATTTTTGCCGCTTAATATTCGGGGGTATAAGGATACCAATGACTTCAGTCATATCTATTCTTACAAAAAAAGGAAAAAAAAAAACATGCCAGTGTGGTCCGAATGCCTCACTTCGGTGTGCCATCGCATCCAATACAGCGGTGCGGCCTATGAGTTTGTTGATGTTCAAGGGCTCACTCACTTAAAGAGGAGAAATGAAGATGGAAACATAACTACCACGGCCCCACGGTGACGTTGGAATGGTGAGTGGTTCCTCAACTTCGAGGTCCATCAACGACGAAGGCGAGTTAGAAGAGATCTGGTAATAAACTTTTATTCTGGTACTTCTTACAATTTTTTTAAATAAATAGTTAATTTCTAGTAGTTTTTTTCAAATATAATTAAAAATTGATACACTATTTCTGTGTCGTTATGGTAGAAGTTGATATGCCCGTTTTACTTTAGTTTTCAGGAGAAGCAATATTAACTTTGATAAGCTGTTAAAATCAGTACAAATAAGCATTTTTTTAAGTTTTTCCAAACAATATATCTTTTGTTTGGATAATGACTGACACACCAAGTTTTGCCACAACATGTTGAGAAATATTTTCTATAAAGTGGGAGAATAAACACAAAATGACTAAAAAAAACGTACATGTCAACTATTGCCATAACGCCACAGATTTAATCCATTTGAAAATATATATTTAACCCAGTTAGTTTTAAGTAATATGCAACGCATCTTCATGGGTATTATGAACAAACTAGAGTTATTTCTTGAATATTCAAAAAGACTTTAGTTTCACTTTGTGGTGCCATGTTTTATGTAAAAAAGAAATAAAATAAATAAATAAAACACTTATTTTAATAAAACAGTTTATCTTAACCTGACGATGAAGACGGAGGGAGGTGTACGAAACCGGTAGCAAACTCAGAATAAACCAGTGGTGAACACAACACATATAAAATAAGCGTTTTATTTTATTTATTTTTTACATAACTAAAGTAAGTTTGAATATTTGAATAAACATGAATTTCCAGTGTTAACTCCTGAAATATTATTAACTTCTACTAGTTTCCGTTGTTTATAGCTTATATGATAGCGGCTAAAAATAATATTTACTTTTTTTATCTTATCTACATAATGGACTGTGTTGTGTTAAGTCTGTGATACATGTTGTTTACTAACTGCATGTCTTAATGCAACTCCTATATCTCATGTTGTGATAACATGTTATTTATGTGACCTATATTTCAGTTTCATTAAGGTAGGCAATAATGTAAATAATATGTTATCTGACTATACGGAGTGTTCATTGTGTTTCTGGATTTAAAAGAAAACGACTGAGCAAAACCTAACGAACACTAGTACAAATATTTGTAAGCTAACCTAAGAATTTTAATTGTTTTACCCCTTGCAATCAGGATTTCGTTTGGGACATAGCACTAAAGCCGCACTAGTCAAAATTATGAACGATATGAGACATAGAATAAGTATTAAACAGCTGACATTTTTATGTCTATTAGATTTTAGCAACGCATTCAATACTGTAGACTTTGACCTACTTCAGGTACAAATGCGTTCATTATGATTCTCTGAATCGGTCATTGTTTGGTTTTTGAGTTATTTAAAAGGAAGGCAACAATCCTGCAAATACCAGGAGCGCATATCGGACTGGACTGATCTCTCTGCAGGCGTTCCCCAAGGTAGAATAATCTCTCTATTCCTCTTTTCTATATTCATCAACGCAATTACATAATCTGCTAAGAATTGTTATCATCTGTATGCGGATAACATGCAGAGATGTACAAGTATATTGATTTCAATCTCGATTGCTTTCATACGGTGTTGAACGATTTAAACTGATCTCCGAATGGACTAAGGAGTATGGTTTACTCATTTATCGTACGAAGTCTCAAGCGATCCTCATTGGCAGCCCTCGGCTTCTCATCAAATTCAACACTGACTTACTCTCTCCGATATTACTTGATGGATCTTTCATACCATTACATAAAACTGAGTTTTAATAGATATAACTCTCTCATGGCAAGATTAAATAAATAAGGTGTGCCGAAGGATCTTCTTCCGCCTTTGTCCCCTTAAAATGTAACAAAGATTCCTGCCTACTAAAACCAAAATTAAGCTCAACCAATATATGCTCTTTCTGAATTTAGACTATGTTTACGTCTGTTATTTGCATATTATGGAGGAAGAACTGGACAAATTACGGCGTCTTTAAAATGTTTAAGGTCAATTTTTAACCTGGAAAACTACGATCACTTCCCTTCATTCCAGAATGAGCTGAACTAGTTGGACGTGAAAAATATACACTATATTTCCATACTGTCACTATCGTATAATATACTTAACTGTCCCGTCACCCCCTCTTATTTCGCCGAAAATATTCAGCGTCTTTCCAATCATGGGCATGCGCTACGCTCAAACAGAGATTGTTTATTGGTTTTCCCAGTTATCCACTCTACTATTTTTACATCGTCCTTTACTGTCCAATAAAGAGACTTTGGAACCAGTTACAAATTAATGTTAGACTTGCTCCATCATTGGCATGTTTTACAAAGCGACTGAAATTTTTTTCGGTTTCAAGTCAGTTTTACAAGGTGTTTCATTCTTGATCTTTATTTCCTCTTCACAGTAACCTCCTTTTCCTTTGATTGATGATGTATCACTTATTTTTTTACTATGTATATTGTCCATGAATTTTTGTAAAAGTGAATAATTATTCGAATTATTTTGCGACGACGTAATTAATTTCCTTTGTGTGTTTTGTCTGTCTGGTTGAATGTGAGAATTCGTCGAAATGCTACTGTAACATATTATAACTTCTATATACATTCCTTAACAGTCCCGCTGTCCCACATATCTCGTCAAACATGTGCAACAACCTTCCGATCACGTATTCTCGTTAGGCTCCAGCAGAGTTGCCTTTTGACTTATCTCTTCTACTCGTACCCCGCCTCCCACTCACATTTGCGCTGTATATTTGTGTTGTTAGTCTTTCTTCACCTATTAAAAAAAATTTACTGATAGAATGAAACAAAATGTCTTTGCAGATTGACTGCTATATTATAAATGTTTCCAGGAATTAAGTGTTGAGTTTACTAAAATGATGACCGACATCTTGAAGGCATTGTAGCATTTATCCTTAGGGTTTTGTCAAAATAGATTACTATGTGTAAGTCATATTTCGATAATGTTTTTTGACTAGTAAAACAAAATATACAATTGAATTGTAAACTAGTAAAACAAAATATGGATCAAGTGAATGATGCTTTGAAGAAGGGAATTTAAAAGAGATGAATTTGAACTTAAAGCTGATTCAGTAAGATAAAAAAAAGCACTCTAAGATGGTTTGGGCATTTAAAACGACTGAATGAAGAAAAAAAAATCAAATATACAACCCAAATTAAGTAGACGGTATAGTGGAGAAAGACCAAGTAAGCGTGGTTAAATCAAATTAATGATATTTTGAATTAAGAAAATCGAAAAATTCAGAGAAAATGTAGACGTTGAAAAGGCGAGTATCGTGATAGGAAAGTCTAGCCCTCAGTCCTCTCTGCCTACGCTGATAGAGAAACGGTGAGATTATATATGTAAACAAGTATGTACGGTACAAAATATTTTTACTCGAACGCCTACGTACATAGTAAGTAGCGATCTATAAAGCCAAAATAGAAAACATTTTATTTCTTTGTAGGGAAATATAAAATAAAATATGGTAAAAGTATTAGGAGATCAGAAATTCGTATCGGTTTTGAGCGTCTTCTTGACAGCGGGTGAATTATTCATGGGTGCGTGTAAGGGAGGCAAACCACTCCGTACGGGGCGGGCGCGCCTCCAATCTGACGTGATTCAACTTTACCGGCTGCCAGATTATGTAATCATCGGCTTGTACATGTTTTATAACCTTAACACACATGTTAATGTACGAGTATTAAACTATCTATTGAAATACAATACAAGCATATTCCCCGCACTGATCGCTCGCTATCGTATGACATGGAAACGTGACTGTGAAAATAATACAATGAAATGAACCGAATAAATGAGTATGATGACGACACTTTTTAATTATGTATCGAAAATATGTATATACGACAATTAAATGCCCTTTACAAACCATAGCTTAACATTAAGTACCGATATCCTTCGAAACTTATGTAATTTTAATATGCATCTACAGTTTGGGCTCCTCATCAGCTCAAATATAAAAACAACCTAGAACAAATACAAAAAAAATCCTTAGATATCTATGGTACAAAACAAAGAGCGATTACCAAAAATATGTTCACCATGTCGAACTTCTCACGGTGTGTAACTATAGAAGCTTCGAAACAAGAAGGCAAGAATCCATTGCGATATTCCTACTAAAGGTTTTCATGGTTGATTTAACTGTCCCGCGATTCTAGAAGTACTAAGTTTATACTCGTATGTACCTAATAAATATAACCGTGCAAGGAATCACCCTCTGTTCTACATACCAACTTACAGAACGTATATCATGGCTAAACACTCGTGGTCACGCGTGGTATAGAGATATTGAACCAACTGAATGACACTGTGGATATATTCTCGGCACCGCCTAGCAGTATGAGAAGAATCCTAGCTGATATTCTTCCTAACGAATAAGCTAGACCATCTCAGAGTGCTCTTTTCATCTTACTCAACACATCACCCTTAAGTTCACACTCATCCCTAATCACTTCATTCCGTATTCTGCCATACACTGTTCCCCCATATATTCTTGTAAGTGCACGCATTTCTCGGCTCTAATCAGTCTAGTTCCACGTCCACGTATACTAAACAAATGATAAAATAAATAATAAGATGAAAAAAGGAGATTTAAAACAATTTGGTCGTGGATAGAATGAATGATGAAAAATTAGCTAAGCGAGTATACAAGTCAGAAGGGAAACGTGTGCGTAGAAGAAGTAGATCGAGGAAAACATGGCAGAATTGAACCAAATGGACCAGATTCTTGAAAGAACGTTTTATTTATTTAATTTATACATGACAAGAAATCTATAAATACACAATTTGCGAAAAAACAACAGGGAATTAAATTTGGGCACAATTTTAATGGATTTGTTGTCTTTCATTTGTCGTGTCCCCAGTAAACTAGGCTTTTCTTTGTATCTCACTGAGGACATATTGCATCAAAAAATTAATCGATATTTCTCTCCGACTTTTGTTTACATAAAACCGATCATTTGACGTTTGATTATATATCATATGTTAAGTAAGAAATATTAATAATATAATATTGCGCATGACGAGATGTATGAATGTGGAGGAGGCGATAGTTATGTGATTGGATAGAAAAGTTTGGAGATCTTTTCTATCTAACTCCCGCAAGGGACACGACGTGATCCCATGTACTCGTATGTACGAGTATGTTATATCTTTTTTTTAATGTCACTGGAAACATGAAATGCATCAATAGGCATTGTATTGAATATTAATATAGTTTTATGCGAAGCTACGTTAGTTTTGATTGGCTAAATGGTTATGGTTGAAACCAATCAAGCGTCTTTATTTGTTGATTGATATCTTCGAGTTTATTGGTTAATCACGTACTAAAAATATATGAAATAAACGTCGGATTTGTGGTAAATTGTAGACACAATATGTCCGTAATACTCGTATGATAGTGTTTTCTACATCTACATTTTGTCTACCAGTGCAATCAATTATTTTACCTCCTGATTTAAGTCGTGAATTAATTAAATAGTTAAAGAGGATGTCACAAATCGACCAACTGCTTGTAATCACAGAAATAAGACAACCGCCACCATTCCGTCTTACCTCTTGTCGTCCAATCTGGATGACTCTGGAGCAAATACACAACAGGCCGATCGCCGATAAATGACAGTCCCATTGGACGGAATGTGATGTAAATATCAAGTATCTTGTGGGTCACTCGACGGCGATGGGGCCTGGGTTTTCCTTACATCGGAAGAAATGGTGTACTCTTAATAGGATCAGATACGAAGTGGTTCGCACTGCATTTGATATGTACAAGAAGAGTCTAGCGGAGTTGCCTTTCTGTGAGTATGGGGAATCCAGACCATGGACCACACCGGACACAGCTGTCTACTGAATGCGTTCACTGGAGGTGTCAGGAGCTATGCAACATGACACTGGACCTAACTACCTGACGCGGACACTGGGCCTGACGCGAACACTGGACGCGGACACTGGTCCTGACTCTAGACACTGGTCCCTACTCTAGACACTGAACCTGACAACCTGACACTTGACCTAGTTGGAGAAGACATACTGCATGTGATGGCCAAAAGTAGAAGAAGAATGGTTGTATATTAATTAACAGCTCAGTTGCAGCTTGTGCTACAAAATAACCTTTTGAGAAAAAAATACACGCAGAAGAAGCTCTCTTAGAGAAACTTCGGTTCTAGTAAAATAGTTATCTAAATGCTGGGCTATTTTAAGTCAATTCAGTATTTAAAAAAATGGTCCATCTTACATTATCCATAGTGTTATGGTAAAGAGATTAGCAGATTTGGTTAAACATGACAGGGATTTAAGTGCAAAGCAGGTGGCCGACTTGAACGAATGACATTTTGTGGCATCCCTTTGTTTCTGACAAAAATATAGGTTGTTCAATTAGATTCTTTTTTATCAATAACGAATTTCCTCGTTTAGTAGACTGATTGTTCCAAATCGGTCCTATAGGGTTGAGATATTATAATAAAGCTTTTGCCGTTGCTGGCCCTGTGGCGTGAAATGCTCTGCCTCTTGGTATTAGAGATAAGATATTATATTTAGGAAATACTTGAAGACAACCCTTTTGGTAAGGTCTCATCAACATTTATTATCGTATATGAACACTACACACATGCACTACACTACAACTACTATAAAGCCGAATGAATATGTTACAATCACATATTGTAAGCTCTTCAAAGGTTTCTTTGTAGTTCGTCTTTCTTCGGTAAGTTTTCTTCAGTTTTCTTACTAAATATATTTTTCTGGACATATTCAGATGCGAGAAAGCATCTAATCTAATGGCTGCAGTCACCACCTTTCTATTCTTATACCTATATTCATATTTTTTGTAATTTTTAATCTGTCATTGATAGCCGATTGAAATCTCGAGTTAGAGCACCCTTAATAAGAGTCCACCCTCTAAACGGCACTATTTAAATTCTCGTTTATTTTTTTTTAATAGTTATTCTACAATATTTAAATTATCAATTGTTGATGACTTCTTATTACCCAGTCGATTTAATCAGGGTACGGGAAAATTCGAAAAATATTTACTTCTTTAATTCTCGCATCCTGAAATCTAGTACTTCTGGAATGAATTCGGAAATTCTTTTGAATCTTACGTAAGATCCAGTGGAAAAGTCTATCCACCTACTAAATTTAAATTAAAGGAAAGAAAATAAGCGAGTTTTCTTTTCTTCTCGAATATACACGTATAGGTATGATATGGATATTCCTTCTCTGTTTATTTAGTTACAAAATTACACAAACGGACATTTTGATAACAAAGCTCTTTTTCCCTCACAAAACGCTCTCAGCCCGACTAGGGTTACATAAACTCGAGGAGATTAAATTACGAAAACCTTTTTCTGCCCGCACAGTTTATATGCATACTCCAGGTTATTATTTTAATATTTCAGCCACGTCAGCTGTTCCCCTCTCGTCAGCAGTCGATCCACGTACAGGGCCAATGTCGAGAGCAGGAACAAAAGACACCTCCTTCCATTTCGTGTTCTCTTGGCACTGATGGAGAGTGACTTGCAAAACACGAGTGCCACTTTACTCTGTGTTATTGTTATTTAAAAAAATAACCAACCGTATTATGTAAACGTTTTGAGGGTAGTTTTCGGTGGTCAAGTGGTTAACGCGTTTTTTAAATATTCTGAAGTTGCACATTAATTATTAACGGGTTTCAGTTTGCTTTCACATATTTTACGTACATTTTCTGCGTACGGGATACCTCTTATACGAGATAAACAAAACCTCTTTGCACCTTCTATTCTTCTGGTGCTTAATGAAACTGAATTAAAACGACAGGGGACTTCAGATTTTTTTTTCGTTCACTTTAAATGCAGAAACAAAGAATACATTACTTACCTGGTTCAATCAATATAACTTAGCAGAGCGCAAACTATAAGGCCGAGGTCACACCAAAATGTTTCGTTAAGTGCTAAGCTAGATTTTACGTGACTCATATACTAGGTGACTTAATGCCTGGCCACACCAAAGTGCTACGCACAAATTCATTCGACAGTTGGGAGCGGTTGAGTCAACACACGATGTCACTCTCAAAACTAACCAATTTCATTATAAGTTACCACCTTTATTTACTTTCTGTGCAACTTCATTCCAAAGTGATTTTATTACAGGTACATTTTTCTATAATTTGCTCGATGGGTTCCACAAAGGCTCCCTTTTATTCACAGCTGTCATTAAAACGTCCGCCATCTTGTAAATTAACCAACACGTCGGTTCGGTAGGAGATTCACTCGTTGACTAATCGTCATACAACGTGGCGCGCAGCGTGCAGTGTGGGCACTGCGATAGTATGCGGTACGTTGGTTCGCTAGGATATGTCGCCTAACTCGCAACATAGCTCTAAGCATCAAGCGAGGCTCCTTCCTGTGTGGTCGAGGCCTAAAGGGACTCATAAGTCACGTGCTCATATTCAAGGCGTTGTTGTGGATCATGTAGCTTTAATTCTTGCACCAATAGTTGACTTTTACACGGAAAAGGATATAAATCGTTTCTTTAGATTCGGTGCAGTGTCATTCCGAACTGTTCTGAACGTCATCTATAGTTCGGAAATTCTAGGATGAGTCCTGTGACAGCTCACAAATTTGACCCAATACAACCTTATGTAATGTATTTACCTAAATAACTTGCTATTTATTAGAATTGAGGCTTGTATTAAAGTTGATATTGTAAAATAATTAAAATTACTGAATATCGTTACAAGGTTGTATTGGGGCAAATTTGTGAGCTGTCACAGGACTCATCCTAGAATTTCTGAACTATAGTTGCAATCGCTTGATCATCAGCAGCAGTCTCTTGTACTTTTACGTGAATATTCTCATTAGTACGGATAGTACGAGTACGTGGTCTTCCGGCTCGAGACAAGTGGACTGACTACTGATTCTTGTTGTCGAAAACGTGTAACCAATCTCCTATACGTCGACTTTGCTATAAAATCTTCATCGGTAAAATGACGTCGATATGCACGTTGCGTTCGATTAATTGACTCTTAATTTATGGCATAAAGTTTGACCACTTTCATTTGTTCCTCTGTTGTAAAATTCTCCATAGTAAAACATTTGTTCCTCTGTTGTAAAATTCTCCATAGTAAAACATTTGTTCCTCTGTTGTAAAATTCTCCACAATAAAACATAAGCATACCTTATAAATTAACCGAAAAAAAAGTTTCAAATTAAATAAATACGATTTTTTTTAATTACAGTGCGACTCATATCTCAGTTTTGATTGAAGTAAGGTTAATACTATTTTTGAAATTGGACATTGGAAGCAAATTCTTGGAGGGTGGAAGGGAGACCGAGGAAAGAGGATATTTTGTGGGTATTTGAACTACGCGTATGAATGTGAGCAAATAACTGATGCAAATATGAGATGAGGAATTGTTGCACATGATTTTGGTGTGTTTGGAATTAAGTGTGTGTAAGAAACAGAATGAATAGTTTGGGATTTAAATGTGTGTAAGAATGTGAATGCAGAGTATAAATATTTTTGCTGAATATTGAAGTACTTAGGACAAATATATGAAATTTATGATTAAGGAATAAGACTACTTCGTCACGGGTCTTGACTAGTGAAGTGATTCTCTATATCCATAAAAAATATTTTTTTGCATTGTTATGTACGAGTATTATACGAGTACTTGACGATTTTCCTTTCCATTAAAACGACGTAAAATGTAAATGTTTGTATTGTGGCTAGTAAAAAAATATAACAGGATAATTGTATACTCCAAAACGTAAAGGAAACAAACTCGTTCCACGAAATGAAAACTCTCAACAAAAAACTCCTTTTTTCCAACCAGTTCCCACCCCCCTCCCCCCTGCTGCCTTCTAGTCAGACTTGCTGATTGATTAATTTTAAAAGATTATTTTTAATTGTCATTCTGCATTTATAATTATTATTAACACTTGTCTTACTGTGCTAAAAAAATCCGCCAACTACGGTGCTGGACGCTAAGCGTCCAGTAAAAAATGTATATTTTAAATTAAAATTATGCAAAATCTGCTAGGTTATTTTTTGTAATTAGCTATAAAAATCCTTTTATTGTGTAATACAACGTCGAATAATCAAATAAAATATAAGTCCTGGTCACTCGCTATCCATCACAGGGAGGCAAGTGTTAAATTCGTTTTATATTATATATGTACATAACATCACACAATTTCCCTGTCGTAATAGGCAAAGAAAGGACAGAGCACTAGACTTTCCTATCTCGAAATATAACCTTAGCCTCTTCTACATCCATACACCTTCTCAAAAAACTTATACGTTTTCTCTGCCTTTCTACGTTTCCTCCTTTCAGAATGCCATTCACTTGATCCAACTGTACTTTTTCTTGGCCTTCTTCTCACACGTCTTCCACCCACATTTGTTAGGCTTTCTTTATTAATTCGTTCCACGTACCCAAATAATCTCAGTGTGCTTTTTTTCTTCATCAAACTTAACACCTTAAGCTGAACCTTAAGAAGTTGTGTAAGAGCATTAAGCTCACATTGCTTCTTGGTAGATATTTTGTATTATTTTTATATAAGCCGGTTGTATTCCTTGTTTCCTGAGTGCTTCAAATATGTAATCGTGTTTTACTGAGTCAAATGCTTTTTCAAAGTCTATGAAGCACATGCTTAAGGGTCTTCGATATTCATTCGATGTTGCTATTACTTGCCTCATTGTGTGTATATGATCCATTGTACTATATCCACTTCTAAATCCAGCTTGTTCTCTTGGTTGCATATCGTCTAGCTGTTTTTGTATTCTATAGTAGTTGTTATTATTTTTGTAAATATTTTGTATATGATTGGCATATGAAGAATTTTCTTCGACCTTTTGATTTTATTGGCATATGGTCTCCAATATTTAGAATTATTTTACTCCTCTTCGAACGGTGACCTCCGATACTAGGAGTTTTTCGTTTGATTCGCGGATTCCCGTCCTGTTCAAACCATGTATATTGCTAGTTTTAGTAAAGAAGGTAAAATGTATCTTCTTTTATGGTTGGTTTTGTAGAAGAAGCTATAAATAACAATTAGGATTGATTAGTTCTAGTATTTCTTGTAAATTTTAACATCCAGTATTTTTTTAAATGTCTGTTGGATGTATTATCCCGTTGGGATTGAAAGGGTCAAATTAATGTTCTTTTTCAATGAACGATTATCTCAACTCATTCTGGTTAGGATTACATAGCATAACAATGCCTGATTTCTATAGGATATCCCAAATACTCGTATATAAAATCACTAGGATGAAACCATTGCTAATTAAGCTTTATAATTCAAAATTTAGTACATTAATGAAGTTTTTATTAAGTAATAGTAAGTGTTCGAACTGTCAGCAATTCTGCCCCCGAAACGCGAACAAATGGGATTTCAAATTTCGCAAATCATTTAAAGGAATATTAGGGCGCGTTCTCAATTGTTGTTGATTTTAAGCCTTGAACCTTATCTTTGATGTGCCCCCAAGAAAAAAGGACGTGAAATCTGATAAACTCGGGAGGATATCAATGCTACCTCTATGGCTAATCCATTTGTTGGGCAAATTTTCATCGAGAGGCGTCACGATTATGGTGGGATTTTATTTTCAGCAAGATAAAATCATCTGGTAATAAAACCCCTTTTTATCTCAAATCACCCCTCCAATGCATGACATGAAGTATTTCTGCAGCAATCAAATTAGAAATCTTTTAAAAAAATCTAATAGTGATCATACCCGCAACCCCTGGGTCAGAAAACAGGTGTCTTGTCAACTAGGTCTTTTGTTATGTGTGAATGACTCACTACTGATTTCTTTGTTATAAGGTAAACTGTATCGTTTGTTATAAGGTACTGACTGTATCGTTTATTAATAAATAGATACATAAAAGTGGTACCGGATGGTAAATCCAATGGGGTTGGGTAACAAAAGAAACGAAACGGTTTTGATTTACCACAATAGTTAATAAAGTACAAATTATTTTGAATTATTTTTTACTATTTTATTTGAAACTTTTCAACGAGCTATTAGCACAAACTAAGCAACTTTTGTCTAATTGGTTGAAAAATATTGTATAAGGGCAATAAATCCGCTTAGTGTACCTTTCAACAATAAAGGAGGAAATAAAATAAACAATGAAACACTGGATATTAACATTAAAATCTCACAATCTATTGTATATTTTTATTAATATATCTTTGATATGAAATGTTTTGAAGGAGCCAATAACTACAACAGTCACCCTATGTCTAAAAAATACAAAATTTGTTGAAACGAAATACTTCCTCAGCTTGTCGAAAGAAAAGCAGAGAGAAAGTAAGAGTGAAGGAAAACAGAAGAACGAATTCTTTGTCTTTTTTTTCTTCTCATTTTCACATATTTCGAAACACCTAAAAATATACAGGGTGATCGTAACATAATAAAACATATTATTTTAAATAACATAAATACCACAATGTATGTTAGACCAGCGACACCTCGATAGCTTGATAAGATCTAGAAACCTGAAGGGTCACTCAATAGAGTGAGTTTGTGGAGGATAGAGGAACATGTAGAGGGTGGGATCAAAGGACTCTGATACCAAAGATGTTGGCAATGACAAATACCTCCTTCAATATTGACATTGGTTAAGGAAAAGAAAAAAAAATAGGATAAGTTCAATAAAAGGTTAAGAAAGGGAAAACTCAATGACAGATTCAGCAGAGAGGAGGTCGGGTAAAGGAAATTTAGTGAAAGGTTCAGGGAAAGGATTTTCAGTGAAAAGTTGAGGAAAAGAGAAAATTTAAGTAAAAGCAAATTGAGTCAAGAAATATCGAGACGTTGAACCTAGAAAAGATGCATTATTATAATAATATATCACGAGGATTAAAAGTCTGAAAAGAATATTTATTATTTTTAAAATTTTCTCTCTCTCTCGTTATTATTATTGATATATATTTACTTAACTCCATTTTTTTGCTTTTGTATTTTTTTATATGGCTTGTGTGACATTGATTCCAATCATACTAATTAATACTAATAAATAAAGAAGCACAGAGGCAATTAGAAAACACTGATGCAAAATATCGGCAAAATACCTCGAGTGCGCTGTTACATAAGCCCGTACTTGCACTGCCACTCACATACCACAAGATTATATTCGTACTAGTCACCTCACCTTGCTTAGTCATTAGGGCAAAAATGTTACATACATTAATATAACGCCACTTTCCTGTTAAAATAGGCAGAGAGGACAGATCACCATGCTTCCTATCACGACATACTTCATTCGCCTACTTCACTTCCATATCCATACACCTTCTCACAATTCCTTCTGTTTGTCTATTATTATACCCTGCTTTCAGAATTTTTCTCACTTGATCCCACTCATGTTGGTATATCAGATTTGTTTAGTCAATCTGATATTTTTTACCCTGTTTAACACATCCGTCGTAAGCTCAAATTTATCTTTAATAATTACATATAATCAACTGTCATATACAGTTGATTATATGTAATTATTAATTACGAGTACATATAATCAACTGTATTAATTACATGTTATGAATAATTGCATGTAATCAATACAGATTATATGTAATTATTAATTATATATAATATGTATTGATTGAGGTGCATGACGGCGCGGTAACTCACTGGACTTCCGTGCGGAAGGTCGTCGGTTTGAACCCCGCGCTGTGCTACTCCCCTCGAACGACACAGGCAATTCTTCCGCCTAGTGTTCGAGGGTATAAGGATACCTCTGACTTCGGTCATATCTATTCGTTAAAAAATAAAATATAATTAATAATTATATATAATCGTTCCATAAGTGATTATACATCACTTCATATGATATATGCCATAATCACTTATGAAGTGATCATAAGTGATATATAATCACTTTATAAGTGATTACATATATTGTAACTTATGAAGATACACATATTCTTCATAATTGCAAGCATTTCCACCTTATTTATTATTTTTTGATAAATTTTCTTTGAAGTCTACATTTCACTATCATAAATTAATGTATGCACAAAGAATATAAAATGAAAACACGGTTAATTTGTTTTATTATACTTAATTTATAATAAATCACAATATATTTCAACACTCAGTGTGTGTGTGTCGCTGTGTGAATTAAAACAATAAAAAATAATATTTTTTTTTAGTTCACTGAACACCTTATAACACATGATCACTCGTTTTCACACCCAGTAAATACAAAAATATTACACAATACAAAGCCTAGAAACCATTGAAATACATAAGGCAAACAAACAAAACAAAAATATCATAAATAACCAATTAAATTTATCCGCTTCTAAGCCTATTCTCCCAAAATACCATAAACAACAAATATCGTAGAAACTATTACTCCATTTTATCGAGAACAACACACATCATGGTGCAATTAATATATTATAACTCACCTAATGATGACACAGCGAGTGTTGAAATGCATTGTCATTTGGAATAAATAAAGTGAAATAAAACATAAAGTAACCGTGTTTTCATTTTACATTGATTATGGAGTTCCACAAAGTGACACCAGAGTTATTTAAATAACTATGCACAAATACGCTGTTGTGAAAATTCATTTGGGTAGATCTTGATATTATTTGGTAAGAATATAGATGTTTTTTTAGAACTCTATTAATTTTGTTACAAAAACATGTCAAATATACGAAGAAATGACGTTTGATTTACACGAACCATTAATTAATATAGGGTACATATCCTGCGGTTGGTAAACATACGAGTAATGATGTTATACGAAACTGAACCAGGCAAGCAGAAAACTACAATATGTCACCGTCAATGTTTCCTTTTTACTTTTTTATATTTCCTTGACACAGTGTGTATTTATTTGTTGACATAACAATAATAAAACAAAACATAACGTAACGTATCAACATCTTTAAAAAATTTGCAAGTCAAAATAAATACAATAGTTTATCGGAAAAGTAGTTTCGTATTTCTCAGATAGATGTCGTTAAGATGAATTTTTCGTTTCAAAATTCATTTCAAACATGCTGAATGTATACAATTATGAAATTTAATGATTTATCGTAATTCTTGGCCATCGTTAACCCAAATTACTCGATTGGATTTTTGGCATCATTTTGAAGACGGAACAAAATCAATTGTTTTTTCATTGCGTTTGATACAACTGTAAAGGAAAAAATGCGACACAAACCAAGAGTTGTATGGCGATGACGCAGTAAGCGATCATGTGTGTTAAATGTGGTTTAAAAACTCCGTAATGGTGATACAACACTCGAAGACCGATTATCACTAATGACGAGCAAATCAAGGCTTTGATCGAAAATAATCAGTGTTCAACAACACGAAAGATTGTTGAGATTGTCCACAAGCATTTGTGCAATTTTGCATTTGGATTTGATCTAAAAATATGAAACTTTCCGAACAACTCAATTTTACGTATTCTGTTGTCCGTCGTCCCACCATGTGGTGTAAAATGAAGATTTCTCCACGAGCAAGTAACATTAAAATTCAATAAAATATCTCGATCATGCTAGACAATCTCCATCAGTAAAATATCTCGATTTTGCTAGACAATCTCCATCAGTAAAATATCTCGGTCTTGCTAGACAATCTCCATCAGTAAAAATATCTCGGTCTTGCTAGACAATCTCCATCAGTAAAATATCTCGATCTTGCTAGACAATCTCCATCAGTAAAATATCTCGATCTTGCTAGACAATCTCCATCAGTAAAATATATCGATGTTGCTAGACAATCTCCATCAGTAAATATCTCGATCTAAAAATGCATATCATGTTAGAATGATTGAATCTAGATTTGCGAAATAAAGTTCGACCAATTTCGTTAGTTTTTCTGTTGTTAAATTCTCCACAGTAATTTTTTTTTATTAAACAAAGTAATATATTGTACAAATATTTATCAAGGCTATACCTACATATATACAAATGTATTACTTAACTAATCTTATTTATATATTATATTATAATTTATGAACTTACTTAATCTTATTTTCCTACATGTCATTTTATTTTTTATAATCTTAATATATTATGATTTCCTAGAAAAAATTTACACCTACATACTACTTATAACTAGATAACAATTCTTACAACTAATTATTTAGCAAGAACTAGTCCACTCGTTCAGGCTAGTTGTATTCCATCACATTCACTCAGACCTTGGTTGTCCCACCTAATACTAATTTTAAATTATTCAAAAACAATAGCCACAACTAAAAAAATAATAATGTTTAAAACTGAAGGACGACTGATTGGCCACTCTATATTACATGTCAAAATAATGAGGTGTAAATAACTGTAAGGTACAAATCATGCATTTGTAAGTTTGACAATTCTTCTTCTATTTAATACAATACGACACAATATAACATAATAACGGGGCACAAGGCTATTGGATATTTTAAACGTAATGCAATAATTTGTGTGTAAATAATTTCTCCGGCAGCACTCGCTGGAGATTTTTATCGCGGAAAACAAGTTTAATTATGATTTATGCCCTAATTTTTTTATTAGTGCGAAAATACGACACGTCTGGGAACAATCACAAGAATTTCGGTTATCCTATGAAATATTAAAGAGCGTCGGTGGCGGAGCATTGCGATCAATTGAATGAATGTACGAGTATAGCGGGCGAACGAACTAAACTTTCAAGGTTTTTTAAATAAGTTTTCTTTATTACCTCCATTCTAGTGGTATACTTCCACGTATCCAATAATACCTTCGTGACCTAGTTGATAAAATGCCTGTTTTACAAACCGATTTTGCGGATTCGATTCCCATTGACTGTTACAAAGAATTCCACTCTGGTATTCACTTAAATCCTCTTAAACATTTTTTTGGTCACAAGAGATTGCCACATGGTAATCGTCGTTGTTGCTGGGCCTCGTAGTCGAGAATCCCCTCGCCATTCCAACGTCAATTCAGTTTGAAAGCGAAGCTGTGCCGTGGATAATTAGTTTATTTCTTCTTTTTTTTCTCGTCTTTAAGTGAGTGAGCTATTTAACACCAGCAAACTCACCGGCCACATCGATGTACTGAATCCGATGGTACACCTGAAGTGAGACGATCGGAGCACACCGGCATGTTTTTTTTTCTTTTGAAAGAATATATATGATCGAAGTCATAGGTATCCTTATTGAAGAGTGTGGCACGTGAAACATTGTTCTGACTTTATTTCTTAAATTATGGTTTTCCGATGATGATTGGTCTAGACATGTAACTCACATACATGACTCCAAACTCCCAAGAAATATCTTCTTTGGTGAGCTAACGGAGAACAGAAAAAGGGCAACGTAAAATATATAAGGACATACTGTATGAAACATAGCTACAACTGGGAGAAAACAGCTGCGCATCGAGCCAAATTAAGTAAAATTGTTGCTTTTTATCAGGGATCCAATAAAGAATGACGTTTGTTGCCTATATGCAACAGGGTATACCTATGACAACTATGCCCTCGTTTGCCTTTTATTATTTTACTCTCACTGGTCTTCCTCTAACGCACTTTCTTTTGTTGATCTTTTATCACTAATTCGTTCTACATGCCCAAACGATCTCAGAGCGCTTCCTTCATATTTTATCGAGTGTGATGATACGAAGGTAGTAACTGTGACCCTTAGATGAAAAACTTCTCCGTATCTGTATATGTTTAGAAAAACATATTTGTTAAGAAAATCACAGAAAACTTATCAACGAAAGAACAACTACAAAGAAACTTTTGAAGACCTTCTGACATATGATTAGGCTTAAGTTATGTAGCACACTCGTCTTTAGGTGGAATGTAGTATCAATAATAACATAAAAAGTGAGATACATAACAGGAATACCCTTAACAACTAACTGCCCTTCGAGCCGCGGAGTGTGGGGGTGGATGGACATGAGTGGTCAGAGGTTATCAACGAAAAATTTATGAATTTCCAAAAAAAATGCATTTTGGGAAATGAATTTGCCGAGATCGCTGATATATTTTTTTCCATAGTCTGTCAAGCTATATAAAAAAGCTTATTGCATATTCAATTTGTACCATACTGTACTATTCTTTAAATTTATGTGGTGAGGTGCCGACAGCTGGCTAGGGAAGGTCCAGTATCGTGTGATCAGTTGTGTGTATTATTAAATTTTTATATTTGTTTAATCCTTTTGACTCGTACTTACTTGTAATTTTTTTTAATGTTTTGTTGAATTAATGTGTCTAATTGTTTGACTTTGTTGAATAGTTATAAATTATTCATTTGTCCATTTTAAATTGTAAGAATATTCTTTAAATGAAGCACAAATTACTTCTAATAATTTTGTTAGGTGTATTGTAACGTTGAATAAAAATAATAAAAAAAAAAAATTACTTCTGTGAACTTGTAAATATGTGTCCTAAAAATTTCGCTGCTTAATATAATACGAGTATATCGCCTCCAGCCCTCTGTGTGCGAGTCTGCCCTAAATGTCCCCCAGTGGATGCCCTAGTCCACACGCCGTATCCTGCACATTGATTGCTCAAAGGATCACGCGAGCATTGTCCTGTCATGTCCTTGTCCCTTTGATGTATTTATTTCCAAACGCTTGAACCCAGTGTACTATATGGACGTAAATATAGTATTTAAATCCATAGTCATTGTGATAAAAAAGCGTGGAAAGAAAATAAAATGTAATATATGGGTATTTGAAAAATTAGAACAAATTGAAGAATTCTGCAATAAGTTAATATTTTCATAATTATCACATTAAAACATACGCGAGTATATTCGAACTAAAATCTGCTAAAGCCCATAGTAGTATTTTAGTACCAACTTTGATGTATGCGAGTGTAACGTGAACATGGAAAAGGCTGAAATGAGCCTAATAAAGGCTGTGCAAATGCGAGCACTTAGAGGACATGAGATGACAATGTATGACAGAATGGAGTGATTAGGAATGAATGTGAACTTAAGACTGATGTGTTGAGTAAGATGAAGAGCAGTCTGAAATAGTTTGGGCATGTGGAATGAATGAATGAAGAAAGGCTAACAAAACAAATATACTGTGCAAATGTTGGTGGATGCCGCGGTAGAGAAGGAAATTATGGTTGGATCAAGTGAATGATATTTTGAAAGAAGGAAGATTAAGAAGTGAGAAACATTATAAGAGGGGTATGAGAAGGTGTATGGATGTAAAAGAGGATTAATATGTGTCGAGATAGGATTCGGGAATTCTGGCGCTCTGTCCTCTTTTCCTACCCCGGTAGGGATACGGTTTGATAATATGTATGTTCTCAAATAATTGACTGTAGTGTTTTATTGCACAGCACTTTCGTTGTAAACTGTACAACCTGGCGTGTTTATTCCCACGTGGTAAGATGCTCCAACCAATCAGAAAGATGGTCAAGAGGTCTTACGTGGAAGCCCGACTGAAAAGCATTTTGAAAAAAAAATTAGGTTCTAATGGGAAGTGTTTCCGCAACCCCGGGATCGGAAAACATGCGTCATTCCCAGTAGACCACGGAGGTCGTAATTTATATATCAGTATTTCGTTAAGAAGCTTGGTTTATATCGAATACCCCTCACCCTCCATGTTGAAGTTCTTCTTTGACAGAATTTTACCTTTTTTATGTCCTGAAAGTAGAGTGTAATTATTTTGACATTGACACGCGAAGGTAGTGCATGCGAAGGCTGCAAGTATCAGATTGCCATGTAGTTGCAACCTAGAACCCTCGAGAGAAACCATACATTGACACGTTGTTAACTGATTACATATCACATGTGCATTGGCAATTAAGGTATTGGAACTGATTCAAGTTACATTCATTTCTATCACTATGATCTCTGACTCTCAAAAATTAGTAATTACCATTAAAAAGATTCTTACCGTTTTTTAAATTATACTTCCAAGATGATTTGAAAATTGACGCAAGTGTTTACTTTGAATTAAATTTTTCTTGTTTAAATTATAATATTTTCAGATTATAAAATGTCATGTGCATATCGAGTTTTATCCTTTCATTTTGTTTATCTGAACCTTAAATCCGGACCCACGGCATGAGTCGAGTTGATTTTTTTTCCTTTTTCATGTTGGTTTTTTTCTTCTCTCATACTTTCGAAGATGTCGAAAAAATAAGAAGTGTCGATATCTGTATTGAGTGGATAAATTATACGTATATATTTTTGCTTTTACTTTTTCCAAACAGTATGTCACGGCCTTGGTCCTTCTAAGCCCTGGCGTGTTACATGTATTATAGGTATGATAGGAAGTATGCGTGTACTTACTTCTTTATGATACTTTTGTGTATGAGTTAAGTAATTTTTTTTTAACACGTTGATTTTATATTCATGCGTACTCAAAATTCTAATTTGAAATTAATAATTGTAACTTTTTTAATGGTCGATAAAATACCGTACATTGTACTACATAACTAAACATGTTTCAACAAATTATTTATGATATTTTATTCTACTATAAATTAAGGTTTTTATTTAAATTATAATGCTTTCTATGTGCTTCATTGAGCAAGTTAATTGGGTTTTAATTTGTATTTTTCCTTAACAGATTTTTTGTTATTATTTGTGGGTTTTCCACGCGCAGGATGCGGCCCTGGACCTTCTGAGTTCTTACTTGCAGTGTAATTGTATGTGTGATAGTATATAGATGTTTCTTTCTTATTGCAATTTGTATTGGTTATTTTAATATTTTTTTACATTATACTATTTGCGATTTAATATCCTGAATTTTATGGAAGTATTTGCATATAGATTATGCTATAAAATTAGTAGAAAGTATGCCTCGGAGATGCCGGACAATTATTACTAGTGGAGGCGACTGGACAACATATTAATAATAAAGCATCACGGTTTACATCATGTAGTATGTGTGTATTTTTTGAATGCCTTATCCCAAATAGTTTTTCGGGTTTCGCCGTACACGTTCTTGTCAAACAGACTGTACCATCCCGCCGTTTCCCTGCCGGGATAGGAAGAGAGGATAGAACATCAGACTTTCCTATCGCAACATACGCCTTCTCATACAGCTCTTACGATTTCTCTCACTAATTACATTTCCTTCTTTCAAAATATCATTCTTTTGATCCAACCGTGCGTTCCTTGGTCCTCCTCTTCCACTCCGTCCACTCACATTTATACTTTGTATTTGTATTATTAGACTTAATTCGTTCATTCGTTATACATTTCCAAACCAACTCAGAATGCTCTTCTTCATCTTACTCAACACATCAGCCTTAATTTCATATTCATCCCTTATCACTTCATTCCGTATTTTGTTACAAATTGTCACCCCATGTATTCTTCATAGTGCACGCATTTCTACGATTTTTTCAGTTTTTTTTTTGTTTTTTTCCACGTCCACGTTGAAAAGGATTGAAAGGAGCTAAATAAATCCTTTTTAACTCTTTCCTCGCGGGGAGCACAAACGTCTGTGATCTGACGACAATCCAAGTTTCAAATCACAAATACTTAAAAAAAATGACACAAAACCGGAATAAAAATTGAACTAAAATTTAAAATAATCTTTATTCTAGCGACATCTCTGAAAACCTTGTCAAATAATATATTGGTTTATGAGATATTGTTGAATAAACAGAGCGCCGAATTTTTTTGGTTTCTCAATATTTCCAGCATTAACGACCTGTCGCGCGGATCGAGTCCTGCGATGAGTCTCTCTTACGTAAATAAACATTACTAAGTCTCTCTTACGTAAATAAACACTACTGGTGCTATATGCATTTGATTGGGTGAGTGTCATGAAGCATTGATTTGATCGTAGCATTCCTTTGTTTATTTTACGTAATGTTAAGTTTATCTCCTTTATTTAATGAGTCTCCTTAAGAGTAATGACTATTATTTATTATCAGAAAATTACTTAAGTGTCATGTTTACTTGGTGTTGTAATCAAATATCAGTGGTTCTAAACAAAATATGTGTTTAAACTTAGAAATTTAAAAACGCTGAAATTGTGCCGCGCACAGGATTCGTGGAATTTGATTTTTAACGCGGTGAACAGGTTAATGGTTTAAATCGACAGTTCAAATTAATAAATATTAAACAAAAACTGAAGTATTAAAATACTCTCGATATTCGAAAATAATATTCCATCGTAAATTATTACCGAATACAAATACAAGCGAACGTCCTTTCAACGCATTCCCGGTTTAATGGGTTACAATTCCTTAGCATAAAACCGCTTTTGCTAAATTCGAGGGCCTCCTCCAGAATACAATAGGATTCGGGATTTCCATATTTACGGGGAGCAAGCGTCGTGGTGGAGGCGGGATTCAAGCCATTCTTTGGCAAATAAAACAATTATCAAATTAATTTTCTTCAGACCAAAGGAAGAACAAGCAGAATTAAGGAACCAAAATGCTTCTGGTACGATTAATATGTTGTATTACTTTTTTCCTGGAAGATTGTCGGTTCGAACCTCGGGCTGTACGACTTCCTTCGAATGATACAGGCATTTTATCCACCTAGTTTCGGAGATGTAAGGATACCTTCACGGTATGTCCAATGGAAAAAGGGAATGATTTTATTTTTGTGTAATTACCAGCTCTGTGGATGTATAAACTATCGACACATTTCGACTATCCTCCATGAAATTTCCAAAGCCCTGGCATCGCTGGTTCATTCATTTCATCTGATCAATTTGCTACGATATTAATTTTTCATTCTTCTATTCGCTACATGTAAATTGATATTAATGTTCCCTCTGTCCATTTTTTTATATAATCAAATAATCTATAATACTCGTACAAACATTATATACACAAATTTATGTCGAGGAAATGAATCTAATTTATATTCTATAACTATGAACTACCTTAATTTTAATTTCCTACGTGTAATTTTAATATTTAATGTATCAGAAATAGTCATACTAACTTATGGCTAGATAACATTTTTTAAAACGAATTATTTTAATGCGTCCATTTACTACGACACGTAAATTAATATTGAAATTACTTCTGTCCATTTGATGCGGTTTTTTAATTGATTTTGATACACACTATAAGTAATTTACTGCTGTTTATTGGTGACTGCTTTTAAGAATATTTGGTAAAATTGAAAAAAATAATATTAAGGTGTTCTTAGTCAAACCGCTCTGATTTGTAATTTTTTATCAATATTTACTCTTGTCAATTTTGTGGATTTGCACATCAAATAATTGTTTCATTTGTCAATTTGCTGTGATTCGCATGTTGTTATCAATGTCAATTTGTTGCGATTTTTTAATTAATGCCAATGTTTACGTAGTCAAATCTTAATAAATGATCTTTAACATATTTCCTAAGAGAATTCGTAATTTTTTGTAAAATTTTCTTTGATGTTATTTTTTAATTATCATCATCTTATCACGTAGCTCATGGCTTAGCATCATGACTCCCATGATAGCCTCTGATGACTTTTCTCCATTCATCTCTGCACTTTGTGGCTCGAAGGGCAGTTGTTAAGAGTAGTCCAGTTACGTATTTCATTTGGTCAGTCCAACGCATAGGGATTCTTCCTCTTGTGCGTCGTCCTTCCACGTCCCCAGAAACAACAAACTTCTTCAAACTGTCTCCTTGGCCACGAGCAATTTGCTCAAAAAATCGGAGGACTAGTCGAAGACATATCTGTCAGTAATTTTCAGTTCTTCGAGAATGAAGGTGTTAGTTCGCCTTGCTGTCCATGGAATTCGTTACATCATTATTCTCTAGCAACTATTCTACGTCTCTCGCTTGTTCTCCGAGTCCAAGTCTCCACGCCATACAAGAATATTGCGAAGACGAGAGACTTAACTGGGCGCATTTTCGCCGTGATGATGATAGTTCTACTCTTTAATATCTTTTCCAGTTTTTATATAGATTTTTTTGCCATTCCTGTTCTTATTTTCACCTCAGCCTCGCATACTCCATTGTTCAATTATTATCAATATTTTTAGTTTAGTAAATGAACCATTAATAATACATTGATATCCATGTATTTCGTATCAATTAAGTGTGTTTTTGTCCAGATATAATTGTTTCTTTTGTCAACATCTTGATGTTTGTTTATTACGAGTAATGTTTCATTTTATTGAGATTTGTTTGTTTCGAAAAATGATTTGTTTGTTTCGAAAAATGATTTGTTTGTTTCAAAAAACATTTATTCTGTAATTTTTCATGTTAACCTTTGATGAATTTATGACCTCCATGTCCAAATTGGTAAGACGTATGTTTCTCAACCCGTGGGTGGCGGGTTCAACCCCCGTAAATTCAAGCGATAAATGTTTTTTTTAAAAGGTTCCAGTTTAGATTTTTACGAAAAGCGTCTTTGACGCCTTTAGATAGGTAGTAAAAATTGTAACAGGGCAATAAATCTGTCATGTTGTACTGTATACAACGAAAAAAAATACAATCCAATTTATGATAAAATTTATTTTGACTTTACGTTGTTTTTCCAGTATGCTTTAAATATAAATACAAATATTAATAATTACTTGGAAGAAATAAAAAATAAACGATTCTTAATTGTACTTAAAGTTACAATTATAAAACAACGATAACGTATCAATATTTTCGAACCAAAAAAAAATTACATTTCAGGATATATGTTATATGACACATTTCAGGATATTTGTACGTGTTTATCTTTCGAAACATATTGCATGAAAATATCATACAATATTTAGTACAAAACGGCAAAACGAAAGCAAATAATAATCAAATACAATTAATTTAACTTAATCAACATTTCAAGACATCGTAAATAGTCGTAAAAAATAATCTTTAGTTCAATAGTTAATTCCTCGTCTTTTCTGACACCAACTACGTGCTTCCACAATATTCAACCGTTGATTTAAATAACATATAGTTACAAAAATATACATATTAAATTTGAGATTAGAAGGATCTAAGAATTAGATACATAATGTCTGATGATCTGAAATGGAGTGAACACATTTGCTGAGATTATAAAAAAGGTCCAATACATTGCAAAGAAAACTTTCGGTCGGATAACACAATAAATGTTTTTGTTTGTCTATAGGACCTATTTATTATATACCTTTGCCAGAATTTGTCACTTCATACACGTTTTAATATATTTCCGATTGGTTAGAAGATATTGCCACATGACAATAAGCCGCCAGCCAGCTTGCACCATATACACCGAAAGTGTAATTAAATAATGCAACACAATAGATTTTTTTGAAAATATTTATATTGTATAATTAAAAAGCAACCATTGAGTTTGTTTGAATTTTTTTTTCTTACGCTACCTTATATATTATATTTCATCATATCACTGTTTTGTTTTATATAGTACAACCTTGCGAGCTTATTGCTATATGCCAATATCTTCCGACTAACCAGAAAAGTGTCAAAGATATTTTAACTCCTTATATTTTCTCCATTATTTGATTTTCCTTTATACCATATATCTTGATAAGTAAAGGTCGTGTGTAATAGTGCCCCATAAACTATCGTGAAATAAAATAAAATTCGATCACGAACCCAATAATTTCCTACGATATTTCAAAAAAAGTAAAAATTGCATCAACTCCGAAATTCCATAAACTAATTCTAAAAGTACAGGAAATGAAATTTCGCAGAATTCGGTAAAAAAAAGTTTCAGAAGCGGAAACGACGAGAGGAAAAAGAGAAAGCGAGAGAGCGAGGCTCGGTAATGCAGTTACACAAATGCTGTAAAAAAACAGTCCAGGAAGAAGTACGGTTTCCTACTGATGCTTTCCCACGGGACAGAGGGCTGGAAGTGGAGGAATGAGGAAGAACAGGGGGGGGGGAGGTCGCGCAGCTCTCGGGTCAGGGCCACACTTCATCCCCCATCCAAGCAGTCACCCTCTACTCTCACCCCTTTTACAATCAATTCTACCTCCCTTGTACCATGCCCTACGTCAGGGCGCTTCAAACTTGTGGTTGTTCATAGACTTATATTGCATTTTATCGATGGGTGTAAAACATTCACAAGATTATTTTAGGAGAGAAATATGTTTGCCTGAGCTCATTAAACAGATTATTATGCCACTTACTTTCCAACACAAGTCTATGCAATACGATGGGGTCAGTAAATAATAATTGTTACAGTAACCAATAAAGTTCATTCATTTGTGTGTACGTACCCCTCGACACATCCGAACTGGAAATGTTGAAACTGGATCAGTTGGACTTATTGAAGATTGAACTGATAAGCTTGTTAAACAGAATGAAGAAAATAACTCTTAGAAGGTTTTGGCACGTAGAACAAATGGAATCAATGGGCCACCTAAACATATAAACTCAAACCGGGACAGTATCAAAATATGCTAAAATGATAGTCTACAATAGTATTTTGTACAAACTTTTATGTATGGTAGTGAAACTTGGACTGGGAAAAAGACTGACAGGGGCCGAATAAATGTTGTAGTACGAGTACATGGGGTGATAATGTATGACAAAATACGAAATGAAGTGAGCAGGGATGAATGTGAGATTGAGACTGATATGTTGAGTAAGACGGAGAAGAGTACTCTGATATTGTTTTAGCACATGAAAGAGTGAATGAAGAATGACTAACAAAACAAATTTACAGTGGAAATATGAGTGAAAGGCATTTTAAGGATTTTCGAACCGACGACTTTCCCCAAGTCCAGTGAGTAACCGCGCGGCCATGCATCTCACACAGGTAGGGGAAGACTAAGGAAAGTCTGGTTAGATCAAGTGAATGATATTTTGAAAGAAGGAAATGTTAGAAGAAAGATAACACATATGAGTTGTTTGAAAATGTGTATTGATGTAGAAGAGACGAAAGATGTGATTAGGAAAGTCTGGCGCTCTCTTCTCCCCACTTACCCCAACATGAAGACTGCGTGATGGTATGTATGTATGTAAATCAGATTTATAAACTGAGGTATCGCGTATTTTGTAGTTTGAGAATCTCAAAAAGTAAAAAATAAAAACAAGAAAGTCGGTTTCTTGCCCCCTCACTCGGGTCCGCAGTCCGCAGTCCCTCTCTCAGGGTAGCAGGGTACGCGTGTATCTCGCAGAGTACGGGCCAACTTCCGTAATCGCTGCCTATCAAGTTTAGCAGAAAGATCATGCCTGGAAACTTTAATGATTACAGCTCTTTTGGGATGGAATAGACAATGAGGTCTGACAAGCAACGGATCAAGAAGTCTCGTTTCATACGTTTTTCTGTATTTATATTCCTGGCGTAACATACGCGCTGGTTGCCTTGATTATCGGTTACGGAGCAAGTAGCTTGGCTTGTCATATAGAACATAACTTAATTAAATTAATTAATTACAAATCAGACTTGTTAAATTATTGAATATTAAGATTATAAAAAATAAAATGACATGTAGAAAAATACGATTAAGTAAGTTCGTAAATTGTAATATATAAATAAGATTATTGTAATTTGTTTTTTCAAACACTATTTATTCCATTTTTTGTAACGGTACAACCCTACCGGTTTCAAGGCTTTCACTTCATCATCAGGGAAGCACAAACCAGCCTTGTTTGTGCTCCCCTGGTGATTAGGTGAAAACCTTGAAACCGGTAGGGTTATACCGTTACAAAAAGTGGAATAAACAATGTTTGATAAAACAAATTACAATGTATTTAAACTTCCACAATGTTAATGCCTTATGTTAACTTTAAATAATATAATATAAATAAAATTAGTTAAGCCTTGCAAATATTGGTACCATACGAGTATCTCCTCCGTGGTTGCAGTCTTAAGACGACTGGTTTGCAGCAATTTCAACTCTTCTCCTCCATTCCTCCCTGTCCTGTGCGGCGCTTTTTAAATCTGTATATGTTGAGCAGCGCACGTCCACCAACAGGTCCTCCAGGTACTCTCGGCGTGGGCGTCTCCTAGAGTTTGTCCCCTCGGTCATACCCTCCATTATGGCATGCAAGAGGCCCTCTTGTCGTATTATATGACCGATCCATCTTGCACGCCTTTCGGACAGGATCCTGAGCAGGTGCCTTCCTCCTTCGATTCGTTGGAGAACCTCTTCATTTGTGATGCGGTCTCTCCAGGAAATTCCTAATAGTCTTCTATAGGACCACATCTCAAAAGCCTCTAGTCTTTATAGTCATACGAATATATTACTTTGTTTAATAAAAAATATATATTGGTTACTAACAAGACAAGAAAGTGTCTAATAATAATGATGACAACTTAAGGCTAATATGTTGAGTAAGATGAAGAAGAGCACTCTGAGATGGTTTGGGCACATAAGACGAATGAATGAAGAAAAACTAACCAAAAAATATAGTGCAAATGTGATTTGAAAGCATGATAGAAAAAGACCGAGGAAAGTATGGTCGGATCAAGTGTATGATATTAAGAAAGAAGGAAATGTAAAAAGTTAAAGAATTTGTTGGAGTTGATGAGAAGGTTTATGGATGTTGAAGATGTGAAAGATGTGTGGTGAGATAGGAAAGTCTGGTGCTCTGTTCTCTGTATCTACCCCGACAGGGAAACGGCGTGATGATGTGTAACTTTTTATTTATTTATTATTTTGTGTACATGGTAAATCTAACGGTTTCATTGCTTTACAGCAATTTATTCTAACTATATCATACATACAGTTCATCTTGAAAAAGTCAAATTATTTTAATTTATGACAGACTTTAATAAAAACTATTTTTTAATTCATGTAGAAATATTAATATCGAAACAATAAAATTGTAGCTTGACTCGAGGAATGGGAAATACGATGAAAGGATATTCTGAGCAGTGATATTTTTTCAATTATCTCTAGAATATCAATTGGGGTGGTGCACATCTTCGTGTCAATTGGGATGGTGCACATCTTCGTGTCAATTGGGATGGTGCACATCTTCATGTCAATTGGGATGGTGCACATCTTCATGTCAATTGGGATGGTGCACATCTTCGTGTCAATTGGGATGGTGCACATCTTCATGTCAATTGGGATGGTGCACATCTTCGTATCAATTGGGATGGTGCACATTTTCATGTCAATTGGGATGGTGCACATCTTCATGTCAATTGGGATGGTGCACATCTTCATGTCAATTGGAATGGTGCACATCTTCGTATTAATTGGGATGGTGCACATCTTCATGTCAATTGGGATGTTGCACATCTTCATGTCGATTGGGATGGTGCACATCTTCATGTCAATTGGGATGGTGCACATCTTCATGTCAATTGCGATGGTGCACTCTTGAGATTTCAATCCACAGTCACACCACGTGGACCGCAAATGAAAATGACCGTAATATGAGGTGTGATGTGTTGGTACACAAATGAGTCTCTCAGGGCCCGATCAAAGAGAAAGCTCGCGTTCTGAAAGAAAGTTGATTTTTTCGCGAAGATATGTAGAAGAATTGGGATAAATATTAAGAGTAAAAGAGAAATTCTAACATTTGATAAAATGTAATACTGAAAATAATTTTTGAAGAAGTACTTAAAAATATAAATATTGATATATGGTAGGACATTGCCAGGCAGGCTATTTGGGTAGATCGACAGAAAGGCTTCTGAAGCTTGTATTACCTGTATGATATTTTCGAGAATGAACAATGCGTATAATTATATAACGCTGCGAGACGTAGATTGTGGAATTTTTAATGCATTAAATAGTGACATTGGGCACTATTGAACGTGTGTAGATAAGTATTCAGTCAAGGAAAAATATTAAAACTATCTAATCGACTCCATGATTATCAAGATCTCTGTATTTTAATATTAATGATAATTTTGGACATTGCGTTTCAATTTGTTATCAATATCTATTTGTTTATTTTTATATCTTCATAGTGTGTGTTATATTTTTGTGTAAAAATTGTTACACTTTATTTTAAAAACTGTATAAACCTTTTAAATAAACCATTAAATAAAATATGATACATTTATTTAAAATTTATATTACATACATAAATACTATGACGCAATTTCGCCAAATGCTTATAAAGTTGTGGGCTGAAAAACATCTGATGTCGTCGCGGCCGGGCTCGCTCTCTATTGAGAGGAGGGGGGTGAATCCTGACTGGAGGGATGTTATGAGATGAGCCCAGACCTTTTGATAACTTCTCTCTTAAATGTATTTTCTTCGATATTATACGGAGATATATGTAATTTTAGAGTGCATGTACGAGTATATACGAGTATGTGCATACTATGTTGCTATTAATAATAATATATGGACAATTTATATAGCGCCGCTTAGAGAGCAAACTCTCTTCAATGGTGCTCCTACTCAGGATTCGAACCCATTCATAAATTATGATAAGACCTCCAAAAAGGATTTTTTAGTGCTTTCCAAAACTGCATAGTCATACGAATACTTGACATATTTATGGAAAATTCTTTCAAAAAAGTCTTAGATCTATTTCTAAATACAGAATGTCCAATAACACGCTGGGTTTTGGATCTGTGTATTTTGAAAAATATAAATCTAATGTTTTATTATAAATAATTAGACAAAGTGGACAAAGCACCAAACTTTCATAGCACGGCCAGAAGAACATTAGACCCTTCATGCTAATATTGCTGGAGACTTTATGACATGTTTTATGTATGGATGTGAATTCATACAATTTCACAACTTTACGTTATTTGAAAAATGCGAGAGTAGGTTCAGTACGCTGGAGAAGGATGTTACGAATTTCATTGGCAGCAAGGCGAACTAACGCCTCCATTCTCGAAGAACTGAGAATCACTGACAGATTGCCGACAATATGCCTTCGACGAGTCCTCCGATACTTAGGGCACATTGCTCGTGGCCAAGGATATGATAGCTTGGAGAGATTTTCGGTTACTGGAAGCGTGGAAGGACGACGCACAAGAGAAAGAGTCCCAATACGTAGGACTGACCAAGTGAGAAATGCAACTGTACTACCCTTAATAACTACTCTTCGAGCTGCAGAGTGCAGGGATGGATAGAAAGGAGTCATCGAAGGCTATCACGGGAGTCACGATGCTCAGTCAAGAGCTACAGTATAGGAGTATGGTTTCATTGAAGTCCCGTATTATCTTGAACTTTAAAAAAAGTAAGTGTTGACTTCAAAACAAGAGAAAAGCTATATAGAATATTGGATCTTTCTATTATCAATTCATTCGCTAAAATTTTCAAGAATTAAACTCACAAAACAAAGGTGGCGATTAATACAATTTTCTTTTAATCCATCCAGCATTAATTACAGTTCCAAGAAGCCCCATCCTTTGTTCTGACATTTCTGCCAACAGATTTCAGGCTTACTCATTGTGAGATTATATCCATTATTTAGCTTTACTTGTGATAGCCTTAACACTAAGCAGCCAATGGTAACAGTGTTTGTTTATTATTTATTATAATGAAAGGAATATTCCAAAAGAGACAGACAGCGCACTAATTAGATAGAGGGTATCTCAAAACAATATTTTTTTCTTTCAAAATTTAAGAGGTGCATATGGAAGACTTATCGTTTGTCATGTGATATTGTTTTTGTTTAATTTGTCATTGTCAACGTATGAAGACGAAATGCAAACGAACTCAACTCACAATTATATTATTCGGATGTTATCTTACACACTCTTGCTTCGGATATTACCTTAAACACAACCAAACCTTACAAGACATCAACATTTGCTTAGAACGACCAAACCTTACAAGAGACATTTTTAGAACAGCCAAACCTTACAAGAGACATCCTTAGAATAGCCAAAACTTACAAGAGACATCCTAAAAACTGCCAAACCTTACAAGAGACATCCTTAGAACAACCAAACCTTACAAGAGACATCCTTAGAATAGCCAAACCTTACAAGAGACATCCTTAGAACAGCCAAATTCCCCTCGAACGACTCGGGCATTTTTTCCGTCTAGTATTCGGGAGTATAAAGATGGCTTCGGTCATATCTATTCTTTCAAAAAAAAAAGGAAACACAAACATGCCGGTTGCTCCGATTGTCTTACTCGTACTTCAGGTGTGCCGTCGAATCTTTGTAGCGGTGTGGCCAGTGAGTTTACTGGTGTGCAACGGCTTACTCGCTTAAAGAGAAGAAAACTAAATGGCATAGTTTCGCTTTGCAACTGAATTGAGGTTGGAATGGCGAGGGGATTCTCGACTACGACGCCCCATAACGACGATAAGAGACAACCAACATACAAGTACCTAATATAATATTTACAGTTCAGTTTTGTTTCACCACCACTCACGCTATTATAGTGGACAACACGAAAACCTCTGTATTTATTATGAGCGCTACGTCACGCTGTGATAAAGAAGGAGCTGCCTATAAGACTCCTCTTCATCTGAGTTTTAAATTAACAGTAGCGACGATGAACTTAAGGTCTGACTTCGCGGAAGAAGGAAAATGACTCACAGCGCAGTAAATGCACTTATAAAGCGACATAAGACTTGAAGTTCAAACATCCCAGCCAGTTGTCAATACTTTTATAGAGAACTTTGATCGCAGTAAAATTATTATTTGATGATACTAGATTGAAGTAGCTAATTGGTCCGAAGATGAACCGATGTAAGGCTGAGTGAAGATTGCATTGAAAATGATCGACTTGCTTATCATCTCAGTGCCAAAAAATGTGATCTGCAGATTGATTCAGATGATCGTTAAAATTACAAGATGAAGGGACAAAATTGAAACTAAAAAGTTTGTCATTAAAACTTACATAGCCAGAGAGATATTGGGTAGTGCAATATCTTGAGCCGTGTTGCGCCTTGATCCAAGGAAAAAAAATGGTTATTGCAATGATAAGGCAGTACCACAAAATGACGTGACAACACCAATTACTAGTGACAGTTGCCATATTTTGTTTTGAGGTCATCAGTCTCGCGGAAGCACTTGCTCCATGAGAATGACGCCCGATTGACACGTTGAAATAAGTCGAACATAAAAAAAAATAAAACACGATAAAAGCGGAAAGTTTTCAATATTTTGTTCCGGTTTTACTGCGTGCATCTTCATAATTATGAATAAAATCAAATTTGATTTTTCTGTTCTATTTATATGATGTTTTTAGTATCGTGACCCGAGTTTCGAGCTACTTTACAAAACTCTTCTTCAGGCAAACTGCCACTGCTACGATTTCTGAGGTTGTCTGACGAAGTTCTCAGTAAAGGAACTCGATACTCGAGGCACGATTATAACGTCTGTGGAATTTGCAAAGAATATTTTGTCAAATTATCGCTATGAAGATCTACAAAAGCCCGAATTATTAAAAAAAATACATTTTGGTGACTTAACAGAAAAGCGTTTTTAAGATTTGAATATACTCGTACTAATAATGGATATTACTATTCAAACTACTATTCATTGGACCATCGGCACCGATAACCGTACTTCTGGTCAGAGGCGAGACAATGTATTTTGGCGCCTAGGCACATACTCGTATTAGTAAGCTCGCCCCGACAGTAAGATGGATTTTTTTTAAACTGTTCCTGCGCGCAATACGCTGACGACACAGCCTTTCTCTCTTCATCGAAATATGAGTCCGTATCCCACAACAGACTGCAAGACTTCATTCCCATTCTGGAGCACTGGTGCACCAAATGGAAGATCAAAATAAATCCCACCAAAAGCACAGCAGTCCGCTTCTCACGCAGATACATCAAACCCATCAGAACTCTTAAACTCTTCGGCCAGAGCGTCCCATGGTCAAAACACGTAAAATACCTAGGCCTCACATTAGACAGTAGACTCTCGTGGCATAAACACGCCCTCAATATCAAATCAAAAGCTCACGGAACACTCAAATCATTATTTCCCTTGATCAGTAAATACAGCAAACTTAGCACGTGCACTAAACTCCACCTATATAAAGCGATCGTCAGACCGCAACTGACATACGCCCTTCCGGTCTGGGGCCACGCGAAGAAAACAACGCTACATCACATTCAGATCATTCAAAACAAAGCCCTCCGCATAATTTTAAAAGCACCCTACATCGTCCGTAATTCAAGACTCCACGCAGATACCAAACTACATACTATCCCCGAACATATGCGCGCTCTGGCCGAAAGGTTCTACAGCTCTATATCCCGTCATCCCAACCCAGTCATAAAAGCCTTAGATAACTACAACGCGAACACCAGTTACAGACACACTCGTCCGAAATCAATATTGCGAAACATCCCCCCGACCCCCCCCTCTTTAACTCTAATCATCCCCCCAAATGACCCCCCGATTGTCACTCTGAACACCCCATCATCGATAATTCCTCCGGCAGACAGTTTACCCCCATAGGCAACCGCATTTCTCACCTTCAATAAACATTTTCTACACCTTAATATATTTATAAAAGTCACACACATTTCCCCACTCATTTACTTATCTACATATACTATATTCATTTTTATAATTTATTCACAATTCATTTTTTCATTTTTTTTTTTTTTTTTTTTTCACCCATTCAATATAAAACAGTGTGTGACGACACAAATTTATGTATATTTGTATTTAATATTATGTACATATCATCATATTTATATATGTATTTAATCGTTTATAATTTCTCATAATCATTCATAAAATCAAAACAATTACCACAAACCTATCCTTTCCCGATTCCCAAAAAGATCCAAAAATTTCCAATAAATATCTTAACAGTCAGAACTTATCCGATGAAGGAGTAGGGTGTCCTACCATCGGACCGAAACTCCGAACAAGCTATCCATCACTTGTGTGGTAAAATCGTTTTAATATTTTCCCCTTATTTTAAAATGAGTGATTTTTTTGCTTTCTTAAAAAACTTTCACGACCCAGCCTTTAAAAAAATATTTATTGGATACGTACGGCCACTCTACGCTACAGTATAAATCAAAGGATAAAAATTAAATGTCAAACATTTATTTTTAAACCTTCAGATAGATAAGATCATCAATAACTTCATCGAAATTGGTTTTGTTCGAAATCAAATGTTCAATATAGACAATATCGGACGATCTCTCTAATCTAAATTGTATCTCAAATATGTTTTGATTCCTTTTGATTTACTAAAACTTCTTTCATATGATGGATGCGTCACGACATTGACAACAAAACACAGAGTGCAATCTCAATATTGTGATATGATTTTAAATTATTTTGTGCTATTTTCTTTCTTTAGTGCCCAATTTTGACGCCCTTCTGATATCGCACCTGGGGCCAGTGCTCCAGTTGATTCACCCTTTTTCAAGCTCTGCTTCTGAGATCATGATTTTTCTGACATGACAATAAGCAGACACGTTAGTTGTGGCTTGTAAAGAAAACATTGACGCCCTTTTAAACATTCGTTATACGTAGAATAGATACTGCATCTATAATACGTAGAATAGATATTGAATAAATAATTGATTTACATAATAACGTTGTTCTGCGAAAAGCATTTAAGTCCATTTTTGCTTAAAATGACTTTTTGATGCCATTTTACTTAAAATTCAAATATCTACACATGGAAAAAGCATTTATGTCCAAAAGTTATATGGTTTCGCTGTTATGAAAAGATAAAAAGTCATATAACTTGATTTTACATCGCCTTCCGAAACTTAAATTGCATTTATCTCATAACTCAATATTTGGACTTAAATGCTTTTCGCAGAACAACGACGATATTATACAAGACCATCTTCCTTAGGGACTCACAAAAGTAAGTCCAACCTGTCTTTCCGTTATAAGCATAGACTTCTGAAGCATTGTGGCCCGACTAGTCTACCTACAGTATTAGCAGGGAGGACCAAGGTCTGAGTGAATGTGATGAAATGCAAGTAGCCTGAACGAGTGGGTATAGCCTGAACGAGTGGGTACACGTATATACGTGCTAAATAATTAGTTGTAATAATTGTTATCTAGTAATAAGTTAGTATGTAGGTGTTAACTATTTCTAAGAAATTAAATATTAGATTATTAAAACAGAAATTAAAATTGAAAAATTTAAATTAAGTTAGTTCATAATCATAATTTATAAATTAGATCAGTTCTTAATATATGAATTTGAATATAGATATAGCTTTTGGCAAAAGCTCGTATTATAGATTACTTCATTAAATAAAAAATACCATCTTACAAGACTCACTGTTTATTCTGAGACTTACATCCGCGAAATTCATGCACAAACACTTATAAATAATCCAACATGTCCGAGCTGCAGCCGATCGTAAAATTTAAAAACACTCACGAAAAAATATATTAGCGCAAGTTTATAGAAACACCAAAAAGCTGAGCTAGATATAAATTGATTTTTTTTTAAATTAACTCTCATCAACCTTCATAGCCTAGTTGCTAACACGCTTACCTTTCACCCGGGGGCTTCGGGACCAATTCCCGATGGTACCAACATGTTTTCTTCTAAAAATGAGAGGGCCACTCTGATTTAAAAGTTCGTAATGTAATAATACTCGGATGCGCTAGATATGTGCGAGTGTCGTTGCCTATTCAAGCATGGTTGCACGATGGCAAATTGCGATATTCGGTTATCTCTCGTATACGGAAAGAGGACCATTGTATTGGACGTATGCGTCATCATAAAACAATTGTGTATTTGTTCCTAATTGTTTTCTTTTTTGATTCTGATATATGTTTGATTGTTTAATGTGTATAGATTTTGGTTATAATTTGTTATTGGTTTGGTTTTTGTATGTATTTTTATGTTTTTTTGGGTCCGCGTGGCGTCGCGACCGCAATGGAAATGAGACTTATGGACGGTCATCGCGAGACTATATCGCTGGCCGGCTGGCCTCTGCTTGTGCAAAACTCCCGAAAATTGTGATATTTTGCATGCAGTGGCGGAAAATGGCGCTTACGATGAGCAATCGGCCGTTCATAAGAAGGGTCAAAAGCAAATAAAATCACTTCTCAGTTCACTCTACCTACTGTGTTTTACTTGCAATCATCTAATATCTGCCTAAGAGGAATCTCTTCACCCTGCTACCTTTTCACCGATCTACGCCTCTGAACGTGAGCTGAATTCTCCGAGCATTGCGCAGCAGCCATCCACCTATGATACAGTTCTCTGTACCAGTGGCATACAACCCTCATCACGAATGTTAGCAGTTAACTTATTTTTCGTTGTTGTATTTTTTATATATCATTGTCCAATTTAAGACTGAAAAGAGCTGAAGAAATATTGTATAAATGCGTGCACTTTGAAGAATACACGTAGTGACAGAATACGGAATGAATTGATTTGGGATAAGTGTGCACTTAAAGCTAACGTTTAAGTAAGATAAGGATATAGTTTGGGCATGTAGAAGAATGAATGAAGAAAGTCTAACAAAACAAATACATACATTAAAAATTTGTTAAATTATTAACTTAAGACTGATATGTTGCGTAAGATAAAGAAGAGCACTTCGAGATGTTTGGGTATGTAGAATGAATGATTGAATTAAGATTGAGAAATACAGTCATACAAGGAGCTTGAGCACTTATGCTCAAGGAGCTATATCCGAGCATGCCCAGCAGAAACTGAATAGGATAAAGCTATGGATATATACCAAACTTACTTATATAGAGATATCGTAGATATTTTTTTTGTACCTTCTCCATGCTTTTATTATATTGAAAACCAACGGCGACGGGATTCAATCCCCGTCTGTCACCATTCGAAATTACTCCAGATAACTTTAAGCAAGATGTGCTAGATGATGTTCAAAGCATAGAATGACTGCATCCTGGATAATATTGAGGAGATTTGTTCAACGGAAGTATCAACAAGGTTGAGTCGAGTGCTCCGATTACTATGTACCATTGTAGTAGACAGGATTGTGAAGCTACATATTTCGAGTAAATACGGTATAGTTCTACAAATAATCTTTCTCTGTGATGGGTCCAATGTGCCGGAATAGGCTGCTACTAGGCTGTTTACTATAAAAATTCCCGCAAAACGTATTTTTACTTCGTATCTTAAGTTTCTCTTCAGGTGGAATGATTTTTCAATCCTCATTCTTCTTGGAGAGAGCCTCCAGATACGAGGAAAAAACACGTGTCATGGGGATCAATGTACGAGTAATTAGTGGAATAGCAAAGTTATATACATCTAAAAAAACTTACACAAAGTTTCACATATATTAAGTCGAAACCTTTGATTAACTTATGTAATAAGTATTTTTTAAAATTTGATTTCCAAGTATTTATTGAACAGACTTCTGAAAAGTATTCTTTTTACAATTTTTCACCATTTCGAAAGTTTCAGCGAGCGAAATGTTCTCTGAAATCTCCTGAAACTTCTGAAACTCTCTTACGGTGTGATCATTAAGTTAGTAACACTTCGTACATGAAATACTCCTGTGTTTTTTTCCTCAACCATTAATTTTATAATCATACTTACAAGTTAAAAATGCTCTTTCTGTGTTTTATGAAAATGGAAAAAATCTGTTTTGTTTCAATAACATTACACGTCCAAATTTCCTTTTTATTTTATCAAGATTTTAGATTTTTTTTTGAAAATACGTTTCGGAATAATAAAAATACACAATTTCATTTCAAACTTTCACACATACCATTACGCCATTTCTCTCTCAGGGTAGGCAGAAAAGAGAGGGCGTCATACTTTTCTATCGAGTCACACATATTCGGCCTCTTTTATTGTACATCCATATACCTCCGCATACTATTTATCTCGAACTTTTCATACATAATTTTCTATCAAAATATCATTCGATAAATAAAAATACTTTCCTTTGTCTTTCTCTACGACACCTTCTCAGTGCACGAACTTCCACAAAATTCATTCGTCGCTTTCTAGTCTTTTTTAAATTCACGATATCAAAAAATGAATGTAAAAATAAACAGTGGCTTAAATGGTAAGACATCTGTTTTCTAATCCGAAAGTTACGGGTTCGTTTTCCATTGAAACCCAGATTTTTTAAAAAAGGGTTCAGTCTGGTTTTCACATCAAGCCTCTTGAACAGTTTTCTGGTCGGTTTGAAGATATTGTGATATTTGACTATTAATACAAGTCTTATACATACTAGAAGACGGCCAAGAAAAGTATGGTTGTATCAAGTAAACGATATTTTGTAAAAAGGAAATATAAAAAATTGTATCAGTTGTATAAGAAGGTGTATGGGTGCAGAAAATGCGAAATAAAGTCTGTCGCTCTCTCCTCTTTGCCTACGCCGACAGGAAAACAGCGTGATGGTATGGATGCATGCACATACAAGTATAATCACAGGTTTATGAAATATTAAAAAAATATAGAAATTTATTTTTACGAACCAAAACAAAACTTAATTAATAATAAGTGATTTCAGTGCTACCCTCGGGAATCGAATTTGAAATTCTCAGCTGGTAAGTGTTAAAACGAAATATTTATCCGAATTTCAAATACCAGCGCAAAAATGACACTCTGTCGGTCCAGTGGCAATTAACGCCGACCTTCATTGTTAAGCAGAGATAACCCCGATTGCCCACGAAAAGTCAGTTACGTTGACCCCCTATCACCGACAATTATCTACAGTGTTGCTGCTTCAGCTATTACTTTGTTTCTTGTAGAGACGGACAGTGCCGTCTTATCGTTTTTTCCAGCCCTGGTCCATCAACAAGAAATAATAGAAAACTCGTATAGCGTTGTTTTATAATATACGGGTAATATCACCTCAAGAGTACTTTGATCTAAATAATTATAATAAATACACAATTTATAAAGCGCCTTAGATTCTCTTACAATGTAGTATGTTATGTAAGAATATAAAGGCGGTGGCTGCGGTCATTAAATACGGTATTTTCCAACACCTGCATACGTTTAGAAAAAAATATTTAGTAAGAAAACCGCAGAAAACTTACCAAAAGAATCTGAACTACAAAAAAACATTTCTAAATCTTCCGATATTTAATAATGACGACGATCCCTGTGGTCTAGTTGGTAAGACGCGTGTCTTTCAGCCCGGGGGTTGCGGATTCGATTCCCGTTGAAACTCAGATTTTGTTTTAGTATTCCTGTCTGGTTTTCATTCAACGCCTCTTTAACATATTTTGGTTGGTTAGAAGAAACCATCACATGGCAATAATCCCACAAGGTTGTACTGTATACAACAAAAGTGTTATACAATACAATTTTATGTTTGAGATCATTCATACATTCTTTTGTTCGATGGTATTCCTCGACTTATCCAAATTAACTATACGGACATGTAGAAAAGTGTGACCGGTCAACAACATTATCTTTAGCCTGATAATAGAGGCATCGGGTTAAAAACCACTGGAGTAGGTACGTAACTCACAATGTTTGTCAATATTGTTACCCAGCCAGCTCTTAAACCAGTCTGGAACCTTTTTTATTATATATCAGGGAAAAAGACAAACGTTTAAACTAAGACTTTTTGAGGAGTGTAATTCAGTTTATTCTCACAAGGGCAAACTAAAACGAAGGCCTTTATATGTCAATAGATATCTCAACTCACTGCACTAACATTCATTGTGTACAATACAACTCGGTGAGTTTATAACCATAGAGAAATCTGTTACACGAGCCTTAAGTGAAAACTAGACTTAAAACCGTTTAAAAAATCTAGGTAGCACCGAGAATCGAAGACGTAACCCTCAGGTTGGAAGATAGGTATCTTATAAACTAGCCTACAGAGGTAGTCTGTGAATGAAATAATTGTAAAGTAAATTATTGAAATGAACATGTTTGTGAGATCATCAAATAATTTAGGACGCCTTTTTTGATAGAGCTTTTTGGGTCCCTTGTAAAACAGGGACCTAGGCACTACCTAGTTAGCCTCATTTAATGAAACGGCCCTGTGCATGAATGACTCTTATTACAATGTCGTTGTCCAATCTTCATCATGCTGACATTGTTTTAACCCTCCAGTTTAATGAGCTTCGTCAATTTTATTGAGCTATTTTTAAAGGTGATGATGGCTGCACTGGTTATCTTTCGAGTAAAAGTCAATGAAAATTGTTTTAGCTTTTAGGTCATTTCAATGTTTAAGCTAATAACTTTAAGGTCATTTCAATATTTTATTTAATGTCTTTTAGGTCATTTCAATATTTTTGCTAATAGCTTAAAAAGTGATTCCAATATTTTAGCTAATGACTTTTAAGTAGGAGTAATTTCTGAATTTAAGCTAATCTTTTAGATGAATCCAATATTTTAAATAATAGCTTTTAGGTACGTACAATGTTTTAACCACAACTATTTAGGTTAATTTAATGCTGTAGCTAATGTATTTTAGATAATTTCAATATTTTAACTTATAGTTTTTAAATAATTGCAATGTTTTGGCTACTATCTTTTAGATCAATGCCATGTTTTAGGTAAAAGCTTTTAGGTCAGTTTGATGTCAATAGGTTTTAGGTCAATTCAATATATTAGCGAATAGGTTTAAGGTATTTAACATCTTGACTCTGTATATAATGCACATACACTAAAACAAATCGTAAGTCGGTGGATCACAACATTATTTTAGTTCCCACTTTTGTATATGGAAATAAAACGTGGACATGGAAAAAAACTGAAAGAAGTATAATAAATGCTTTAGAAATATACACAATGAAAAGAACGTGTGAACTGATTACGGAATTAAGGATGAATTAATTTAAGACTGATGTTTTAAATAGAATGAATAAGACCATTCTCAAATGATTTGAGCACGGGGAGAGACATATATAACTTCGATTCAATGTTCTTCTGATATTGTTTCATTGTATTTATAATGCCCCTAGAAATATCATTGAACACATCATCACTCTGTACGTTGGAACCGTTGTAACCGGGTATCTATACGTTGGAACATGGTATCAGGAACACATCGATTTCATAAAATACTACAGCAAAAATCGGTCTATAGCCCATCAGGCCGACAATGCCAATATCTCTAATGTAACACCTCTGTATAATACAGGATGGGCGTCAGATTCATCGAATCCCTTGCGGTAGATAAAACAGCGGCATCCTCAAAAAGTGACCTAACCACCTTCAGTGCTTCGCCTCTACTGCGGTAGTTGTAAGCTGCTGCTGGGTCCAAAGATGAACTGTTTCTTCAAGAGCGTACCACATTATAACCAGGGTATTTTCTGATGATGTCGCCAAAACTGATATGAATACTGCTTATTTTTTAATACCGCTTCGGATTAGTTAAACGGAAATTATTAATTAGCACACATTAAATTTCAAAGAATATTTATTTATTTTTCAACGGTTTATTATTAATTTAAAAAATATTTAAACCCTAACCAGTGAGTGCTTCATTCATTACAAAAAAATCAATATACACAGTTTGCTATTAACACATTACAGAGCATCTAAAGGCGGACAGTCAGCACTGCTTCTAACCGGGCGTCATATTATTATTGCGCAATATTTAATGAATTGTAGATCTTTATTTTTAGTTAATATCCGTTGTCTTAAATTAATTTTAATTGCAACAATCTTTTTATTATTGTAAAATATCAAATAGAACCAAAACAAGATAGATGGTTTAATTAATTATTAATAAAAAAACAAAAATTCATAATGTCATTTCAGTAAACATTTTGTCTGCTTCAAAGTATTAAAGATGTGGGTGGCGTGTACAGCTTTAAGAAACACTTGAAGACAACCCTATTTGTGAAGTTTTTTCAAAATTTATAGACTGTATATGAGCGCTACACCTAAAACCGAATGTGTACTATTACATATCGCAATATCTACAAAGGTTTCTTTATATTTCGTCTTCCCTTGGAATATCTTCTGCAGTTTTGTTTACCAATTAGTAATATGTTTTCTAAAAGAAATTAGAGGCGGGGAAGCCCCCCAATTTGATAGCCTCAGACGTCCCCCCCCCCCCTACCTTTTCACTAAACTTTTTTTGTAATATTTTTAATATGTCAATAATAGGTTCCAATCCCAAGTCAGAGTGCCCTTGAGGGGAGTATGCTCTCTGAACAGAGCTATATAAATTGTCCTTTTGTTATTATTATTATTCTTGCTTGTCAAATTTGACAATGAATAAAAATCACTGATTGAACATTTTCCTCTTGAGGTAGAGTGGATATTTACATTTAAAAGTTATATCCAATTTTGAAAAGCGGCGCATGACTGATTTTAATAAATTTTACTTGTAAATGGAGAGCGAGGTATTGGTAGACCGAGAGATGAACGGAATGAAATAGTTGAAAATTGATTTATTTATTTAAAACATTGTACAGCGTGCAAGATGACGGGTGTGATGCCAAGTGGCGATCTCTCTTTCATCCAAATATATAATTATTTTATCAAGTTTTTAGTGAAAGCTGAATAATTTACGAGTACATTATTTATTTATTTAACACTTTTATTGCAAATACAATCTGGCGGCCTTATTGCAAGGCGGCAATCTCTTTCAACCAACCAGACAACAGTAAATGAAGCAAGTTACGTGGTCGCATAAATCATTCAAATGACTATCCATCCCCACGAAATCCATTAACATGTACGTGAGCACATGCCCACGAACCCCACAAGGACGGACAATCACCCGAACATTCTTTTTCACATAAAGTGAGATATCATCAATCAAAAGGAAAGGAAGGGATGGTGGAGAGGAAAGGAAAAGAAAAATCAGGAATTAAACATGTTATTTTACTGACTAGAAATTAAGAGTTTTTTCAGTCGCTTCTTAAAGCATGCCAAGGACGAAGCGAGTCTTATATTGGTGTGTAACTAATTCCAGAGTCTCACTGCATGGACATTAAAGGACGACGTAAAGAAAGAGGAGCGGTGAACTGGAAAGGTCGATAAACAATCTCTGTTTGAGCGTAGCGCTAATACATGATTGGAAAGACGCTGAAAATTTTCGGAGAGATAAGAGGGGGTGGCGGGACAGTTAAAAATATTATACAATAAAGACAGTATGTGAATTTGGCGTCTATTTCTAACATTCAACCAGTTCAATGCCTTCTGGTATGAAGTTATATGATCGTACTTACGTAGGTTGAAAATGAACCTTAGACACACATTTTGAAGACGTTGTAATTTGTCCAGCTGTTCCTCTGTAACATCCAAGTAACATACGGTCGCATAGTCCAGAATCGGAAAGAGCAGAGATTGTACAAAATTTTGATTTTAGTTGGTAGAAATCTTTGCAACACTTTAAGGGAATGAAGGCTGAAGAAGATCCTTCGGCTCACCTCATTTATTTGATCTCGCCATGAGAGAGTGTTATCTATTAGCACTCCTAGGTTTTTAACAGTTTTATGTAATGGTATGATAGAACCATCAAGTAATATTGGAGGAAGTAAGTCAGTGTTGAATTTACCGAGAAGCTGAGGGCTGCCAATGAGGATCGCTTGAGACTTCTTAGGATTTATGAGTAAGCCATGCTCCCCAGTCCACTCCGAGATCGATTGAAGGTCCGCGTTTAAATTGTTCAAAGCCACGTGAAAGAAATATGGATCAAAATGAATATATATCTGCAGGTCATCAGCATGCAAATGATAAGAACATTTAAGAGACGATGTTATTGGGTTGATGAATATAGAAAAAAGGAGTGGAGAGAATTCCACCTTGGGGAACGCCTGCAGAGAGATCAGTTCATTCAGATATACGCTCTTGGTATTTACAGGATTGTTGTCTTCCCTTTAAATAGCTCGAAAACCTGACAATGATCGATTCAGAGAATCCTAATGAACGCATTGGAGCCATAAGCAGATCAATGTCTATAGTATTGAATGCATTGCTAAAATCCAATAGACATAACAATGTCAGCTGCTTAAAGCTCATTCCACGTCTCACATCATCCGTGATATTGACCAGTGCGGTAGTGGTACTATGTCGGTAGTGGTACTATGTCCCGGACGAAATCCTGACTGCAATGGATTAAACAATTCAAATTGATTAAGGTGCGAGTCAATTTGTATATGAACATTTTTTTCAATAACTTTGGATTATGTGGGCAGAATAGATATGGGCCTAAAATGTTTAGATGACGTGGGTGAGCCAATTTTCGGGATCGAAATAATTAGAGCCTTCTTCCATACACTAGGAAAGCTGCTAGTAGACAAAGAAAAATGTATAATATGTGTTATGATAGGAAGAATAGCATCGATAATGAAGGAGATGAATACAATCGAAATATTGTCGTCACCCATCGCTTTTGTGGATATAGTCAAAAGAATACGACGAACCTCACCTATATCAACCTCCGAAAAGTGGAGCTCAGGAACATTGGGTCGAGACATTACATGATTTTTTCGGAGAGTGTTCTCCTTTGTGTTAGTATCTAAACTGAGTGATGGTGTTGCAAAATTACTGTTGTAGAGAAAAAAACTATACAATAACAATACAGGCTTAGTCCAAATACATTGGAATTTATGAAAATAGTTAAAATATGAAGATAAAAAATATTCAAAAGTCACATAAACAGGTTGATTATTGTTTTTTTTAAATACCACAGCCTTAGAAGAAAATTTTCTTTTATTTTTGATAAAGTGCTATGAAATATGTCAATATTCAAAGCAGTTCAAAAGTTCCTGCCGGCGGCACAGTGTAGTGTAATTGTTAGAAACATTAAACGCTAATCATTCTAGTAATTTTGGACAGTTTACAGCTCCTCGAATGACTTTGTCAACGTATACTAGTGGACCAGGGTTTCTCGACCCCATGCCCGAGGGCGCATGTGATATTTGCATGCACCCGCTACAAAGTATTTAATAACGAAAACACACAAATTAATCTATAAAGTATTTTTTGAATAGTATTGTTAATTGAAATCGTAAATGTATAAACGTTTCTGCTATTTAATGAAAATATTTTAATTCAACTGTCTGTGAGTTCAAAATGTTACAAGTGCCAAATTTCTGCACTTGTTTAGGTATATATTTTATCTGATTGTTACCGGTTCAGTCTAAATGCAGTGTTGCGCCACATCACGTGTTATCACCGCGTTTGATATTTTCTCATAAACATTTTACCTCAAAATGAATAATCCAAGTAAAAAAACAACGAACCTATCGTATGGTTTTAAGATACATCTTGTGTGTTTTTATATAAAATCTTCGTTTCTTTTTACTGTTTATTATTTTCTTCTCCTAGTTTCATTTTCTGTTTTTTTTTTATGAAATCTTATTTTTTTTTTAGAAATCCGGTTTTCGCCCGCCACTATTTTCCCAAATATCTAATGTGCCCGCGACCACAATTAGATTGAGAACCCCTGCAATAGACGAAGTTTTCTTCTTACGCTCAAGGAGTTAGTATGCTCAACAGAAACTGGAGTTACTAGTAGTTGTTCCGGATTAACGAATATTTCTTATTTATTAATTTCAATTTCTTGTTAAGTGTATATATTTAATTATCTTCAAGCTTTGTATTTAATTGGATTTTATCTTTATACACATATGTAAACTTTATAGAATAAATAAATGCATATAATCTGTACTGTACAAAATAATGTGTCTTTTTCATATGAATACATACACCATTTGATTTTTAAAAAGTATGCAAACTGTTGTTTAACAACACGGATTCCAAACAAAGTTGCCCCACATTTGTAGCTGTACCTACCGTTCAGTTCAGGGGGCATGCAAAGCGACGTGTACTGTCTACGATAGCTCTTCCTGACATTAAATGCCCCTGACACGACATGGCAAATCAGAATACAGACTGTAATATAGAACACAAGGTGTCCCAAAGTAATATATACCATACACACTTGGAATGATTATAAATTCAGTATTTTTTAAGATATATCTAAGATTAATACTTCGAATTAAAGAAGATGGCCGTTCTGGTCCATGTACTGCTGATAACGTGGTATCGCAAACATAACGAATAATTTGTTTTGGTATTTGGGCGCATTATCTTTCAATGGCTGCTGTCAATTCATTAACGGTGGCCCGTTTTGTACCATAAATTTTATCTCTGATGAGTCTCTAAAAATATTTTATTAGTGTGAGGTCTGAAGAGTGTGGGGGTATCCAATGTAACCTCTATGTTAAATCCATCTGTTCGGCAAAATGGTAGTGATTAATTGCAGCATTTTGCTGAATATTAAATTACCTCTAATACCTAAACTCCTCATGATTGCGGATTATTAAAAATTCAAGTAAACAGCACGATGTAAATCTAAAAGAGTGATTACATTTGTTGGATAGGGTTTTCGGAGTGTTTTACCACGTGGTTTGGTTTATGATGTCTGAACCAAAAATACGCGACAAATCAAAGATTTAATACACTCGATTTATCAGAGAGACAATATAAATATGTGCATATAAACACTCAAACAATACTAACAGAGACGACGGATTTCACCTCAAATCAGCATGGTGCCCTATAATCAAATAGAAGTGACAACTAAATGAAAATTGACAAATTCAAAATTTGTGGAAGCTACGCGTTCATTCTCCCGTAATGCAAAGGAACTATGCGCTCATATTACGGTCGCGAACCGGGACAGATCCACGAGCTCACGTTGCGGTTAAGACTGATGTACGCCACCAGTATCCGGCGCACATTCGCTTATGGCAAAGGTGAGCACTGAAGATGAAAACTGCAACGTTTACGAAACATCAGCATAATAAGGCAAGCCACGAGGTAAAACATTTCGAAGCCCCCTATCCAACTGGTATGAAACACCACGAACACCTCAAAACATATTTATGGATATATTTTTTTTTTGAACATTCTGTATTTAGAACACAGCACGTTATCAGTGAAATGGTATCACACGGCACGACGGCAGGCCGCACTGGTCCACTATTTACTGCTGGCAAACAAATCAAAACATTCATGTTATAAGTTTTGGTTACAAAAATAGCTATTGATTCATTCATATGCTACTTCTCAATATATCAGCATTGGTAAATTGGACATTTTGAAGATCGTGGCCAGGAAACAATATTGGAAGACTATGAATGTGTTGTTGCGTACACCGGAGATAGATTAGTCATTTGGACAAAGCATGAATTTGATGATGATCGTTGATATTTAAAAATATATGTATGAGAACTTCTCTTTATATTTATTTTTTTACTTTTTCCCCTTTTGTTAATCTTTGAAATACAATATGTATTTTTTATGTTATATAATTCGACTAAATATCCGGTTCGTGTATATCATATGTGTTTAACAGTATCAAATATCCGGTTCGTGTATATCATATGTTTTTAACAGTATCAAATATCCGGTTCGTGTATACCATATGTGTTTAATAGTATCAAATATCCGGTTCGTGTATATCATATGTGTTTAACAGTATCAAATATCCGGTTCGTGTATATCATATGTGTTTAACAGTATCAAATATCCGGTTCGTGTATATCATATGTGTTTAACAGTATCAAATATCCGGTTCGTGTATATCAATTTAAATTTAAAATGTATGACAGAATACCGAATGAAGTGATAAGAGATGGATGTCATATTAAGGCTGCTGTGTTAAATAAGATGAAGAAGAGTACGTTGAGATGGTGTGGACATGTGGAACGTATAAATGAAAAAGACTAGCAATACAGATATATAGTGCAAATTTGAGTGCAAGACGTGTGAAATGAAAACCAAGGAAAGTATGGTTGGATCAAGTGAATGATAACCTGAAAGAAACGCAGAAAGTCAGAGAAATTGTAGAAGCTGTATGAGAAAGTGTATAAATGTAGAAGAGAAGTTTTCTCACCAAATTTGTTTTTCTAAACATGTACATAGATATGTGATTTTCGTACCAGACGTTTTTCTAAAAACATATACAAACATAAACTTCACAAAATTGAGTAAAATAAAGCCTTATGTTTATTAGATTCAATCTCTCTGCCTACCCCAACAAAACAAACAGTGACATTGCCAACATGGGGGTACAACTCTTGTGAAAATTTTCGATTCGCTTCCACTCGATCCCTTCTCTTCCCATAATGAGTAAACACACCATGCCTGACTTCCAATCCGTGGGTACCCTGGGCAGACCATCGCCGGAGTATCTGTCCCTGTCTAGCCCCACGATAAATGACGCTAGCAGAGAGAGAACGCTGAAGTTGCGATTTGTCCCCCCGAGTTGGGGGGGAGTTTGAGGGGAGTTTCAAGAGGGATTGGGGTTGACCTTGAGCGCCTCTATCGACCCAAACTCCCTCTAAACTCCCTCCCCTTTACCTGCTATCTCCCCGTTATCCCCTATAATAGTGATTAAAGAGGTAAACGAGGATCTGGTGGGGTTTTTTCTTTCGTTGAGAGGGTCTACGTAGTATGTTAGGAGGCAAAAGATTGTAAATTTAATGAATGCTTTTATTTATTAATTGTAGAACTATATCAATATACGAGTATGTAAAACAATATCAGAATTTGCTAAGATGATAGTCCACAACAGTATTTTAGTATCAACTTTGATGTATGAATGTAAAACGTGGAGGAAAACTATAAGAAGCATACTTAATTCTGTAGAAATGTGTGCACTGAGAAAAATACATAGGGTGACAATGTATGAGAGAATACGAAATAAAGTAGTGGTTAGGCGTGGATGTGAACTTAAAGTTGTTATATTTTTTATTTTATTAAAGGCAATTCATCCAACCTAGGACGATTTGTGTCACCAAATGAAAGTCATTATGCAATTATATGAGCCAATATAATAAAACTAAATTTAAAAAAGGACAATTCTAGAATATTTTAAGTTTCAACTCATAAAGCTTCGATTGATCTATGAGTGGAAAAGTTCCACGAAGGAAGAAGGAAGAAGAAACGCAACATTCATTGGACGCGGCAAATATATTACTTTTGGTAAATCAAATCTGTCTCGCAAAGGACAACCGAAAAATACATGGTCTTTATTTAGTTTCATCATCCAAACCACACTGGCAGCTGGGATTGTTCACAATACCCATTCTGTAAACGTGACTAGCCACCACGCAGTAGCCCGTTCGCAAACGACACTTGACAGACACTTCCATCTTATTCATTCTTATTATACTAAACTATAGTTTCAAAGGGATAGATTGTTGTATTGATTAATATCTAGATCCCTTATTTAGACCAGTTATATCCCAATCCAACGTTCATCGTTGCCAAGTATTATTAAGGAAGATCAAAAAGAAAACTCGGAGATGGTTAAGGCATGTAGAATGAAATCAAATATACAGCAGAAATGTACTCGTAAATAGAAGGCGTAGTAGAGGAAGATCAAGGCATGTATAGTTGAAACAAGTTAATGAAAATTTGAAAAAATGGTAAAAGTTAGAGAAATTGTAGAAATTATATGAGAAGTTAAACGTTTTTCTGTTCTTACATACGCACTGTCGCGGATTACTAGCCAAGTGATGAATATCTCGTTCGGAGTCTCGGTCCAATGGTAGGACGCCTTACTCCTTCATCGGATAATTTCTGACTGATATGATATTTAATTGGATATTTTGGTTCCTGTTTTAGGAGACGGGGAGGGATAGTTTTATGTAATTTGTTTGATGAATGATTATGAGAAATAATAAGACGTTAAATACTTGTATACATGTGATGTTATATAAATGATATTACATACGAATATACATATATTTGTGGATGTGCGATGTCACACACGCTTATATATATTAGATGGGTGGTGAGAAAGAAATGGAGGTGAGATGATGGTGAGTAAATCATAGGATGTTGTATATAAATATGGGTATTTGGGGAGACGTGTGTGACTTTTAAAAATATATTAATACATAAATATGGGAAATACGCGATTGACTATGGTGGGAGGCTGTCGTCTGCCGCTTGAGGAGTCGGTGTCGGTGTATAAATAGGTGTAGAAAATGGTGTAGAGAAAGGTGTAGAAAATGGTGTAGAAAATGGTGTAGAAGACGGGGGGGTATTCAGAGTGACGGGGTCATTTGCAGTTGGGGGGGCGTTTGCGGGTGGGCGGGTGCGGAGAATAGATTTTGGACGTGGGTGCTTGTAGTTGGTGTTCGCGTTGTAGTTTCCGAGATTTTGTATGACGGGGTTGGGATGTCTTGATATTGAACTGTAAAACCTTTCGGCCAGAGCTCGCATGTGATCGGGGATAGTTTCGAGTGCGGTGTCCGCGTGGAGTCTAGAGTTACGAACTATGTAGGGCGCGTTTAATATCATGCGGAGGGCTTTGTTTTGAACGATTTGAATGTGATTTATCGTGGTTACCGGCGCGTAGCCCCATACCGGAAGGGCGTATGTCAATTGCGGTCTGATGATCGATTTATAAAGATGGAGTTTAGTGCGCGGACTTAATTTACTGAATTTACCGACCAATGGGAATAATGATTTTAAAGTTCCGAGAGCTTTTGCTTTTACAATGAGGGCGTGTTTGCGCCACGTGAGTCTACTGTCTAAGGTGAGGCCTAAGTATTTCACGTGGTCGGTCCATGGGACGCTCTGGCCGAAGAGTTTTAGAGTTCTGACGGGTTCGATGTATTTGCGTGAGAAGCGGACTGCTGTGCTTTTGGAGGGATTAATTTTGATCTTCCATTCTGTGCACCATTGCTCCAGAATGGGAATGAAGTCTTGCAGTCGGTTGTGGGAGTCGGACTCGTATTTGGATGATGAGAGGAATGCTGTGTCGTCGGCGTATTGCGCGGTGATACAGTGTGCGTTAGAAAATTGGGGCATATCGCTCGTATATATATTGTACAGGATGGGGGACAGGAGTGCACCTTGGGGCACACCTGCCAGAATGGGGCGCGGGGAGGAGTTTATTCCGTCTATTTTGACGGAGAAGGAGCGATTTTCTAGAAAGGAGGCGATGATTTGCACTAGTCTAAGTGGAATACCCGTCTTGTGTAGCTTGTATACGAGTCCGTTGTGCCAGACGGTGTCGAAGGCTTTGGCCACGTCTAGCGAAAGGAGGGTCGTGAGCCCTTTGGCTCTGAAGGATTTGATAATTTGCTCTACAACGCGAAGAAGTTGATGGTTGGTCGAGTGCATCGGCATAAATCCGTGTTGAAATTCTGGAATGACGTTGCGCGCGTATATTTCAGTCGAGAGACGGTCGAGGATTAATCTCTCGAGCACTTTACCTAGGGTGGAGAGCAGACTGATCGGTCTGTGATTTTCGGGGATGGCGTGGCTTTTGCCCGGTTTGGGGAACATAATGACATCGGCGTTTTTGAACGGGGTCGGGAAGAATTTGTGTCGAAGGCAGGCGTTGAAGATGGCTGTAATGGTGCAGATGGCTTTTTTAGGGAGTTTTTTGAGAGTGAAATTGTTGATTTTATCGGGGCCGGGGGCTTTTTTATTGATTAGATTTTTTATGATTGTTTGAATTTCTCGCGGTGAGAAGAAGTCTGAGGTGGGGGGGGTTTGTTCGTTGAGTATGTTGACAACTGCATTGTCGACCATTGTTGTGTGAGTGGGGTCTGAGAGATCTGTATTTGGCGAGAAGATATTCGCTAGAGAGTCGGCGAAGGTCTCTGCGCGGTCGCGAGCAGAGAAGACGGTGCCGTTTGGCCCTTGGAGAGAGCTGGGGCGGGGGGGCGTATTTCGGAGGCAACGTGTGAGTTTCCATTTGAGTCCTTCGTTGTATTCGAGGGACTCGACGAAGTCAGACCATTTATCGTTTCGGATCTGTTGTAAGTGGAATTTTATTTTTTTTACTAATCTGTTATATTCTGCTTTATACGAGGGGACAGCTGTGCGTTGCCACAGCTTTCGGATTTTATTTTTCTCCACAATCAACGTTTTGATGTGTGGAGGAAGGGGGAGTTCGGGTTTGTCGGCGGGTCTCACTTTTGAAGCGGACGTGAGAGCGGATTTTATGGTGGTTGTGAAGTCGTATATAGCAGTATCGATGGAATTCGTGTCTGGAAAAGTTGTTGAAATTTTAATGCAGTTGTCTACGTAGGTGGCGAAGTCACCCCACGAGGTGATGTGCCGCGGTGGGGGTGAGGGTGAGAAGGGCGGAAAGCCATCCGTCAAGTGAAGTAGTACCGGGTAGTGGTCGGATTGAAGCTGGTTAACAGTCGTGAGATCTGTTTGATAGGGGATGTCATTATGCACGATGATGTCTATGACGTCAGGGCGATGGTTGGGGTTTAGTGGATAGAGTGTGGGGGACGTAGGTCCGACCACGAAGTATCTCTTACGAGAAGAGATTTCGTCGAGCGTTTTGCCGTGCGCGTTGGGAGTGTGGCTGTACCAGAAGGGGTGTTTGGCGTTGAGATCTCCTGCTATGATGGTGGGGGTGTTATCGGCAAAGAATGAGTCCAGTTCGGTCTCGACAAGTGGGGAAGATGGGGAGAGATATGTTGCGCACAGTTTGAGGGGGCCGTGATTGGTAGTGTTTACTATGACGCATGAAGCTTCTAAGTTATCGGTGATAGGGGAGGAGATGCGGCAGTGGTCTATGGTGCTTTTTATGAGAATCGCAGTGCCGCCCTTTCGGGCGGTAAGGCGGTCGTCTCTGTAGCAAAAGTAGTTCTTGATGCTGTAACGGTAGCTCGGTTTGAGGTGTGACTCCGTTATCAGCATCACGTCCAGGTTGTGCTCGAGAAGGAAATCCTCGATCTCGTTTTTGTGCGTTCTGAGGGAACCGTTTGCATTCCAGAACGCGGCGGATATATGAGAGGGCTTATAAGTGCGAGCCATTTTGTTGAAGGGTGTTGAGGAAATTTATGGCTTCAGTGATAGCTGATCTTATGTTATTAATTATGAAGTCGCAGTTTTGGGGGGGGGAGGGCAATGTGTGTTGTTGTGGAGTATATGAGGATAACAGGGGGCGTGGGGCTGCCATATTGGCGTAAGAAACGCTAGAAGTGACTGGTCTCGATGCACTCTGGGGGGCGAAAGATCGGTGGGTGGTGGTATTGTGTGCGGGGGGGGCGGTGGGGGATGTTGGTTGGTAGGGGTTGCGTTTAGGGAAGCGCGGGCAGCCTCTATAGTTGGCCGTGTGTGGGCCACCACAGTTGCAGCAGGTGGCTGGTGTGTCTATTGGCTTCCGGCATTCGGAAGTGTGGTGCGCTCTGCCACATTTCACGCATGTGGCGGGAGCGTGGCAGTTGCAAGCTGAATGGGCAAAACCTTGGCATCGATGACATTGCCCCATTCCTTTTCTTTTATGGAGTTCCTCTACCGTGACTCGAATATCTAGGACACCGCGGAGTTCGGTAAAGATCTTTTTGCCTGCTGGGTCTCTGGATAGTTTTGCTATGACCATTGGGAGTTCGACTCTGTTCCGGTTTTTCATCCGGTAGATGTTTAATACTGGATACTCCAGTGATTTGAGTTCCTCCGCGATGTCTTCGACGCTAATGGAGGTAGGAATTCCGCGTATGACGGCTAACAGTGGTTTCTCGTTTTCGAGGTGGAATGAGTGGTAGGGGATGGCGAGGGAGTCTTATGTGGACGAGGGCGCGGTAGGCTTCGACGGTTTCCGTCGAGATTTTTAAGTCTCCGTTTGGCATGACCTTGGAGGAGAATGCGATCTTCTGAGACCTGAGTTGTGTTCTCAGGTCTCCATATCGGTCCGTTTTGTGGAGGATAATAGGGGGAATGCGGTCCCTTCTGATCGGGAGTAGGGTCGGTGTGGTTTCTGGTAATGATGGTTCGGGGAGTGTGGGAAGGGGAGGACTGGGTGGACCTCTCATTCTCTTGTTTATCGGAGTGACGATGGGCTGAGGGTTTACCGGGGGGTGGGCGGGGGGGGGGACTTTCAGGGGATTTGAGAGTCCGTTTGCGGCTGGTGGTGGCTGTTTGCCATTCCATGTCCGGAATATCCGGGGTGGAAGGTTCTGGCGGGGGGGGTGGGACATTGGGAGTGGGGGTGAGGTTTTGTGATGTTGTCGGGACTGACGGAGCAGGCGAGGCGGTGGGTGGGTCCGCTGGCTGATTCTTTAGGATGAGTTCGAGATGTCCTTTGCGGCAGAGATCTCGGAAAAGCCTTCCCAATTTCAGAGTCACTTCCCTTGAGATTGACTCTGACTGGATGAAGTCAATAGCCTCCTTGAACGAGATGTTCGGTTCAGGAGATTGCGAGCGGTCAGGTGACTTGGCGCGGGCGGTAGGCGGCGTGGTTTCGGGGATGGGCGTCAGCGTCTCCTTTTTCCGAGGAGTAGACGTTCGGCTTGGGGGGGGGCATGGCGAGGGTGGTGGACGGCGAGGAGCGGGCACTGGAGTGGACGAGCGTGACTCCTTTATGATAATGGTACGAGGAGTTTTAATAATAAAGTCCGACTTAGTGGGCTTCATTTTTCCTTTTTTAGTTATATTTTAATTATATTTGGCGAGGGGGAGATATGGGTTGTACGAGTGCGGTCGAAACAATAACAATAACAATGATAATAGTAAAGAAAATAATAAATGATAAATGATAAATGTCACAAAAGTGGGTGAGAAAATGGTGAAAATGAGTGGGTGAAAGTGCAGACGGGATGGGAAGAGCCGTCGACCTTATCCAGGTCTTCAACCCCGCCCCGAGGAAGTGAAAGTGTGAGAAAGGACAATATCAGTCAGTAGCTTACCAAAATGAAGTAGCGGGCGGCTGTCATCGACCGGCACTCAGAACGGATATGTCACTCGAATATGATTAGTGGAGGCCAACTCCATATACGCGTGAAGTACCGAATACCGAGTAACGAGCTGGACAATGGCGGTGGGCGTGCGTGGCGGTGTCAGTGAGTGAAACTTATGCGCGAGATAGATGCGCGATCACAAACTTGGTAGAACTGTATTTGTTTGTTTGTGAAATTTATTTCGCGAACTGTACTGCGGGCGAAGTTTGTTTTGCGGACTGTACTGCGGGCGAAATTTGTTTTGTGAACTGTACGGACTGGAGAGCGACTGTGTAAGCGATGATAATACGTGTGCACTGTAGCGCGTCCATGACGGTTCCTCGTGAGTCTTCCTCGCGGATTACTAGATACAACTTGCTAGATACCATGTATATCGCTCGTTCTCTGCATGCATAGGCTGTTCGATTATTTATAGTGATTATTACGAAGGCCACGCATAAGGAACATTTCATTATAATAGGTACATATATCAACTCTACAATATTTACACAGCAGTTACACAAATAAAATAATATATTTTAGGTGACGTCCGATCCGTCCGATACAAATGTATAACAGTGAATTAGTATTTGAGAGGTTTTTTTTAAATAAATGTGCTCGTTTTTCTCAGAAAATATTTTAAACGTTATCATATTTTAGCCACCCTTTGATATTTCATCGCAACCCCCTCCCCACTCACCCGAGGTTGTGGTTCACATGTTGAGAAACGATGCGTTACGGTATGAAATAAATATCAAACAACTGGCAGAAGAGCGTTACTGCACGTCATGAATTTTAGAAATAAGTCACTTAACAATTAAATTTATAATAGGTTATGTCATATACTCATGTATAAAAATAGAGAGATATACCAAAAGTTTCTAAGGTAAAGAATGCACTCTTCTGTTACACCATCGAAGACGTATGTGTATCTATTGATTTTTTAAATATTTCTTATACCCTTCAAGTGTAACCTTCTGGAGTGTTAAGATTTCCCACAATGTGTCAGATGCTTCCATATTTCTCCATTCCCGCCCTCTCACTATTCGCTCTTCTCCCTGTCTGTGTTCCCACCCCGACTCTGTTCCCGCCGACACGCCTGCCTCTGAAGTCTTTCACTGCAGTCCTGATTCTGTCACCGAATCTAGGGGCTGGGCTGCCAAGGGCGTGTTGTTGTTTCCGTCATGTTTTATTATGTTTACATTCATAATTTCGTTAAGTTCAACAGAATGATAATAATAATGAACTAGATCTATACAGAACGCTTTGATGTTCGTCCGAAATGAAAAATAAATATAATATCTAAGAACAAGGGTCTCAAATAAAAGACCGAATTACCGTTGTGTGTAATTCGGTCTTTTATTTGAGAAACCTGTTCATATGAGCAAAAAGTAGTTTATCTCGTAAATATTTTATATACAAACACCGTTTTATAACAGTTCGTAAACGTTATAACAACACTGAAACATGCCATTGCATGGCACGGCTTAATAGTTATATTTTACGTTTATAATTTATTTAGGTTTGTCGTTTACAATGAGTTGATTTTTATTTTTTTTAGAATTATACAGAACGAAACGAAACTGAAGATAATAAACACACACTTATAATTTTTTTAATACTTATTATAGTCTACATTATGATGAGTGTATTGCCAAATCTCAATCTCTTCCAACAATTGACATTAAAAAAACGAATATATTGTATCATATTTATACTGAATAAAGTCAACCTTTAAGTAGTTATTATTATGTGACAATATCTTCCTATCAACCAACAAAATGTTAAGAAGGTGTTAAATGGAAACAGACTGGAACTTTAAAAAAATCAGGTTAACAATGGGAATCGAACCAAAAACCCCCGAGCTGGAAGATAGTCGTTCTACCGACTAGACTACGGAGATCGTCATGGGATATATCAATTTACAAAACGTATTTAATTAATAAAAATAAATATTGGTATCAATAAACCAATCGTAATAATTGGATGAAGAAAAAAATATTACCAATATATTGACTGTACCAAATCTTGTCGATTTCATCCTAGGATCATTCGCGTCTCTTTATTCAACTATATTTTTCGTTTATTTATTCAAATTATCAAGAATATTTTTTTAGATCTGTTGTAGGGGCTGAATGTTTCGCATCTCAAGGACTGATGCACCCATCCTCCAAGAACTACAGGTTAAGGAAAGGCTGTATATGACGAAGACAATGATACCAACAAACGAGGAGAATACTGTTAAACTTCAGACATGTCGCCAAGAGATGAAGACAGTCTAGAGAAGCTGATAGTAATCGGGAATGCTGATAAGCGGCGAGCAAGAGGATGGTCTTCAGCAAGGTGGATGAACCAAATCAAAGAGATGACTAGTTCCACATTACCATAAAAGCTGCATCATAATGGCTCAGGACCAAAAGAAATAGATGTGAATCATCCACTCAGTTCCAGATTCATCAGGGAACAACGACGCTCTGTAATTAAAAACACCACTGAAAAGAAAAATCAAGAATTACATTTAATATCATTTTCCAATTGATAGTCGGAAATATGTATATACGAGTATATACTCGTATGTTATATCTTGATGGAATGAAGGTAGCAGAAGAAAACGGCAGGTTGTATCGATAATTTAATCAGGCGTTGCGATGTACTGGTATCGGAGTATGGGGTATTGCCATATATACTCTTTATGGGGTAAAGTGTTGTTTGTGCCCTCTTTACGTGAACGATGTAACGAGAGCCGAACACGCTGTGATTTTCTATCACAGAGACCACCAAACTTTATACGCTGAGGACCACATTTCAATTTTGAAAATGCTAGGTTAGCGAGGTCGAAAAATTAAGCATTAAAGATACTATAAATGTTTTAACTCTATAGTAATAATATATATACACAGATTGGAATCAAAATTATTACTGAGCGTAACATGTTTTTTTGTATTTTTTTCTTTATCTTATGTTCTCATTGTCCATGAAATATACTTTGTTTTTTTTTCCTACAAAAATCTTATATCGTTGATAATATTAAATTATATAAGGAAGCACATACAAGAAGTCTTGTTTGTGCTCCCTGGTGATGAGCTGAAAACTTTGAAACTGGTATGGTTGTACCGATATATTTAGTGGAATAAATAGTATTTGACTAAACAAATAACAATGTATTGAAACCTCCACAGCGTAAATGTCTTAAATATAAATGATATATTTAATTGAATATCATAATAATCATTGTAGCCCGCCCCCTCTTAACTCGCCGAAAATTTTAAGCGTCTTTCCGATCTACGCTCAAACAGAGATTGTTTATTGACCTTTCCAGTTCAACGTTCTTTTTTTTTACATTTGTGAAAGAACGTCTATCACGCCTCCGACACATTATAGATATAAATTGTTTGTTTAGAGATATATAACAAAACAAATGGCTAGATTAAACTTTCAGTTACGAGAGTATATAGAAATTTCTTTTTATTCTTGATTGAGAGTCCCATTAATTTGGCCAATCAAACTTAATTTTATTCCTGACTTTTGGAATAACGTCATACACAGAAGTTCTTTACTGATAAATACACCAATACAAAAGTCAATAAATTATGTGACACCATCAAGGCACTTTACTTCCGAAATTGGCAAAAGATTAATAAAATAAACAATAATGAAATGGCGCTTCATCGAACATTGATAAATCACTAATAGCACTGTGCACAGTTCACTACGTTCGCGATAAAATTGTATTTTGTGTACTACATACAGGAACACTATAATTTCAATGTTTCTCATTGGGTCTTATGTTAGTTTGGAAACTACTGTTCTATAGAGATGCGCTGTACTTGTAAAGGGTGATATTATTTTGTATATGCCAAGGGGGTTTTAAGCTATCAAATATTTTTAATGATAAAATAAACAACCTCTGTAGCCTTGTTCGTAAGACGCCTATCTTCCAACTCGAGGATTACGGGCTGGAACCCAATTTATTTTACAAAATATTCTAGTCTGGTTTTCACTTAAAGCCTCTTAAACATCTTTCTAGTTGGTAAGAAAAGATTTTCACATAGCAATAAGCCCGTCAAGTTGTATTGTATATAACGAAAGTGTAATACAATACCATAAATGCCTTTATAAAGATTGTGGATGTAGTGAACTCAAATGGTTGACTAAATTAAGTGTTAACTCCGACAACTATTCAACTCTTGTAGAGCTTCAGCTTCCACGTTAATATCGTGTTTCATTTGGCTAGCCAACGTCATTTGTCCATCAGGTCTCGCTCTGGATGTTGATCAGGCCAACAAAATAGTTTGACTCCTAAAGGTTTAGATGACCACATATTTTATTATTATTCTTTGGTCAATTGTTTTGTGAACATGACCAATGGAAACTGGTCGTATGATTCTAATGTACCTGGTGATCCAATGGTATTGGTTAGGTCAACTCGGCAGATGATAATCGATTCAATAATTTCCGAAGAGATCTCCATTCAACCCTTATTCTGTACATTTTCAAACCGATTGATTACTCCGATTTATTGGCCTCAAAGGATAGTTTTTCTGCATATGATGTTTTATGCGAAAATACTGGCAACTCGCTGGGATATTTGAACTTCAGGCCTTAGACCGCTTTATAAGAATAGGTACTGCGCTACGAGTAATGTTCCTTATCCTATGGTGTTAGACCTTAGTTCATCGTTGCTACTAATCTTTTCACACTTAGATTTGTTACAGTAGGAGTCCTTTTGGACAGTTCCTTTTTCGTCCTCATGTTACGTGGCTCTCATAATAAATATTGAAGATTTCGTTCTTCAAGTTTGGATCACGCTGGATGATAATTTATTTTGTATCCATAACAGCGCACGTGGTGGATGGATCGAACTGAACTGAAAGATACTTGAAGTTAACAGTGAGAAACCTATAGTATAACTAAACCGTTCAACAGCTTATCTTTCTGAAACCTATAGTATAACTAAACCGTTCAACAGCTTATCTTTCTGAAACCTATGTATAACTAAACCGTTCAACAGCTTATCTCTCTGAAATCTATAGTATAACTAAACCGTTCAACAGCTTATCTCTCTGAAATCTATAGTATAACTAAACCGTTTAACAGCTTATCTCTTTGAAATGTTTTTTTTTCTCCATTGCCTTCATATATATGTTTTATTACAGGATACATATTTATGTACTACATTGCTGTCAATAAACTAACAATTGATTTATTAAATACCAAATTAGATGTACGGAAGTGAGGAACAATACTGAAAGGAACCTAGTAAATGCTGTAGAAATGCATGCTTTATAAGAGCCACCCAATTAGCTTCCATCGGCCATGTTCACAGAATAAACGACCAAAGAATAATAAAAAAAAATATGATAGTCTAAGCCTTAACAATAACGATCAACATTCAGAGATGGACCTTCAACTATCCTTATTGCATATATATATTTCAATATGTTACCGTAGTAACAAAACTATCCACATTTTCAATATGTTACCGTAGTAACAAAACTATCCACATTTTGGAATAAAAAAAATATGATTCGCTCTATTGTATTGGGTTCTTATCGCATTATTGAATTCAAATTATGTTTTCAAAATATACGAGTATATTAAATATCAGTGAAGTATGTTGTTTTCGTGAATCCTTTGAATATATAATAGTATTGTAAGTTTTGTTTCCAAACTTATGAACACAACACAAATGAATCCAATGTATTGATCAACATACGTTGAATGTGTTATTGTCACATTTCGGAAAATATACAAAGACTTTCTTAGTAGTTCGTCTTGTTCTAGTATCTTTTCTGTTCTTTAACAATGTTTTTAAAGTAAAACATATGCAAATATACAAAGACTTTCTTGGTAGTTCGTCTTGTTCTGGTATCCTTTCTGTTTTTTAACCATTTTTTTAAGAAAAAGATTGCAAATATACAAAGACTTACTGAGTAGTTCGTCTTGTTCTGGTATATTTTTTGTTCTTTAACCATATTTTTTATGTAAAACATATGTAAATACGGAGAAGTTTCAAAATAAAACCCCAGGCGATACCTTTTTTGATAAACATTCTACGTACTTTCGTGACGACCGCGAGTGCATTCCGACTATTTTATTTTGCTAGTCTATCATAAACTTCATTGTTCAGTGTGTTTCTAGCAGGAGTATGGAAACGAATTTGAACCAATATATCGAAGATATCAATGGTATTGTGAACTCCTAATACTAACCTTATACATAAACTTCATATATAATATATAAGAATACACGGAGTGACAATATATGACAGAATATGGAATGAAGCGATTAGGGATGAATGTGAACTTAAGGCTGAAAACTCTTAGATAGTTTGGACATATACGAGTAGAACGAATAAATGAAGAAGGACTAGCAGAACAAAATATGCAGCGCAAATATGAGTGGAAGATGTGGGGGAGAAAGACCAAGAAAAGTATGGTTGGATTAAGTTAATTATATTTTGAAAGAAGAAAATTTAAAAAGTCAAAGAAATCGAAGGAGTTGTATATGAGTACGTGTTTAGATGTAAAAGAAGCGAAACATATGTGTCGCAATAAGAAAGTCACGCTCATTCTTCTTTCTGACTACCCCGATAGACACGGCGTAAGGGTATGCGTTTATGTATTACTTTATTTAAAGCTCCTTGTTAAAATAGGTGGTTTTCTTTCGCTTAATTCTTCTCTGTAACTCTTTTTCTACCAATCAACGAGAATACAAATTACTAAATAACACCCTTTATATGCAAATACGATTTCTCACCCCATCTTACTTACATGTTTTTTTTCATTCTCACTTTCCGAAGATCTCTTTTTCCCTTACTTTATGTGGCTCTACGGCCCGACGTACTTACAAAGGGTCGTAATGCTATCTGTTTTGATGTGGAAAAAACTTTTGTCACATATCGGAATTTCCACTTTTTCTGCTTCACATCCATTCAAATAAATCATTTCTTTTTATTTTGTCAATTCTTTCAAGCATTGTTTTTTTTTCCTTTTTGGTATTTCACGCAGAGAATTCACTGTAAAGTGAAACGAAATCAGAATGTACTTAGTGACAAAATATTTTTTTTAACTATCTGAAACAACTGAAATATAGGAGGGAAACGTGGACTTTGAAAAACTGAAAAGAGTTGAATTTGTACTCTAGCAAAGCATGCACTTACTTTGATTAAAATTAAGTGAAAAAAAGTTATTTAAGTAAGACGAAGAAGAGAACTGTAAGATAGTTTGGACATGTGAAACTAATGAATGAAAAAAAGACGACCTAAACAAATAATGTTCATTGCAAATATAATTGAAAGGCGAGGCTAGAGCAATACCAAGAAAAGTATAGATGGGTCTAGTAAATTATATTTTGAAAGAAGCGAATATAAGAAATAAGATAAATCGTAGAAGCTGTGTGAGAAGTTGAATGTATCTGGAAGAGACGAAATATATGTTATCAGGATAGAAAAGTATGGCTCTGTCTTCTTTGCCTAACCCAGCAGGGAAGCGGTATGATGATATTTATGTATGTAAGGTAGGATTATATTATATATGAAGTTTATGTGTAAAGTTAGTATTAGTAATTCACAAGTTCGTTGATATCTCCGATGTATTGGCTCAAATTCGTGTCCATACTCCTACTAGGAATACGGAACAATGACATGTTAAGTAGACTAGCAAAATAAAATGATCGGAATGCACTCGCGACCGTCACAAAAATACGTAGAGAAATTATGAATATAAAAAGCTATTGGATGTGGCTCTAATTTAAAAATTTCCCCACATTTGTAATGTATTGTATTACATATATAAAAAAAATGGTTTAATGAAAACTTACTAAGGGATGGTGAATTACAAAACTTACTAAGTGATGGTGACTTACAAACCTTACTAAGGGATGGTGAATTACAAAACTTACTAAGGGATGGTGAATTACAAAAGAAGTCTGTATATTTTCCGATAAGAACACATTCGACGTGTTTGTAACGTATGTAGATTGGTACATTAGATTCGTTTGTGTAGTGTTCATAAGTTCGGAAACGAAATAAACAACGTTAAAAGGATTCACGAAAACAACATACATAACTCATACGAGTATTAAATATATATTTTGAAAAAAAAAGTGACTTTTGATTTTCAATAATGCAAAAAGAATCCAACGTAATATAGCGAAATGTCATAAATTTGTATTCCAAAATGTGGATAGTTTTGTTACCACGGCAACAGATTGAAAAAGGTTTACGCTAAAAGGATATCACGTCATAAAATCAAACCATTCTCATTTCTTGTATCGCTACTTTCCCTCGACCCTCTCTACATTGGCTTGCTGTTGCGTATGTCAGAAGAAACGTGAAATGTTTAGCGTAGAATGCAGAGCTGGAACAAAGTTTTTTTTATGTCCAGAGTAAACTACAATATATATTATTTTTGTACCCCTAACTATTGTATTGTATTATATTCATCTTTCGTTTTTTACAGTTAAACTATATCTTCTGATCAATCAGAAATATGTTAAAGAGGTTTGAAGTGAAAACCAAACGGTAAGCCTTAAGAAGATAATGCTATTGGGTTCCAACGAAAATCCAGCCCACAACCCCTGTATTGGAAGACAGGTGTTCGTCCAACTAATCCACGAAGGTCACCGGAAGGGCGTTTTTCTTTTTAAAAATAACGTTATCTTTCATTCAGCAATCGGTGATAATTTGCGTCACTCTTGTGTGGTTAATTAGAAGAAATGTGTCAATAACCTCATCATTTTTATAATTCACAACAAAATGTCTTAAAGTCACATAAAGCCAACTTTTTACATTCATTTTAATCTCCGGAAACTATTATTTAATGGGAAAGTCAAAAATGGAATACTTAGCAACAGTGGTGTGTATAAACTTTTATGTGCTGACTGTGATAATTTCTATATATGAAAGACAGGAAGATCTTTTGAAAAGAGATTTCGTGAACACAAATCCACCTTAAGAAATCCTCTAATTTATTCTGAAATGGCTAATCATTGTCACCGTGAAAATCATACTTTTTCTATCGATGATGCCAAATTCTTACATATCAGTAGTAATGGAAATAAATTGGACAGATTAGAGGCCCTAGAAATTTCTAAGTCAGTACACCGATCCGAACATCTGTTGAACAGTTATTTCCCAAAAATATCTCCGCTCTTCGCCGAAATTGTCCCATGCCTCCCTCACCCCTCAGCCTCCAACCGTTGAAGCGTGTATATCGGTACCAGTTCGAACAGCATTTAGTCTTGTTTGCGCTCCCCTGAAGATGAGGTGAAAGCCTTGAAACCGGTAGGGTTATACCGTAACAAAAAAGTGGAATAAACAGTGTTTGATAAAAATAAATTACAAAGTGTCTTAATGAATAATGTTAAAAAAGGATAATTTATAAAGAGCCGTTTTGAGGAATAGTCTCTCTTCATGGGCACTCTACTTGGGATTTGAACAGTACAATTATTGAAAATATTACAAAAAATAAAAGTTGAGTGTAAGGATAGGAAGGTGGTTATTGCGGCCATTTGATTAGGAACTTCACCGCATCTGCATGTGTTTAGAAAATAACATTTGGTAAGAAAGCCGCAGAAAACTTGCCAAGCGTAGGTGAACTACAAACAATACTTTGCATATCTTCCAATATGTGATAATAACACATTCGACTTTAGAAGAAATTTAATCTACGAGTATGTGTGTAGGTGTTTATATACGAGTAAATTGACAAGTGGTGCCCTTTGTTAGTTGTTTAAATTTTGATAAATTAAAAAAAAAACATATTTGGTATTTTAATAGCGCAGGAAAAACCGAATAAATGTCAATGTTAATGAAACATCTGATAACAATGAATTGGCTTTTTTTAGTTTCTGAGCACCCTTGTCTTTAGCTCTGTGCCTTTAGCCCCATTGCCCTTTGCCAGTGCTGCTCTGGTGGAAAGTAAAGACCGTTAAGACTCACTAACTAGGTCAGGTCACAGAGTAGGAGACTAGCCGTGCCATAATATGATGCATATTTCACTATACTCGGTAGGGAGGTTCGGTTACGTAGGTAAAGGTACCTTTTTGTTTTCCACTTCCTTCAATGGCCAATTTATTAAAAAAGTAGGACAAGAAAGTTAATGGTTTTTTCATCGATAAGTTTATACGGAGGACTCAAAATAAATGAGGGTTGGTAAACGATAAAGAAAGGCGCTCGTATTATGGCATGAGGTCACAATAAGGTAGATGTCGTTAACTTTGTTCATATTCCACTTTCTGTATGAGTATATACACATGCGAAGTATAGGTCGTTCGAATCACATTTCGAGTTAGTGCAGTGCATCTGTCATGTTCGCAGAAGGCAAAACGCACGGATTGATGGACCTTTTAAGGCATCAAACGGCGAGTATGAGAGAAGATAACATGTGTCATCAACGAAGAATATATACACATGCGAACTATGGGTAAATTTTAAAAGGTCATACATAGAACAACGCAGGGTGCAATATAACAACGCGTTTCGAATCTGATTTCGAGTTACTGCAGCGCATCTACCATATTCGCAAAAAGCAGAACGCATGGATTCGTGGCCCTGATATGACATCAAATGGCGAGTATGAGAGAGAATAACATGGCCACCAACGAGATGATTCGGAGTGCTTTCCTCCATCAAGCACCTAAGCTGAGTGAAATATCCTCTATTCTTCAGACTCTTCGTAGATATGACATGTTTGTTGATTTTTTTTGTCTTTTTATTTGTATTATTTTTTTAATTTTCATTATATTTTTCATATATATATATTATATCTATAAACTTTGTTTTACACCGCTCTGCTTGTACGTTTATTATATATATATTTATGCATTTTATAGATCTGCACTGTATTAACATTAATTTTTTTGAATAAAAATATATTATTATAGTTGAAAAAAAAAGAAGACTCAGATAGTCTATCTAAATCTGTATTAATATTTGTTAAAATGTAGCATGTTTGATAAAACAAGAAGACGCTTATATTGTTGTCTGGCAGGAGTTCTACGTGTGAGACAGACACATCGTATACGGGTCTCCACACACCGCAGCAATATCACAGCATTGTCAAATAGTAATTGGAGCTGTAGCAGTCCTCTTAAAAAGCGTGCACAGGGCAAAAGCTAACTATGCTATATGGTCTGTTGTATGTTGTTCACTACACAGAGAGATGGAAGTCAGTCAGTCTCCATTGATAGACATCGGAAACTAAGCAGCCTCCTCCACATTTATTCCTGTCCAGAGAGCACCATAGCTTTCTGGACAGAGAAAATCCGGACTGTATGCTGCCAGGGGCTATTACAGTAGTTTTAAGTTTTTAAGCGATAGTCAAAGACTTGAGCTAAAGCTTTCAGCCGTTAATCTAAGTTCAAGAAGATTTGTCTATATTCATTTGTCATTTATTGATTTATTTGTATGGTACTCTTCTTAAATGCATAAATTATTAAAGAGCGTTGTCAAGAAAGACAAACTCTATTTGAGTTTAGAACCACTGGAATATCCCCGTTTTATATGAGACTTCTCGTGGAAGAGCAGCCCAATTCCCAAAACACATACTCGGTCACAGACATCACACTTACTAAAGTGTCTCTTGTTTCACATGAGTGAGCTGTAGTGTGCCATCAAACTCACTGGTCATGTAATGCTGGATTCGAGAGCACACCGAAGAGAGACGACCGGAGCACAGCGGTATGTTGGGTGTCATCATGAGTAAGGGTGTGGAAGACAAAGTGTCACTACCGTCAAAGAGATCTTTTTTGAGAATAAGAGGGTTAGTGGAAAGGAAATGAGTTTGGTCTGTCTCTGAGTGCTCGAAATATAGCTGGCGTGTGCAGCTTTAGGCAGTACTTGAAAACAACCCTTTTTCGGAGGTGTTAGTGAATTTTTTCATTATTTATGAACACTACTTTTTATACAAATAAGCAAAAGCCGGGTGTGTTACTATCGCTTATCGAAAGATCTACGAAAGTTTGATTTTAGTTCGTCTTCCCATAGTAAGTTTTCTTACCAAATATGTTTTTTTCTAAATACGAGTATATGCAGCGGCGGAGACGTATCCAACCTAAAAACCGCAGTCACCACCTTCGTATCCATACGCTCGAACAATTTTTTTGTAATATTTTCAATCTGTCAATAATGGTGGGGTCGAATCACAAGCTAGAGAGCCATTGAAGATATACGGTTCTCTAAATGACGCTTTATAAATTATCCTTTTATTATTATTAAAGGATTTGAACAACAAGCTGGATGGGAGTCCATCCTCCTTTATTCAGGCTTGGGACCGACACCGTCGTTCGTCCAGTTACGGAGGTGGAGTAAACACGTAAACATGTTACACAAATAGCCGAACTCATCTGCTTGTTCCAGCTTCTCTGAGTTAACCCATACATCAGAAACTCTTTTGTACAAAATCCCCTTTCATGTTAAATTACGTGCAAAAGCTATAAAATAAACGGCCTAAAAGTGGAATAAATCTAAAAAAATCACTTACCCCACGATATTGAGGTGGCTACCCCAAATACCTGAATGCCTAAAAAATCAATGTCATGGGCAGGGCGCGTCGCAAATATAGGCAATTACCACAAAATTCTGGGGGCACTTAAACGAAATAACGCAATTAGGGACGATAAATTAAACGGCGTCGTTTGGCACGCAGAAATATTAGAACTCGCCTTTTTATAAATTTACTGCCCGGTAATAATCGGCAGACTTAAAATTGGTCAGTCAGACTTTCGATGAAAAAAAAAACAAATACTTTTATTATCCAATCCAAACCAAATTCACGAGGATGTGTAAAGGAAATGAATGCAGAGTGTGAATGTTTTAACTGATTATTTTACAATAGTATGTAAACAAATTTATGTAATTTGTGATTAAGGAATGAGACCACTTCGTCACAAGCCTTGCAAGTGGTTCTCTATATCCACATAAAATAGGGAAGTATCCACATAAAATATCTTCTTCTTCCCAGTGTCATATCAGGTCCCCCAATGTTGAATATCACCTGAGAGTAGACATCTTTGTCCCCGGCAGCCCGAAAAAGATCTCCAATGCCCCTTATGCCAGTCCAAATACGTATATTGCGGAGCCAGGAGATTTTCCTCCTGCCAACACCTCTTCGGCCTTCTATTTTGCCTTGGATGATCAGGTGCAGTCATTTGTACTTTGCTCTTCTAAGTACATGACCCAAGTAGGACACCTTTCGGATTTTAATATTAGTCAGCAATTCTCTATCAACTTTGAAGAACCCTTGTGTTGCTGACCATATCCGTCTAGGGTATCCGTAGCGTTCTCCGGTGCATCCACATTTCAAATGCTTCCAGTCGGTTCATACTACCAACTTTGAGGGTCCATGATTCCACTCCACATAAAATATAACGTGTTTCATTCCTATTTTTTTTCTTTCCTCTCCACCATCCCTTCCTTTTCCTTTGATTAATGATATCTCACTTTATATGAAAATGAATGTTCATCTGATTGTACGTCTTTGTGGGGCTTGTGGGCATATGCTCACGTATGTGTTCATGAATTTCGTGGGGACGGATAGTAATTTGAATGTTTTTTTGCGACCATGTAACTTGCTTCATTTACTCTTGTCTGGTTGGCTGGAAGAGATTACCGCCTGGCAATAATCCCCAGATTTTATTTGCAATAAAAGTGTTAAATAAATAAATAAAATATAGGGTTTTAGTATTATTCTGCTCGTCTTTACTTCATTTTGGCATTATAAACAAATTACATACATACGATCACGCCATTTCCCTGTCGGAGTAAGCAGAAAGGACAAAGCACCATAAGCCAAACTTTCTACGTTTCCTTCTTTCAGAATATCATTCACTAAATCCAACTACTTTCCTCGGTCTTCCTCTCTCACGCCTTCCACTGATACTTGCACTATATATCTGTTTTGTTAGTATTTTTTTATTAATTCGTTCCACATGCCCAAACCACCTCAGCGTGCTCTTCTTCATCTTACTTAACACATCAGCCTTAAGTTCAAATTCATCCCTTATCATTCTATTCCGTATTCTGTCATACATTTTTACTCCAGTATTATTCTCAGTGCATGCATTTCTACATAATTTATTCGGCTTCTTTCAGTATTTTTCCACGTCCACGTTTCACTCCCATACATCAAAGTTGATACCTAAATGCTATGGTGGACATCTTAGCGGATTTTGATACTGTCCAGTTTGAGTATATATGTTATGTTTATGATAAGTGCCCTATTGACTTTATTTCCTAACGATACACGCCTATTATCAAATTATTCCTATTACAATCTTATATTATACACATGTGTACGTATATATAGATATTTTGACATTAAATAAAAGTTCTATTCCAATATTTATTTTATAATTGGTCATTTTTATACGTATTTCGTAAATTCGTTTCGTATTTTGAGGAACAAAAGAAAATATCTGATACAAAATCAATGAACATGAACCTATCTGAGTTTGACTTTTGAACACAGAAACCACAAGTGTTGGGATTGTTCCCGGAGCTTGGAACTTATGTTGACTCAATTTAATCAAACCGATCCATTGTAATTTTCGATATTTCAATATTAGCGCTGGCTTTAGTATTATAGTTTTTTGTTGTTTTGGTGATAATATGAAAGAAATTGTTGGTCTGTCTTCCAGCCCGGACGTTACGAGATAAATTTCCTTTGGGAGGTCATTTAATTTTAAAATGGATTGCAGTCTAGTTCACTTCTTCTTCTCCTTTTTTGAAACGCTCTTTATAGAGTAGTCGTGATGATTGAACTTGACCTTGCAAGTAAAGTGACTGCGCTTCGGAAAGAATGATGCCCGTCTATTTTTCACGATTAGTAGCATTTCTACAACACTCTTGGAGTAAGCTGTTGGTTACTGTATCAACACTCCTTACCAGGTCTGTTCATCGCGTTGGAGATCTACTTTGTGATCGGGATACTTATATCTTATCTTGGACTACCAGTCGTTCCGTTATCTCTTCCTGACAGATCATATGACCGAAGTACTAATACTTTTGGAAGGATTTGCAGTTGAATTGTTGAAGACGATCGCTATTGAATTCGCTGTTCCATATAAAGTTTCTTCTTTAAAATCTTTCAGGTTAGTTTAAAGAGGCGATAAACTTATAAGTTGTACAGTAACAACGCAATTGTAATATAAAAATGATGATTTGCACAGCCCCGATTACTTATAAAATAACTCCTCAAGAACGTTTTTTTTTTTCATTTTTAAGTATAGCTCGACAAAATTAATTGATGTCGAATTACACAGTAACAAAAATATTACCTCATTTTGAAATTCGTAACGGAGTGGTCCCCCAAATTAAGAGCAGTATAGAGTGGTAATTAGACTATATATAGTATACAAAAATAACCCAATACATATTTTGTATATTTAAACAATTAGGAAACATCGCACACGCTGTACTGCTTTTTTTTGTGAAATGTTCGTAAAAAATAATTCAGGGGGTGCTAAAAAATAAAAGACGATCATGGTAGGACTGTTATGGGTGTGGAAAATGTAAAATAACAAGTTAATTTATTAGTAAGTAAGCACTCACTCAAAAATTGTGACCAACCACTCAAATGTGGAATCAAAATTACAATGACAGATCCTTACCTTAAGTGTTTCTCAAAACACAATAATATGGACACATTTTTGTCAATTCTGATCGACATTTTAAAAATATAAGAAAGGTAAGACAAGGGCTTTTTAATTAATTGTCTGTTCTATCAAACTAATGAAATTGTTGAACCTTCTGTACGGTGTAGGACGAAAGGGTTCTGTAGGTTAAAGCACTAGAGATGACTAAACAAAGCTCTTTTCGATAAATATGTCTTCCAAGTATGATATATGGGCTTGAGACTACAACGGTCACGAAAAACAAATAATGCATACGCTCAGGGTGACACAGATGGCTATGGAGAGAAGAATGCTGAAAATCTCAATACAGGACAGGAACAAGAATGAACGTTGGATAAGACAAGTCCAAAAGCATAAATGTCACTGAAAGGGTTGTTGTCCAGAGGTAGTATTGGGCGTGGCACATTTTCAGATGTGTCAATAATAGATGGACCCGGAAAGTGCTAAGACGCCTAAAAAGATGGTTGTATAACATTGGAAAAATGGTTAGTAGCAATTGAAAGCAATGCGCCCATGATATGAACGAGGGGAAAAGTATAGTGGCATAAAACTAACACTGGAGTTAACCGGCTGATGATGGTGAAGGCGTAGTTCTTCTGGCTAGGTTTCAAAGTATAAACTATCTTCGTTATAGAAATCTAGCAAACTAACTCACTATCAATGATCGATCTTTTGGATTGACTTTTGGACTTGTAGCGCATTATCAATGTGGAAATGTTCATTCATTAATCTAATTTCTGTGTCCAGAACATTATTAATTACGAAACTTTTTTCCTGTAATACGCAACAGTGATCACCCTATCAGTCCCGTGCATATATTCCCGATATTCAGACAAGTTTGCGTTTGTTATGAGTCCTGTTCTAACCCACAATCACATGCAATGATACTTTCGTTCAAGACATCCTATATCTGCATCTTCACCTTACATATAGTATTGGCATCTATTCAAGGTTATCCAAGTAGGCTAAGGCAGATGATCTTCTGGTGCCACCTTTTTCGAGAGCCTTCCTCTTCAGAAATGGTACTCTATCCGGAGAAACCATCAGTTCTTGTGTTATATTCATGAAACTATTCCTATATTTCAATTTCGATGTTGCTTGCTGGTGACCATGTTTTATTTTAAGGTCAGCCATAATATTTCTACGGTATGTTGAGGAAGTACTATAGTCCTTAATGTGTAGTTTTTTATTTTGTGTGGGAGCTGTCTTGTCGGTGCCGTTTTGTCTAATCATTGATTACATGCGGCCCAGTTGTTTTGTCAGATGAGGTGCGGGTCCAAAGCTACACTCGCCTTGAGGCCAAGTAATTAAAACGGTTCACGGTTATGTCGCCTCTGGTAAATTCAGAGCGTGAGTGCGTATAATCGTTTCTCATAATCATTTTCTGAGCAAAAACCCCCCCGACTCTCCCCTTCTATAATTACTTCAAGACGAGATGTTGCTAAAATCAATCCGTTTATTTTAATCTTACGAAGCGGAATCTGAAATATAAATGTGCTGTTTCAAGATTTTCCCGTCTGTTTTCCACTTGTTTAATAATTTTATAAGTTATTGCTTTGTTGAATTAGTTTAAATAATGACAGCAGTTTCGAAGACGTTGCGGCCTTCATCCTCAGGTTGATGTAAAAAAAACACCACCTAGGCACCCACATTTGTGATCTCAACGTGAATATGTGTTTGGCACGCTTAGTTATCCGCTTTCAAGACCGCAACGTAAACACGCTCGATGTTAATAGCGCAGGACCTGGCGAGCGCATTATTTGCACTTTCTACACGGCAATTTTCTAATTTTCCTACCTGTGTTATTTGGTTTCGACATCGCTTTGAGGATGAAAGTTATAACGCCTTCGAAACGTTGGCTTCATTTAAGCCAACTCAATATGGCAACATCTCCTAAACATGTTTTAAACTAGTACAAAATCAAAAGTGGCGTACAATTATGCGTTCCGATTTATCATCTCTTTCAGCCTGAGTTGTTCAACTGCAGCATATAGACAAACTACAGTATTTAGACCAACTGCAGTATGTAGACCAACTACAACCGTTGACACTCGTCTCGCGCACTTTCCTGTCGTTGTTTATACCATGCTTATCCAGTTGTTGTTTTAATGTCAGCATTTCAGGGTAATCCTAGTTATGTCACTCATGTCCTTCGTCACCATATCTGGATTACTTTAACCCACCATTTCTCGGTAAATTGTAGAAATATGATCAACCGAATTGTCAGCGGAATTCACTTCATCCGAGCTATCTCTTGTACAACGTCACGAACTTAAACTCTTATAGTACATATGGATTCATACTGTTCCTGAAATTCTGTATGTTATGCTTTGGGAATGTGCGTAACATCTTATTTTTTATATATTTAATTGTTAAAAAAATCTAACATAGATTGTTTCTTTATCGTGTAATATTTGAATCCAATTTCAATCGTATTCATATTGTACTAGTCCAGAAAGATCTAACTGTGATGATATTGAACTTTCTTTGAGTAGTTCTTCTTCCAAGCAGGTAACGAGATATAGTGGACAAGCCACCAGGTGCGACATTAATTTAATATATAAATATTAAATATTGTATATCAATCTGAGGATTTTTTTTATTTTTTTTATTTTTTTATTTTTTTTTTCACCAATCCTCAATCCGAAGAAATCTTCCCGATCTCCATACGGTCTACGGGTAGGTGGTGCAACACCAGCAGGCACTCCCATAGTTGCATCCATGTCCACAGGATTTCAGTTCTATATTTTCAAGAATCAACACGCTCCCTATCCGAAGAGCCTTAGAGAGGGTTGTAGTTTGAATATTTTGTATGAACTTGTTTAATTTAATCTACCGCAATAGTTTGTTAGGTCGATATAGTTTAATTATTGATTATTCTCACTTTTACTAGGGATTTGAGCAGGAAGCAAACTAGAGGAGGATGTAAAGTAATGTTGAACTAAGTAAATATGTTAAAATACTTTCCTTACCGACCACGTGATATCGCGCTGTGTAAGGTGTACGCTAGGGTTCACCCACGCTATAACGCACAGCGAGCTACGGTAACATGTATAAACCCTGGCGTGTCTCCGGTTACACCAGGTAGAGTGAATATAGCTTATGACGTAATAACTCCCGATGAAAATTGTTATCCGCATTTATTCATACGACCGCAAACGATTTTACGGATACAAACTCGCACTGTCTGTCAGTTTTATGATTTTTGTCCGTTTTTTATTTTATTTTTCTTTACTGAAAGGAATCCTTAACTGTCCCGCCCCCCCTCTTATCACGCCGAAAAATTTCAGCGTCTTTCCAATCATGGATTAGTGCTACGCTCAAAATATTGTTTGTTGGGCTTTCCAGTTTGCCGCTTCTCTTTTTTTACGTCGTCCTTTACTGTCCATGCAGTGAGACTGGAATCAGTGACAAACCAATATAAGCCTAGCTCCGTCCTTGGTATGCTTTAAGTAACGAGTGAAAAAACTCTAAATTTCTAGTCAGTAAATTAACGTGTTTCATTCCCGATTTTTTTCTAAAAAAATAATGTTCGGGTGATTGTCCGTCTTTGTGGGCATATGCTCGTGTATGTGTTTATGAATTTCGTGGGGCTGGATAGTCATTTGAACGATTTATGCAACCATTTAACTTACGTCATTTACTTTTGTCTGGTCGGTTGGAAGAGATTGTCGCCCGCCAAATCGTATTTGCAATAAAAGTGTTAAATAAATAAATCTATTAAGCGTCCATCGCCAATAAATTGACGGAGACGAATAAAATAATGACTACCCTGGACTAGTTGGTAAGGCGCTTGGCTTCCATCCGAAGGAGTCAGGTTTGATTCTTGATGGTAGGCAAAAAATAAAAAAGGTTCCCATTCTGATAAAAAGTTCGTCAGGTAACAGTTCTCGCACGCACCGAGTACGTGTGCGAAGGGCGTTGTTTTTTCACTTGTAGTAGTAGTGTAACCAACACGTGCAATAATGATCCGCGAGTTCCGTGTTTACTCCAGTGATTCTTCCAGAAGACTCGATTTCTGAGGTCAAAAACATCATTATCTCCCGGTCACTCTCCATTCGAAAAAAAAAATCCAATAAAATTCATTACACAATTCCGTGATCCGAAGATCGTTTTTTTTTAAGTAAATAACTAAAAAAAACATTTATGCCATGGGGATATTTTGCAATAATTAGATTGGTAGTTAATGTGGTGACGGAAATTGATTGTAGTTTAAGTAGTGTGAGAAGTTTATAGCATGATAGAAGAATCTAACGTTCTCTCTACCAACTCCGATAAAGCCACAGTCTTACATCCGATAATAGTTTTGCTTCATTTGAAGTTTTGTGTGTAAGTGTTGGCAACTTATTTATTTATTTATATAACACTTTTATTGCAATTTTCGGGCTTATTGCCAGGCGGCAATCTCTTCCAACCAACCAGACAAAAGTAAATGAAGCAAGCTACGTGGTCGCATAAATCATTCAAATGACTATCCATCCCCACGAAATCCATAAACATATACGTGAGAACATGCCCACGAAGCCCACAAAGACGGACAATCACCCGAACATTATTTTTCATATAAAGTGAGATATCATCAATAAAAAAGGAAAGGAAGGGATGGTGGAGAGGAAAGGAAAAGAAAAATCAGGAATGAAACACCTTATTTTACTGACTAGAAATTAAGAGTTTTTTTCAGTCGCTTCTTAAAGCATGCCAAGGACGGAGCGAGTCTTATATTGGTTTGTAACTGATTCCAGAGTCTCACTGCACGGACAGTGAAGAACGACGTAAAGAAAGAGGAGCGGTGAACTGGAAAGGCCAATAAACAATCTCTGTTTGAGCGTAGCGCTAATCCATGATTGGAAAGACGCTGAAAATTTTCGGCGAGATAAGAGGGTGCGGCGGGACAGTTAAGGATATTATACAATAGAGACAGTATGTGAATTCAAGCTTTAAGCCGCTTGAACTTGAAGCTTTAAGCCATTTTACAAGTATTATATATTTACTGCGTTGCGAGTTATTTTTCTTCTCCCGTAAAGTCGCACCTTTAGTCCGTTGTCGTAACTATTTTTTTCCATCTTAGATGGTCTACTATCACACTTAGAGGTGCTACTATCACACTTAGATGTGCTACTATCACACTTAGATGTGCTACTATCACACTTAGATGTGCTACTATCACACTTAGATATAGTTCTTTTTTTGTAACTACGTGATGTCGCGCTCAAATAAACTAAAAAAATATCTTATTTTGTCTCCCATAACAGCGCGGGTGGTGATAGAATCAAACTAAACTCGGTGATAGAATCAAACTAAACTCCGATAAAGAAATTACTTTTACATGTGGTATTTAAAATAATTAATTATTATCGTATAAAAATTAAAATAAATATACGATTTTCTAGAACCAAATACTTAAATTCCGAACTCGGTTTAAGGATTCCATAATTAGAGGACAGCGCGAGGGTACCAATATTTCTCCACAGGGCCGGCAGAGAGCATAAATCTATGGGGGTCCGTGTCATTAACCGCCCCGGCCCTGTGAAGGGTCGCTTAATTAATTTTCGGACTAATACATCAACCCCCGACCGTTTTTCCACTCGCTGCCGCTGAAACGACAAGGGCTAATATTGAGACGAGGTTTTTTGCTGCTCTCTGATGTGTCGAACCTTGTGAGTTAGAGGTTGAGCGGCATTGGGGTATTTTGAATAAGATTTGCATCATCATCATTATCGCCATGTTCTTATTAGGGTAGGCAGAGATAATTGACACACATATTTTACTTCTGCCACGTCCGTACAACTCGTCATACGTCCTCCCCTATTAGAGGCTTTCATTCTTCCCATATTAAGAATTTGAATCATTTAGTCGTATCACGTTTTTCTAGGTCTTCCCAAACTTCTGTTACTTTCTATACTATTCGTATAAGTTATATTTGTAAATTTTTCATCATTCATTCTTTACGTGGGGCCGAACCATCTCAACGCTTCTTTTTTCATCTTAAATCTGTATCTTCTTTTAATCAGCGTGCTTTACGAATGGACTCATTCCTTATTTTAGTCAAATATTTTTTTACACATTTTACACAACGCTCTCATTTTCACATCTTTTATCTGACTGTCATCTCTTTTTTCCACATCCACGTTTCGTTTACATATTTTAATGTCGTGACTAACGTTCCATCATAAGCTGCCAGCATTGCTCTTCTTGAAATGCTCCAATCGGTAAACACGTTGAAAAATCCACTATTTACACTAAAAAAATTCGAAACTCGTTAAACATTTTTTTATTAATAAGATTGAAATGATTATCGGGCATAGGACATTGCATGTTAACGACATATATATCATTGCATGTTAACGACATATGGTAATCTCTTTCAACGAAACAAACAACGTACTCGTAATAATACCATTTTAATGAATCATATAAATTAATAAAATATACACTTTTCCTACCATTTCTTTTGGTACTTTGCTGATTGAATCTAGAAATGTGTGGCTTGCGTATTGATCCATAAAGAATCATTTGAGAAAGATCAATGTTTTAAAGTGTAGCATGTGTTCAGTGAGGGGAGCGTTGTATCATGTACTCTTTGAATGTCCACTAAATGACGCATATTCGACATTTTATAAATATCTACTTTTGACGACTAGCCCAATGCCAACCAATATGAGAATGCTCTTTACGGACATATCTCCCTCTATGTTGTTTATAGTTAAGGCATAAACGTTGTGGAGGTTTAAAGACATTGTAATTTATTTTTATCAAACACTGTTTATTCCACTTTTTTGTAACGGTATAACCCTACCGGTTTCAAGGTTTTCGCCTCATCTTCAGGGGAGCACAAACAAGACTAAATGCTGTTCGAACTGGTACCGATATACACGCTTCAACGGTTGGGGGCCGAGGGGGGAGGGAAGCATGGGACGATTTCGGCCAAGAGTGGAGAGATTTTCGGGATATAACATCTGTTGAACTGTTATATCCCAAAAATCTCTCCGCTCTTGGCCAAAATCGTCCCATGCCTCCCTCACCCCTCAGCCCCCAACCGTTGAAGCGTGTATATCGGTACCAGTTCGAACAGCATTTAGTCTTGTTTGTGCTCCCCTGAAGATGATGGGAAAGCCTTGAAACCGGTAGGGTTATATCACAAAAAAGTGGAATAAACAGTGTTTGATAAAAATAAATTACAATATCTCCCTCTATTTGCAGAGTGTTAAGAAACTTGATATTTATGATATGAAGATACAAAATTTGTATTCGTATTTGATAAACGTGGTATTAGTTTCAATTTCAAACGCGAGAATTGTATTCTCAATGAATTATGTACGGCACCGGTACAAAGAACTGTAGCAATAGGTGGGTGGTTGCTGCGCAATGCTCGAAGAATTCAGCTCACGGTGAAAGTAGCAGATCGGTGAGAAGTAGCAGGGTGAAGAGATTCCTCTTTGGCAGGTAGTAGATGGTCGCAAGTAAAATGCAGTAGACAGAGTGAACTGAGAATGTATATATTTTTGGCTTTTGCCACTTCATATGTGCGGCCAATCACTCATCGCAAGTGCCTGTTTACGCCCGTGCATGGCATCACAACTTGCGAAATATCACAATTTTCGTAGGTTTTTGTCTGCATTGGCCGGCCGACTTGCGATACAGTCTCACGATAACCACGCATAATTCACATTTCCGTTACGGTCGCGACACAGCACGGACCCCAACAAACATAAAACTTACAACATAAAAATCATCAAAAAATACACATACAAATATTTTACAAAATCTTAACAATACAAGAAAACAAATGTCGATGTTTTAGGGGACGCATACGTCCGATACGATAAATAAACTCAACATTTTTCACTGATTAGAAACACCTTATTCGAAATTGAGGTTACAAGTCATTTGAAAAAAAATAGGAATGCGTAGTCAAACAGCCTATTTAAAACATCACTAGTATACTAACCAAATGAATCAATTCAACATTAATTTTCTTCTTCCAACATATTTCGATGACTTCATCGTACCATTAAATAAATGAAACAGTTAGAAACCTGAAAGTGTTAGTGGATAGCACTTTCTCATGGCGAGACCATATGAATAAGGTAAACTTATTCAGCCTTCATTATTTTAAAATGTTGCGAAAATGTCTATCTTCTAAAACCTAAACAGTTGGACAAACTACAGCGTCTTCAAAATGTTTGTCTAAGATAAATGTTTAACTTGAGAAGTGCGATCATATCTGAAAAAGCGTAATTGGTTAAATGTGAGAAATACACGCAAAATGCACTATTAATAATAACTTAAAGTTTCCCCCCCCCCCCCGCCTCCTCTTATCTCGCCGAAAATATTCAGCGTCTTTCCGATCATACACATAAACAGAAATTATTAATTGGCTGTCCAAGTTCATCGCTCTTCTTTTTTACGAAGTACTTGACTATCCATGTGGTGAGACTCTGAAACCAGGTACCAATTAATATTAGACTCACTTCGTCATTGACATATTGTAAAAAACGACTGAAAAAAATGGTAATGAAAAAAGTTTAACTCCCGACTCTCCTTTCCTTTCCAACATCCCTTCCTTTTTCATTCGATTGATAATATGGCACGTATATTGTTCATGAATTTTGTACAAATTACAAATAATTTTCGCAGCCATATAATTTCCTTTATTTACTTTTGTCTGGTTGGTTACAAGATATTGTTCCGTGACAATAAGCTAGCCAGATTGTTGTACAATGAAGTGATAAATAAATCAATCGAATATTGGAAGAAGGAAGTAAAATGTTTAAAAACTAGGGTAATATGCATGATAACATATGGTGTATGGTAAAAGCGAAAGGTACCATTTCATACTAGAATAAAATAGATGTGCTCTGTCGGTGATTATGACGATGATTTTGAATATAATTATATCTTGTCACTAAGTAATGTAAAACACCAAAACACATTGAAAACATTGAAATACGAATCAAAACAACCTACCTCAATAAAAACCGGACACATATTTTGTTTTCATCATCCAATAACACAATATTTACAATAGAGTTTCATGTAAAGGAACACCTTCGAGTAAAGTACAATAAAAACAACTGTTTTATGGATATAAAGAACCACTTCACTAAACAGTGACAAAAGTGGTAACATGTCTTAATCACAAGTTACATAGAAATGTCCTAAATACTAAAACACTCGGCTAAAACATTCGCACTTTGGATTTACACGCTTAAATTCCAAACTATCATGTACATAATTCCAACCACATCATAATTTCAACATCCACGCCAAGATCATTTACAACTCCTCACTTCAGAGACTACATTCACATCAGTCATAGAGCCTATAGACCGGGATACCTGACGAAAAATGAAAATGCTAAGCTTAAGAAAAAATCCTCGAATCCGAAACCCTGCCAATATTAATCAAGATGCCTTTTTTGCCATTGAATTGAAATTTTAGTCCTGAATACAATAAATAATCTCAACCACTGCATCAAAATCTTATACGAGTACAACAGCTTACCATCACACATGCTGTATCCGTATCAGATATTCACTCACATGCCTATTTGAAGGACTCCAAATGTTTTTCACCCCTTGTTCAACCCATGTTACATTTAATCACAACATTACATACAGAAATTATTTGTTATTCATAAATTAAAAATAACGCTGAGTAATTTGATAAATCCCAGATTAGGATTAACTTGTTGATCCCAAATTATCCTAATTTATATTGTTAGCCACTTGGCTTACGTCAAATAAGTTCTAAACCCTTTGCTGTTTGTTGCTTTATTCCGCGTTTTTTATTGATCATGCTAACTTGAACATTAAAAAAGAAAGTATTATAATTCAATGTAATCGAAGTATTTTTTATTGAGCTAATTATTTTCTTAAAGAGCACACAGTACAATGTCAAAATTTATAATTCAAAATTATAAATGACACTTAACAATTAATAGTACACGTGAATGTAAATGGGTAAATCAGTTCTCTGTTCCTCCTGGTTTAATCAATTAACATTGTCATGTATAAAAAGTTTTAGAATTTCACACATATAGTATGTGTCAGTATATTACGTTTACACTTATTTTATTAGTTTCAATAGCAAAAAAAACACTTATACGCGTATATCAAATATTGCAAAATTAAATATTTTAACTTCTTCTCCCTGGCTCCATCCCAACTCACTGTCTGCGAATACTGTTGGGGTCAGCTCTCCTCGTCCTCAGGTTGTATGCTCTTCTGTCCCGGACTACGTCTCCCAGGCCGTGCCTCTGCATCAGGTTATCTTTTTGCACCACCCATGAATTATTTGGTCTTCCTCTGGTTGTTATTCGAGGAAGATCTATGGAGATTGCTTGGTTCACAATGTGATAGGGTGCTCTACGTCCAACGTGCCTATACCATCTCAATCGCCTCTCCTCCGTCTTACTGTTGATGTCTGTAACACCTAGGCTTCCACGAATGCGTGAGCTTTTTATTTTGTCTCTTAGGGACACACCAGCTGACCATCTTAGCATGCGCATTTCCGCAGTTTCTAGTTGTCTGGAGTAAGAGTTATACATCGTCCAGCATTCGGAGCCATAGAGAAGTGCGGGTGTGACAATCGTTTGGTATACTTTTCCTTTTAACTTTACTGGCATTTTCGGATCACATAGAACTCCCGTCATTGACCTAAACTTCATCCATCCCACACTAATTATATGTGTTACATCTGCTGCACATCCTCCATCCCTATGGATGAGTGACCCAAGATACTTAAAGGAATCACAATTTGGTAATGTTTCTCCATCCATTTGCATTACAGGAGTGACAGCATTTGTGTTCTCAAATGGTAGGTACAGATACTCTGTTTTCTTTCTGCTCAGTCTCAATCCATTGTCCTCCAAGATTCTTCTCCACCTTTTCAGACTATTTTGCGGGTCTTCATGTTTTTCACTTATTAATACGATATCGTCTGCAAATAGTAGGATCTTTAGGAGACTGTTAATTTCCTGGTTAGTTAAATAGTCCATGACTAAGATGAACAGTAGCGGACTGATTACCGATCCTTGATGTACCCCCACCTTTACAGGAAATTCTGGTGAAGTTCCCGAAGTGCACCTCACTTGCGTTTTCACGTTATCATACATGTCCTGGATGGCAAGTACATACTTTTCTGGTGCACTATGCGCTCGAAGTGCTGCCCAAATTAGGCTTCTAGGGACCCTGTCAAATGCCTTTTCAAGATCGATGAAGACTATATGAAGGTCTTTCTTGGCATCACGGTATTTTTCGTTAAGAAGTCTTAACGGTTTGGATGGCGCGCCTCCTGTTGATTTTCCCGATACGAAGCCACACTGGTTGTCATGTATTTCCACCAAATTCCTGATTCTAGAGTTTATAATTCGTTCATAGATTTTCATAGTGTGGGATATTTCGAGTGCCCTTGAGAATATTCTGCTCTCTAAACGGAGCTATATTAATTATATTATCATAGTTAAAATATATATTTTTTTAAATGAAATATTTTAACTATGATAATATAATTAATATAGCACCGTTTAGAGACCAGAATATTCTCAAGGGTACTCGAAATCGAAATTCACACACACTATTGTTAATAATACAAAATAAATATAAACACGTTGAATGTAAGGATACGAAGGTGGTGGCTGTGACCATTAGATTAGGTTATTTCCCGCATATCAATACGTTTAAAAAATATATTTGGTAAGAAAACCTCGGAAAACGTACCAAGGTAAAGATGAACTACAAAGAAACCTTTTTTTTTAAATATCCCTTCACTTCTTCTGGCGGTCATAATATTTCTTAATTTGTATTTTGATATTAAATTAGGTAATTCCATTGAAGTTTCCTCTACATTTTAACATCTCTTAAAAATATTAATGTGAGTGTTGCTTTGTCGCGACCCAACATAAATAAACTAAATAAACTCACCTGTCATACAAGATTAAAGTTATCTCATCACATTTACAAGTGTGTATAATATTTACACATTTCACAGTTATAAGCTAAAACAATTACGCAAAATACAACAATTGAAAGACGATCGTGATAACTAAGAAAATATTTTTTTTCATTCCGTGGGGGAATTCGGGCGGTAAAAAGTTAATTAATTGTGGGACAATATAAAAACTAGTCGCCGCATAGCCACATTTATCGAATTGTGAAAGCTGTCACCAGCCCCATAGCTCTTCAGCTTTCAAAGACTCCAGAAGAAGTCATAATAGAGACAAGATCAATATCAAAACATCCATCTAGATAAAGAACTCATTTTGTTTGCTCGATTTGCGTCAATAAGGCGGTTTATATTCCAGCTTGACTTATTTCAGCTTACAACTGGATTCAATCAACTTAAAGCGCTTTTTATGTGGGTGAAAGTTTGTTAAGTGTTGATACACGAGTATATATAATATTTGCTAAGTATAGATACTCGTATAGAGTATTCGCCAGATTATCATAATAATATGTACGTACGAGTATAAAAATGTACTAACTTTGTGCTTTCCTTTTTTAATGTAAATAACTGATTATAAACAAAACATATTAGGACAATACTTTGCCTCTGGAGTTAAGTAACCCTGCACCAACATGTGGAATGTTTCGATTCTGCAAAGCAACTTGTGTATCGTGCTACAAGTGTGCTCATGTGTTCGTTAAATTTTAAGATCTATACATAAAATTCTCGAAAAATCCGCTTATTCTTGTTCAATGTAAGAGTTGTTCCACTAATAAAAAATCTAAGTTCTTTACCACTGTAAATATGTGTTCCACAATGACGTAAGTTTACTTGGCTAAATTTGGTAATATTTTGTAATAAACATACTTATATCGAATTTAAATATACATATTAATATTGAATAATTTTTTGTATATACATATAAGTATAAGTTTTGTATTTTTGACATTAATTTTAAGTTTTTATATTAACTTGTCATATGTGCATTTTCTTCTAAAATACACTGTTGTGTCGTACATTAAATAAATAAATAAAATATTCTTGATATATTGCAAGTGCCACCCTTTCGCTTTCAACCGGGAATTTTCTTAAGAATTCAAGAATGTTTATATTTAATATTTATTACAAATACAGATGTTTAAGTTTCTTCTACATTCTTTACACTGCTGTCTTGTTATACTGTTATACATTGTATTACACTTCTCTTTTGATGATAACCATCCCCCCTCCACCAGCGCGAATGTATGCGTTAACAAGGTGCGAAAAAATTGTTCGTAAAAATAGATTTCATTTACTTACGAAATTGCTTTCTGCGAGAGGAACGCGTCCAAATTAAATGTAAATATTTGGAAAAAATATTCTTCGTGAAAGTTTATTATTTTTAAACATTTCATTTTTTCACTTTATTTTGGACCGACTCTTGAACTAAACGAAAAAATGGTAAAATTCCTTCTCATTGGCATTTATTCGCGACCTATAAAAAAATTCGATGTCCATCGTATGGAGGGATGATCTCTTGACTAATAATAAAATATATTAAACAAGGAACAAATACTTTAAATTACATATATTCTTCTTATAGTTACAATAGCTTTAAATTACATATATTCTTCTTATAGTTACACTAGCTTTAAATTACATACTAGGTTAGTCCAGAAAGTAAGTGTACTGAATTTTTGTAGGTTACAATTTTTTTTATTTAAACAATAAAATTACGTGGTTACCGTAGTACATATGTAAGCTATTTTTCGACATAGTCGCCATTCCTCTCAATGCAGGTGGTGAAGCGGGGTGTCAACTTTTTATGCCTTCCTCGAAGTAGTTTCCCGCAAACCCCTCCGTCCACTTCTCCACCTCCTCCTTTACCTCCTCGTCGGTTGAAAACCTTTTTCCACCCATGTGCAGCTTCAGGGAGGTAAAGAGATTGTAATCTGAAGGTGCTAGGTCAGGGGAATGCGCGGGATGGTTCAGGACATCCCATTTAAACGAGGCGAGCAGTTCCTTCGTGGCGTTGGCCGTGTGTGGTCTGGCATTGTCGTGCAGCAGGCAGACTCCCTTTGTCAGCATGCCTCTCCTCTTGTTCTGAATCACCCTCCGCAATTTTTTTAGGGTCTCACAGTATCTTGCAGAGTTGATGGTCTCCCCTTGAGGCATATATTCAATTAAAATTATGCCTTGACAGTCCCAAAACAATTTCGTCAATTTCGTCAGTCACAATTGAAGGTCTTCCACTCCTCTGATCATCATGCACAGACGTACGACCGTTTTTAAACTTCGCGACACCACTTGTACACACTCGTATGATGCATAGCTTTATCACCATATGCAGTTTTCACCTCATTGTAAACCTCAACCGAAGGTTGTCCTTTCCAAACGAGATAACGGATGACGCCGCGTATTTCGCACTTGACGGGAGATTGGATTTACATTTTTCACGAAACGTGTTGTCGCGTCGACACTTCTCAACGTACTGACCTCGAACCGGTCTCGTTGCGGAGGGGAAGGGTCAGGCTACACGGAAGTGTAGCCAATATGTCGAAAATAAAATCCACCCGGTCGTGAGAGCCTCAGTACACTTACTTTCTGGACTTGCCTCGTATATTCTTCTAATAGTTACAATAGCTTCAAATTACATATATTCTTCTTATAGTTACAATAGCTTTAAATTACATATATTCTTCTTATAGTTACAATAGCTTTAAATTACATATATTCTTCTTATAGTTACAATAGCTTTAAATTACATATATTCTTCTAATAGTAACAATAGCTTTAAATTACATATATTCTTCTTAGATATTGTAACATTGTAAGAAGTTTATTTATAACTTTTTCTCAATCGCGTGCTCAATTCTCAGCGTCGTGGTCGTATGCGATAGCTGAACCAGAGAATTTAAGTTTGTGAAAACTTTTAATACAATCCTCAGTACCTTGCTCAAAACTCCCTAATAATGGTAATCTTTAATATTTGATCAATATATTGTAATTTAAAGTTACGTAAAGTAAACACAATTTTAAAAATTACTCGAGTGTGCTCATATGTACATTTACTCCGCATGCAGAACAACAAAATAGCCTATACAAAGCGGTATCTTTTTAGATATACGATAGGCATGCTGTGTCCATTTTGTACGAAAGAACTAGTAGAAAACTTTATATTTTTTTCTTTAGACTGTATTGTTATAGAGGTAAAGCATTTAATCGTATTCATAAAATTCTAGAACCACTGAAGCGATTTTAATGCGATTGATACTCGTTTTATTACTATATAATAAATATTTTTTACTAAATCCATTTTATTATAATAAATATTTTTTACTAAATCAACATCCGTGTGAACGAAGTCGGCGGACAAAGTCATAATAGTGTTGAATATTGTTGAGATCTACGCCCGAACTAATAGTCAGATTTTAATACTAAATTACTATTGTAACTGAAGAAATTAGTATTTTAAGTTAAATTTTGTACAAATTTGTCCTAACTTTCTTAAATAAGGGTATCACATGGTTTCATTACCTCACTTTAAAGTTTGAATCGTATGATGCCCGACTCTGAATACAAATCACGAAATATCAAGGTTAGATATAAGTATTTAGTACTAAGACTGAACTATGAATTCCGACCCTCAAGTTATAAATCAGTTTACCAAATGCCCTACAACGTAACATATGTTTTTTTTTAATATTTTAATTTACCTCCAACAAACTTATTGTACCGTCATAAAGTACGAAGTACCCGCAATCATATAAACAATTTCGACTCGACATTACAATTTATTACGCAGAAAGTAAGTAAAAGTTACATTAACTACTAACATTCCTCTTATGTAATCGGGTTCATAAAAGACAGACCTTATCGTGGATCTAGCGAGGGTCCCCTGCGGGTCACCGCTCGTGACACGTCACACTATCAAGATGGCGGTTACCATAGACACCAAGACGTAAACACGCTTGTTATTTTACCGCCACCCGTCTTGTCTATTATTCGCCGCAAACTTTGCGCCCTATTATATAACTATCATGTCTCTGTTGCCTTTCTAAAAACATTATTCGCGAAGTATTGTTTGGTGTTTCTGAAACTTTCTTTGGTTTACTTTTTTACATAGTTATGTGGATTTTGTATGTGTTTTTTCACACAGTGTGTTAAAATGTTTAAACACGTCGTGTGACACAAAAGATTTTATACATAACAAGAGGAGTCTCCTACGAGGAAGTAATTTGCCACGTTCAACGGCACGTGGCGAACTTGAGAGAAAAATACGTGTTGTTAATTTATCTGTAGAGTTTAGGCTTTTTTAGTATTCCACGAAAATTTTTCTTATAATCCAGTACTAAATTTGAGAGTTTCAGGGTAAAGATTAACTTAAGATCTGAATTTTTAGATAGGGAAGTTGTCTTTGGTTGTCCGTAGGGCAGTATATTGGATTCATTGATCTGGATCGTCCTTATGGACGACATAAGCTTTTTGTGCCCCTAGGTTACGTGATCTAGGCTTATGCAGATTACAGTATGATTCTGATCAAGACCAAATTAAGCACTATATTTGAAAGCCTCGCAGCAGTCTGTTTGATTACGAATCAGTGAATAGGGATCGAGGAATAGACTAAACTTCACCTAGTTACAACCTGCGGTGTACTATTAAAGGGACCACTTTTATACATTTCAACAATCTCCTTTTCAGGAATAAATATTCGTGTCATGCTGGAAATCTCGGAATAACGATCGACCATGACCTAGAAATGATCTCCCACGTTACAATGATCCTGTCGAATGCGAGGAAGGCGTTTTTGACTGTTGCTTGCTTGGCGAAACTCATCACAACTATTCCATGCAAACAACCTGTATTATAACGCAGTATTTTGAACAGTCTGTGCTATGAAACCAAGCTGGAAGCACCCCAGGTCTTAACGGGGCTCGCTCCATTGAATCTGAAGAGCCTCCTCTGCGCTGCGATTATGCTTCTCGGTAAGGGTTTGCCCGCGAGGATACGAGTAGAGGATAGATGATAAGTGAAAACCAGACTGTAATCCTTTAAAAAAAATCTGGGGTTTAACGGGAATCGAACCCGTAAAACTGGGTTAAATGACACGCATCTAACTAACTATGTTAGGCCACGGATGTCGTCAAATATATCGCGTTATCTTAAAAACAAAATGTATTTAATCCCATAATTTCTTACTCCGTAGTACATTGGAATACTAAATATTATCCGCAAGGTATACATTTCTACCATATTTATTTTTATTTTTTCTATGTTTGGGCTTCGTTCCATACGTCAATGTAGACAATGATCACGCTTTTCAAATAATTGATTATCTATGTTGGCTTCATATCTTCCGATAAATCAACTATCATAGATGAAAAGGCTAACTAACCCTCGTGATCGCGTATGATTGCCAGCCATGATCCTGTATATGGAGCACCCATGTGCGTGTATTGATTTATAGTGTACACACTGTTTAACTTTAGCAAGAACATAGTCTTGGCAGACCAAACCTCAAGTACTGATAGCAAGGAGATCAAAGTTACAAGACCATCAGCAGTTTTAATCTACCGCAGCCTTTGTTAGCCAGAGTTTCTTTTAACATACAGTATTAAGCAACATAAAAGCTACAGAACAATATAAATTCTGATGTAAAACGGTCTTCGAGTAAAACCAACCAGGAAGTGAATTCGCCAAGAAACCGAATGAAGTTTCTTCATTCAGACTATCATTAATTTAATCCAGCCACACTTTCATTGGCCTTCCTCTCACACTCCTTCCACTCACATTTGCAGTATACGTGTATATCTGTTTTCTTAGTCTTTCTTCATTTATTCGCTGCACATGTCCAAACCATCCCAACGCACTCTTCTTCATCTTATTTAACACATACGCATTAAGTTCACGTTTATCCCTTATCACTTCATTCCGTATTCTGTCATATATTGCCCCTCCAAGTATTCTTCTACAGCATTTATTCGGATCCTTTCAGGTTTTCTTTCACGTTCACGTTTCACTCCCAAACATCAAAGTTGGCACCAAAATACTATTGTGGACACGTTAGCAGATTTTGATATTGTCCAATTTGAGTATATATGTTTCAGTGCCCAATTGACTCCGTTTCATATCACTATGAGTATAATAGACAATTTGAGTATATATGTTTTAGTGTCCGATTGACTCCGTTTCATATTACTACGAGTATAACAAACAATTTCATAATTTCCTAATCGTTATGTCCAGCCAAAAAAAGTCCAGAAATAAAAAAATACAAATATAAAGATCGAGTTTTTTTTTACTTTTGCTCTGCGATAGCTTCATTGCGACGCGACGCGGAGAGTCAATATTCATTCGTCTATTGTGTAACTTGTTAGTCAGGTCATAACGGATATTTTGTTTCTCACGTCATTTTATGAGTTACGCATTAATATTTTGATATGTTTTTTTATGTGTCTCCTTCACATTTATATAATTACTTGACTATTTATCGTTTTATAGCGAAATTGATAATGATTGATTAAAATATTACTTCATAAGGGATATAAATTGTCAAAGCCAGAGATGACGAATTGACATAAGTTAAATAAATAAACTAAATAAATATCAAATTAATTGATAACAACGCATTATGTAAATACATATTCTGTAATTTTACGTATATAGGTATGTGAAGGCAATGGAAAAATACATTTGATAGAGATAAAAATTAACCATAATAAAGTTCTAAACTTATCTCGTAACATCCTCCCAATCGGCACACACACATAGGAGAGTGAACCCGGTCGCGAGGACATGGAATGTTTTTCAAATCATACCCTTATGCACACAAAGCACATTACATTTAAATTATATTATAATAAATAAGCTGTTGACACGATAAGAAACAATAAAATCTACACACATTGTTAAAAATATAAACGGACACATTCTGATACAAGATAAGATACACTGACATCGTAAAGCGAGAGAAGAAGAAATATTTTTCTTGAAGTACCGTCTCCTATCGGAGTTTGGTCATCATCATGACAATCGGTATCTTGTTCCCTATAACCTGGAACAACTCAGTAGAACTGCACCGAAACTATTCCCTCAAGTTCTTAATCCAAGAGGTGTGGCTTCTTCCTCGGCGTCGTTTGCCATTTATTTTCCCCCTTGATGCTCAGATGTTTTATAATTTATGTGCCTCTCGTTTTATAACCGAGATGCTGCAACTTGCTAACCTTCAAAGTATTTAGCTGTTCTCCGTCCTAGATACTCGTACAAGCAATCACTTCCACGTTAACACAATCCATTCGGAGAATTTTGAGAATACGTGTACAGATCTATATCTCAAAAGCTTTCATTCTACACGATATGGAAATATCATGTAGGATGAAGCCAGGAATAATTCAGTAGAAAGTAATAATCCAATTTTTGACAAAATAGTAAAATAAATAAGAAAACAATACATTAACAAACACAAAGCAGCAGAAAAGGTTAAAGATAAGGATGGACAAGTATTCTTTAGTTTGTTGACTTCGTGTTATTAAATTGTTGAAAGTACGTATTTGTATTGTTATTAAAGTCTTTGTTGTTAATCTTTTGATAAGAGTTGTTGGAAAAACTCAACGAGATCCTGAAAGAACAGAATACTTACAAATCTCCAGCGTCAGATATCATAATTATACAAGTCCGTTTATATTTAGTCTCCCGGACGATTTTTCTTAAAACCGAACGATCAGTAGTTGTTTTCTCTCACCTTTCCTCCACTCCTAGCCTCCTAAGACCTTGCTGCAATTATTTAAAAGCCTCTATCTCAGACTACCAAGTTGCTTTCTTCCGTGTTGTTGGGCTTGCATAGTGACCTTTGTTGACTGTGTCAACAAGGATCTGCTAATGTGTAGTTTCTTCAATTTAACAACTGGCGTTAATCTTGAGTGAGAAGAAAATGATCCATTACGGCACGCCCACGGTACATGCAATATTTAACAATTGTCACCGGCAAGATATCCTTCCTTGGGAAAAAATTGACGGTGATGAATTATAAATTCACTAGGAATTAACGCAATTAATTTTAATAAAATCGTAATAGTGCTGATTCATCTCTCTGCGTGATGTTATCAGGTTCATTTATCACAGAAATGGGGAAACCTAAGGTTGCAGGCACACTCAGAATTGCTTTTCATCAGAAAATGTTGATCAAACCATTTGGGAAAAGGCAGCAACTGTTAGCCAATGGATTTATATGTGTCTTTGAAGCAGATCACATATTTAATTTCCCCCTATCGAATTCTCAACTTAATTATTATTGAACTTTAAGTTTAATAAAAAAAAAACTATTTTTTTTGTATTCGCCACTTTTTTATTGATTGAATTCACTGCCGTATCCAAAGACATACGTCTTTTTTGGCAGGTGATGAAGAACAAAATGAAATGTATAAAATATGTATGTTTGGTAAAAGTTAATGGAACAGAAAAAGAAGAGTTACCGACGTGTAAAGGAAAGGGATGCGTAGGCGGAAACAAGAAGTTCGTGTTTGAATAGGAAATAGGTTGAGGAGAGGACTTTTATTTAAATACGTAAGTATTTATAATATTGATACCTAATTTCTTACATTTTTCTATTCTCGAGAACCTTTAGTTGTTTTATGGAGCTGTTGCCGTATTCATTTGGCTTAAATGATGGCCAACGTTTCAAAGGGGCTATAGCGTACATCACCAAAGCGATATTAAATATATTAGCGAGTATAGTTAACACGCAAGATACACGCACTTGGCCCTCCGTACTCGCGACTGCGACGTGAACGTGTGTTTGGTCTCATCAAATACTCTCTCACACGACACCAACGTCCAGTACAAAACTCGATGTGCATATCGCACGCGCCCCCTACACAGCAATCTCGATTTCCCTTACTTGTGTTATTTGTATTTTTCTAAAATCGGAAGCCATGCCGGTTAAAGTTGTATTCTGTCATCTCTGTTCATGTTGTTATGGTATTTAAACGTTCTTCTTATATGAGCAGTAATAGATTTATAGATATTTGTAGTCTAGGCTAAGAAGATTTAGCCCTTTGTTTCTGCTAGTTTTTAAAGATTTGAGATACATTTAATTAATTTAATTTGCTTCATGGTCCTAAGCTCTCTGTTTTAATTCCTGATGGTTCACCCTCATTATGCCGAACCTCATTATGCCGAATCCTCATTATGCCGAATCCTCATTATGCCGAATCCTCATTATGCCGAATAAATGTTGTTCATATGTGTGCATTGAAAATAATACGTGGAGGGACAATGTATAACATAATACGGAATGAAGTGGTAATGGATGAATGTGAACTTAAGGCTGATGTGCTTAGTAAAATGAAAAAGCATGCTAAGATGATTTGGACATGTAGAACGAATTAATGAAGAAATACTAAAGGAAGGCATGTGAGAGGAAGGCTAAGGAAAGTATGGTTGGATTAAACAAGTGATATTCTGTTAGAATGTAACGTAGAAAGTCAGAGAAATTGTAGAAGTTGTATAAAAAAGTGTATTGATTAGAAAAAGACGAAGGAAGTGTGTCGAGATAGGAAAGTATAGCGCTCTGTTCTCTCTGCCTAATCCCGACAAGGAGATGACGTGATCCCGCTGGAATACATATTTAAAAAAGGATTCCAGTTTGGTTTTTACTTAGGGACACTTTCTGGTTGGTTGGAAGAGATTGTCACATGACAATAAGCCCGCCAGGTTGCAATATATATAACGAAAATGTAATAGAATACAATACAATGTTACGTATGTATTATCTTCAAAGTTGACTTAGTGCGTTTGTTACTTAACTAATTCTCGTTTAGGTTCAACTTAGTTTTGCCAGACTTTTTTTATAGATATCACTGTTTTTATTATTGTTTCAATAGAAAGTTGGGTGTTTTTTCATTGTTATTTGCGCTTATGACAAAACCGTTTCCCGTTCCTGTCTTGTTTTTATTGCGTTACTTGAAAGGACTGTGATGACATAAAATCCTCCTAATAACTTTATTTATTGTGTGTCAGACCGGAAAATAAGCAAAATAATATATCAACAACATTTTTTAATATAATAAATCCCCAATAATATTTACTGAGAAGATTTGTGTAGGTTTATTTACGTTTACATAAAGAAAACGCTTTACCCTCCGAGTTTTGGGTATACATATAAATGTACCAAATATGAAAAAAGTGTTAGCATAGAACACAACAAACTCAGGAGCGTTTTTTATTATATCTTTTCAGAATCTTCTTCCTCAAATTTCCTCTCCTCTTCGAAGGTTATTAATTATCATCGCCATATTGATCTTCGAGGCAGCAGCTCTGAACAAAGATATGGCACCATATTGAAACCATTGTCTTATGTTCTTCAACCAGGCGATATGTTTTCTTTCCGCACTTCTGCCTGAAATTTTCACTCCAATATCAGTATTTTTAAAATACATTATTTAATCAATTTTATATTATAAAAATGCTAGAATACGCTGTGTTCAAAAATATGTTGGTACAAATGAGATATAGTAGACTCACTGCAATCATTTATATAAGATGGCATAAGTTGTGTCCGTTTTTTTTTCAAATTTAAAAATGAGCACCAAAAGTAAAACAAAATGGTAAATGTTATACGTCATTCGAAAGAAAATTTTCTGCTCTACAAGATATTGTGTTTGCTTTTACGTTACATATATTATTTTATTTGATAACAAACCTTCAAAATGGAATGTCAAGTAGAAGAAAGTGAGCATTTTCGACACCTTCTTCTGTTCGCGTTCAATCGAGGGAATAAAGCTGCCAAAGCTGCTCGCGATATTTGAGAAGTGTATGGTGAAGATGCTACGAATTATAGGACAGCTCTTCGATGGTTTTTGCGTTTCAAAGACGGTAATTTCGACCTGAAAGACATGGAGCGTTCCGGATGACCAGTGGACTTCGATGAGGACCGCTTAAACCATATAACTCATGAAGATCCCCTTCAAACTTTCTTTCGAATGACGTACAACCTTTACCATTTTGTTTTACTTTTGGTGTTCATCTTTAAATTAAAAAAAAAACGGACACAACTTATGTTAACACCCAATATATCCTTATGAATACGTATAAAAGGGAAGTTATTCCCTTAAACCATGATTACAGAATGAGAAAATATAAAATAAATATATTTTGCTATACCGATAAAATTTCAAAAGAAGATAAGGAGTAAGAGAAACAGTATGAGAAGATCTATGGATGTGGTGGTGGTGACGGGCGTTAAGGGAAGTGTGTGGATCTGTCCTCTCTGCCTACAGGGAAATTAATTGATGGTACATATGTATATATTGCTATGGCGATGAAGCAATCCGAATAGGATATTCCGAAGATGACCTTTGAAGGATGCTTGATACATTTCAAAAGCCCGGAGGAAATAAAGTCAATGGAGCCCTAAAATATATATACTCAAACCGGACAGTAGCGAAATCTACTAAGATGATAGTCCACAATAGTATTTTAAACCAATATTAATGTATGAGAACGAAACGGGGACATCGAAAGACTCTTATAGGTGCCGAATAAATGCTTATAAAGCGTTGTACTGAGAATAACACATGTGGTGACAATGTAGGACAGAATGTACAATGTAGTGAGAAGGGGTAAATGAGAACTTAAGGCTGATGTGTTGAGTTAGACTAAGAAGAGCACTCTCAGATGGTTTGGACATGTGGAACGAATGGATGAAGAAAAACTAACAAAACAAATATAGAGTACAAATTAAAGTAGATGGCATATGGAAGTAGGACCAAGGAAAGTATGGTTGGATCATTGGGTTTTATTTTGGAAGAAGTAAATATAAGATACGTCGTAGAAGCTTTACGAGAAGGTGTATGTATGTGGAAGAAGTGAAATATGTGTATCAAGAAACGAAAATCTGATGCTCCGTTCTTATGCCTACCCCGACAGAGAAATGGCGTGATTGTGTGTATGTATGTACTCGTATGTAAAAACTCTGAGAACAACCGTGACATTCCATAGACAAGCCGATATGCAGTAAATTGAACCGTCAGGACAATATGGAATCCTGGAAAAATAAAGTTAAAAGATCTTCACGTCCCGTCAACCACTGATATTTCTTTAATTATAGCCTCATAACCGTTTTTTGGATTCTCGTATGAATAAAACTTAACGGTTTCACTTCCTCTCTCAATCGCCCTAAGACAATAACCTTCATAATCCTTGTAACAAAGTCAAGTTCAGCCCGACCTTAGGACAGGACAAAACATACATAATATTCCGGAGATTGATGCTCAGATGTCCTTAACCAGCCCACCACCCCTGAAATTATTCCCGGACCCAAACAAGTCGTTAACATGGTAATGCGTATTTACGACTTGTACCCAAACATCCCCCCCACCCCCGATTAGGTAAAGTAAACGCAATTTTCCTTAAACACGTTTAATTTTCATTACTACCCCCGACCAAAGTGGATACTCTGTTCTATGTATGTACTCGTAGACCGCTTGTAGAGGTCATGTTTGTAGCTTTTATATTAACACTTTGTATCCCGGTCCCGTGTTTTAACGGAATAAACTAGATTTGCGTCGAGTTCCGATCTCGTGTTTTCATGGCATCTAGCAAATATTTTTGTGAACAATTCAATCTTTAAACGACAGTCTCCCGATGTTTAAGTGAACAATACCGTAGATCAGTGACAATATCTATAAATTGATTTATGATGGAGATTTTGACATCGCGTCATCAATGTGCAGGGATGTTTCAGATCTTGATTTTTTTACATATGGATCTGGAGACTATCTGTAATCTCAGGGTTCAAAAAGAATAAGGAATTTGCAAGATTCTCCAAACAGGTTGTCCAAGAACATGTCTAAATATATATTATGTATTTCAACAACTAACAAAAAATAAAAACCCTGCAGAACTTGCAAGGTATGATGTGCTAAGCACAGAAAGATAAGTGATACCCAGTTCATTTGTAAAGAGTGTGATGTAACTCTTCACATAGAAGAATGTTGGCAGATTTACCAAACTTAAATTAATTCCTCGAGTATTTTAAACAAATATACAAAGTCTCATTATAATATTCACAATATTTACTTAGATATAACAACTTTAGTAAACCCTTCACAAAAAATCAGAATTATTTAAAAACAAACTGGGCACAGGGAAAGGTTGTCATGACTTTGATCGGGTCTTTAAAGTGTTAATGATGAGTGAAAATATTTTTCAAAATTTAAATGGTATATAATCTTAAAATTGATATATTAGTTTTGTATTTTCGTTGATTACATTCGAGTGTATTTTTTTCTTTCAGTATTGTTGTATTAAATAATATATACGAGTACGAGTATATTATGCATTGATTATTTCATACGCTGGATATGTTCTAAATAATGTTCATTTTTCTTAGTTAAAAAAATCACATTTTCTCAAAAAAAGCCGGGTAATGGGAAAGGTTATCATGATTTTCATTGGGTCTTAAAATGTTAAAGTATGGGCGTTAGGTTGGAATATGACTGGTGTACATAAGGGCTCTAGATATAAATCAATCCATCAAACTATCCCTTTGAAACCATGGTTTAATATAATAAGAATGAACAATATGGAAATATTTGTCGTTTGCGTACGGATCACTGCGTGGTGGCTAGTCATCTTTACACAATGGGTATTGTGGACTAGATGATAACACTACTATAGTATAGACCATGTATTTTTCAGTTGTGCTTTGCGAGACATATTTGATTTACAAATGCCGTATCTTTGCCACGTCCAATGTTGCATTTCTTCTTTCTTCGTGGAACTTTTCCACTTATTGGTCGATTGTTTAATTTATAAAGCTTAATCAGCTGAAACTTTAAATTGTGTAGAAAAGTCATTTAAAAAAATGTTTTAATTGCCTCATATAATGACTTGAATTTGGTTGGCACAAATTATCCTAGTTTGGGTGGATTGCCTATTAAAAAAAAATAATAATTTGTTTATCTTGGATTTTGTAGCAAGTCCTCAAGACAAGATGTTATATTCTTTTGTAGCAAGTCCGCAAGACAAGATATTATATTCTTTTGTAGCAAGTCCGCAAGACAATATGTTATATTTTTTTGTAGCAAGTCCGCAAGACAAGATGTCATATTCTTTTGTAGCAAGTCCGCAAGGCAAGATGTTATATTCTTTTGTAGCAAGTCCGCAAGACAAGATGTTATATTCTTTTGTAGCAACTCCGCAAGACAAGATGTTATATTCTTTTGTAGCAAGTCCGCAAGACAAGATGTTATATTCTTTATGATTTGTAGTTTTTATTCGGTTTTCATTTATTTTTTACATGCGTACATAACATCTCGTGTCACGTGCGGGTAAGGCAGAGAGAACAGATATCCAAACTTTTCTTCCCAAGCACACAACTTTCGTCTCCCCCATATTCATAAATCTCCTCATGCACAATCTTCTATTATTCAAATATATATTATCTCATTTTACTTTCTTTCAAAATCTGGTTCAATTCATCCAGCCATATTTCCCTCGATCTACCTCTTCCACGCACACCTTGCACTTCTGACTTGTATACTCGCTTAGTCAGTCTTTCTCTCCACATGTCCAAACTATCTTAAAGCTTTTTTTTCACCTTACCTAAAACATCCATTTTATTCATGCATTAATTTCTTATGCCATCATTCCACCTGCTTTCATACATTGATACCCCACACATTATCGTTGGTGCACGCATTTCCACAGCATTGATCTCATTTTTATCCTTCTTCTCCCGAGTCCAAATTTCACTTCTTTACGTCAAGGTGGACACCAACTATTATAGTTTTGTCAAACAAATATATTGTTTTGTTTTATGGAATTCTAAGATCCATGCACGTGTATGTATCATATAGCAAATTGCAGAGAATTTAACCCAGGTGCTTGGTCTTACGAGTATCTGTATCAGCACGTCCCCATTTCTCTCACGGGTCTCGTTACTTAGATTAATAGGACCAGAGGTGTATCCTATCTGATATACGCCATCCGCTATCTGCCCAATGGACTGGTAACACGATAGTTCAGTGCATTTGAACCGGCTAGGCTGGTTAATGCGGTGGGATGAGGAAGTTGTGTAATTGAATGAGTCGAGCGATGTCGATTGCGTCATACATAATACGAAGATTATGACCCGAATTCATAGTCCGACTTGAACACTAAATACTAGATCTTAACTTTTTTTTTACTGAAGAAACTAGTGTTTATTATAAAATTTCATGCTAAGTTTTCGTAGCTTCCTTACATAAGGGACTCACGTGGTTTCATTCCATCACTTTAATGTTTGACATGTATGAAGTCAGAAAAAAAACACTTTAATTTTATAGACTCTATTTTAGAATATATTTCTTTGTTATTCCACTAATTACATTAACACTCGCGTTTCTACACGTGTTTCTACCTCCTATGTCAAGGGTCTTCTCCTCGAGATATGAGGTAGAAACACGTGTAGCGGGAGTTAATGTAATTAGTGGAATAACAAAGTAATTTTTATTAAATATAAAAAATATATATTTAAAATGTATTTCTTTTGAAATACTCCACTCGGTTAACACATTGTTTAACCCACCATTCACTTTATCGCTTATTGCTACTTTTGTTTGAATAACGCACTTCACGCGGCCATCCGATCTGCACAATTCATCTACGAGTATATGTAAATAATTATTGTAATTTATTTTTATCAAACACTGTTTATTCCACTTTTTTGTGACGGTATAACCCTACCGGTGCCTTAACTATAAACAACATAAATAATTATTATTTGAAGACAGCTGGCCACTGCGAACCAGTTAAGAAACCATTACCTTAGTCAAATGGTTGGCGTTCTTGCAAGACAGTCAAACATTGCGAGATGAATTTCACCATTCACTCTATTCCTTATTGCTTCTCTTCTTTCAATATCGCACTTCACACGGCCATCCTATCTGTACAATTCACCTAAGAAAGCTGATCTCCGTAGACCAGTTAAGAAACTCTAAACTTAGTCAAATGGTTGGCGTTCTCGCAAGATAGTCAAACATTCCGAGATGAATTCCACCATTCACACTATTCCTTATTGCTTCTCTTCTTTCAATATCGCACTTAACACGGCTATTCAATCTGTACAATTCACCTGTATGTTTAAGTAATTATTACTTGAAGAAAGCTGGTCTCTGTAAACCAGTTAAGAAACTATAAACTTAGTCAAATGGTTGGCGTTCTTGCAAGACAATCCAACATCACTAGATGTATTCCTGGTTCAGTTTGTGTATAGCTGTAACTTAAATTTTATTCAAAGGAATGCGGAATGAATGAATCTGATTAGGCGGGGGCTGATAAGAGCGCGAGGTAATCCAATAGATAAGCAGAGGTTGTTAAATCTGGTCAGAACTAGGCAAGAGGGTCGAGGTCGGCTGAGAAAGAAGGCCAGTATCGTTTGCCCGCATTTGGGTGGGACGTTTGTTTGCTATCCAATTCACTGCAAGTTTTTGATATTATATATTATTTAGCAAACCCATCAATAATGATTGAAGTAAATTTTTTTTTTCAATATGACACTGTGCTTGCTTGTGCTGCTCATATCACTTCTCTCGAGTCTCATTTGCTCGTTGTGATTGGCGCGATTGTTTCTCACTTTTAGAATCGGCATCATTTTGATTCATAATATTAAGTATGTAACACTTTAAATTAAAAAAAATGGGTTTGTAGAAACAATCTGAAAATTATATTTTAAGGTTATTTTTAACAAATTATAACTAAATATTAAATAATGTCAAATTTTAATGAAATTGAACTCAAATCAGTGTTTATCTTATTGACAGACAACATGATAAGAACTTTTAAATAAAGTGAGTAAGAGTGATATATGAATCTTATAATTAAGTGTCAATATTATAAATACTATTATAGAAGAATCTAACATTCTCACTTATTATAAACTGTTTCCCGTTTTAATATTTATATTTTTCTGTTCAAGTGTCAAGTAACTTATTTTTAATGAATACGTTATTTCGCATTCTTATTTTATGTCTTATAATCATATCAGGAAGTGAAAGTTGTCAAATAATATTGGAAAAATAAAAATGTTCTCACTATGACATGAATCAATTAAATAATATTGTAACTATTGCACTGTAAATATGACAACCTAATGTTACAGATGGACGTAAATCGGACAACCGATTTTATATTAATTAATTATAGATGACGATATTGCTATGGGTTGTAAAGTACAGTACCCGACGATAAGTAATACACATCGGTCTTAAGAAAGAGACTATCGGCTATAATCGGCTAACTTCGGCTTTGTAGAGCTTCGTCTAGTAATAATAATATTGGAAAAATAAAAACGTCGAGAACATTTTTATTTTTTCCAATATTATTTGACAACTTTCACTTCCTGATATGATTATAAGACATAAAATAAGAATGGGAAATAATGTATTCATTAAAAATAAGTTACTTAACACTTGAACAGAAAAATATAAATATTAAAACGAGAAACAGTTTATAATAAGTGAGAATGTATTCTTTTATAATAGTATTTATAATATTGACACTTAATTATTAGATTCATATATCACTATTACTCACTTTATTTAAAAGTTCTTATCATGTTCTCTGTCAAAAAGATAAACACTGATTTGAGTTCAATTTCATTAAAATTTGACATTATTTAATATTTAGTTATAATTTGTTAAAAATAACCTTAAAATATAATTTTCAGATTGTTTCTACAAACCCATTTTTTTTATTTAAAGTGTTACAACATAATACGAAAATCTCAACCCACCATGTGTCATTTGGGGCAGGAAAAGAAGACAGATCTCCTCGCGGGATTATACTCGTATATAGGACGATATTATTTATAACCTTATAAAAACACATCCAATCGAATATGATTCTTCTTTTAGAGAGTTACACTTAAACTATTTTTAAGTTCATCGCGTTTTATATTCTGCGAGCATTCATTAAATCATGATTACGAGATTACATAAAAAAAATTAAAATTGCCAATATAATCTTTTTATTTACTCTCAAATTATTATCGCAAATGTCAAAAGAAAATCCCATTTGATTTATAGATCGTATGATAATGATCAATAATCAGTAGAGATAGGAATTTACATTGATACATTTCGTAAAACTGACAAATCTGTTTCATTATCACACTTAATCCAAACATTTCAATTTTTTTGATTTATTTGAATATTTAATAATGAATTACTTTGTTATTCTGCTAATAACATTAATCCTGGTGACACCTGTTTCTACCTCCTATCTCGAGACTCTCTTCAGAGGGAATGGTGTAATTAGTGGAATAACAAAGTAATTGATTATTAAATATCCTATTACATACATACTTTAAAGTCGTTTCCCTGCTAAGGTACATAGAGAAGACAAAGCGCCTGACATCACTATCTTAATACATATATTTGGCATCTTCCACATTCTCATACAGCTTATACGGTTTATCTTACTCCTTAAATTTTCTTCTTTCAAAATATCATTCACCATATACACCCATAGTTTCCTTATCCTTTCTCTACCACGCTTTACACTCATATTTGCGCTGCATAGTTGTTTTGTTAGTCTTTCTTAATTCGTTCGTTTCACGTGTCCAAACCATCTCAGATGTAGAAGTCTATCGGAAATTGAAAGTAAACTCCGTGTAGAAGTCAAGCATCTTACCAACTAGGCTACAGACGATGTTTCCATTGATAATGATATCGTAATTTCCTGTTGCAAACCTGAATTCAAACAATTATGAGAAAAAGTTTTACGAACACACCATTAATACATTTTACGATGATTTGTTGTTGAGGAATAATGAAATCTGCGATGCGGTCGTCCCTGACCGAGCTACTCGTTTTATTCAAATGTTGCTCATAAATACGAACATGTTTCTTCTTGAGTCATTTGATATTCTAGTTAGAGAAGATATTCTGCCTTCCATTTATAATATATTGAGTTGTCTGGAAAGTTGTTTTGTGTTAACCGGATAAATAAATAAAAATTGTCGCTAACTTCGTTTCAAACATGCTGAATGTATATTATTATGAAAGGTAACTAACCCTTAAGCGGTGTTTAGTATCATTTTATGATTGAACAAAAAAAAGGGTTTTCGGTACTTGATGCTTTTTTGGTACTGCAAAGGAAAAATGTTACACAGACAAAAATAACTATATGTAGTGTATGATGACGATGTAGTAAACTATATGCAGTATATGATGACGATGTAGTAAACTATATGTAGTGTATGATGACGATGTAGTAAACTATATGTAGTGTATGATGACGATGTAGTAAACGATAGTTTTTGACGAAATTGTTTTAAAAACTATACGTAGTGTATGATGACGATGTAGTAACTATATGTAGTGTATGATGACGATGTAGTAAACGATAGTTTTTGACGAAATTGTTTTAAAAACTATACGTAGTGTATGATGACGATGTAGTAACTATATGTAGTGTATGATGACGATGTAGTAAACGATAGTTTTTGACGAAATTGTTTTAAAAACTATACGTAGTGTATGATGACGATGTAGTAACTATATGTAGTGTATGATGACGATGTAGTAAACGATAGTTTTTGACGAAATTGTTTTAAAAACTATACGTAGTGTATGATGACGATGTAGTAACTATATGTAGTGTATGATGACGATGTAGTAAACGATAGTTTTTGACGAAATTGTTTTAAAAACTATACGTAGTGTATGATGACGATGTAGTAACTATATGTAGTGTATGATGACGATGTAGTAAACGATAGTTTTTGACGAAATTGTTTTAAAAACTATACGTAGTGTATGATGACGATGTAGTAACTATATGTAGTGTATGATGACGATTTAGTAAACGATCGTTTTTGACGAAATTGTTTTAAAAATACAACACTCGAAGATGGTGTCTGCTCTGGAAGACCGATTACCACTGATAACTTGACTATCTCAGGACAGCTATAATGTTGGTCGGGTTCTTTATGCAAATGATTAATATTAATTATTAAGATAGAGACAAGGGCGTCCTTATTCGGGAGTCGACCCCATATTGTTTGTAAATAAAATATGTTGAGCGTAAAGATAGGGAACTGATGATTGCGGTCATTTGATCAGATACTTAGCTACGTCTGCGTATGTTTAGAAAAACTTAGAAAATTTACCAAAGAAAAACGAACAGTCTTCGACATTCGTATATAATTGGTTCACGAAAATAAAGCAACATAAGAAAAACATGGAAATGCGTGTTTTTAATTATTTATTTTATAATGAAAACATAGGTATAATATACATGAATTCAAAATACAAACGCATAGCGTATTAATGAGACGTATTACATCAGTCCCTTGTTATCCGCGGTTAACTTCTCTCGTTTGTTTTTTAAATCTCACACCGAATCTTGTGATCAACGAAGGCGAGCCTACCCAATGAGCTCAAAGATTTATCTCAATTCACCAGTGTGCTCAGTCGCTGTGATCGTACAGCTCCAGGTATCTTATGGTTTGTGTTCAAATAACCCTTATTTACCGTAACAATGCCTCAGAACTGCAAGACTAGTTTTTCTGGAGATTCAGAAACTGCAAAAAGCTCTCCTTGCAATAAAGGAAAAACAATGAAACAATCGCTGCCGTTACTAGAATGCACGGGAAGTACGAATATTTTATTCGTGAAGGGCTTAAAAAAAGGAAAAACTTTCGTCCTGATTTTACCGTTACATCTAAAACTGCAAAAGTTACACAAGAAAACGAAGACGAAAGCGTTTAATATATGCACAAAAAACGGCTGTATAGTAAAGGTCAATTTGAGTAAACGTTAATTTAGAAGGGGTTTGCTGTTATCCGCAGATTTCACCATCTGCGGGTTGGGCCCTACTATATTAATAGAGTATGTCAGACCTTAAATTCATTTTTACTACTATTCTTCTCACACTTAGGTGTGTCATCACCGGAGGAGTCCCTTTGTGTAGATCCTTCGTCGAGCTCATAAAAAATAAAGAAGATTCGATCTTCTAGAGTAGATTACACCAGATGGGGAGTTATTTTGTCCCCCATAATATCGTGGGCGGTGGTGGGATCGAACTGAACTGTAATAATAAAGGGAAGGAGGTATTTTAGTACAACTATCAGGTGTTTTATAGTAAACAAATCGAGAGAAAGTTGAATACTCCCTTTTAATAACATCTAATTATGAAGGTACCAAAAAGTGAATTTTTTTACGTATTAGTGCTTTGAAAATAAAAAAATGTGATTTCTGACACTTTTGGACAGCATTTTAAACTTGTTTAGATTGTGGTCATCATATTAATAATAATTAATTAGCTGGATTGTCCCAGCTAACTAGAAACACTTGGCTTTAGTATTCGTGACCATTGTTATCTGTCTGGGTAAATAAATATTCATGCGCGATTTTCTCAATTACACCTCTGCAATTCATTACGCAAGCATTGTTTTTGTCAAGTGTCCAAGAGCTGCTGAGAAAAATCTTACCAATTTCTTTCAGACACAAAACGTCGCCAAGAGAATTAGCAATGCTCTGTTTCACATAAAATTATTTACGTACTATCTTTGTAAGATCTGCCAAAACGTACGGTTTGTCACTTATAGTATTGTATTATACTTTCGTTGTATACAATAACACTTGACGAGCTTATTGCCATGTGACAATCTCTTTCAATCAATAAGAAGGGTGTTAAAGAGGTCTTAGTGAAAACCAGACTGGAATCCTTTTAAAAAAGTCTGGGTTCCATCTGGAATGACAGGTAGCTTATCATAAAGGCTATGGACTTCTATTTTTGTATTTAACAACAAACAAATTTGTACTGAATGAATCTTTACTATTTTTACTATCATTACCTTCATTTCTAAAATAATAATATTTATTTATTTAATTCACGATATAACAATGTTTTTTTTACATAACATGAAAACAATAGCATACAAGTACAAGACAAAATAATATAAATATTCAAAAATTGTCATATTACATGAAATTTATCTTAAATTAATATGAAGATACTGCGTTTTTTTTTCATTCTTTGAGGAATTTTTCCATTAATAGATCGATTGTTAAATTTTTTAAGCTTAATCAGTTGAATCTTTGAATTATCTAGAATTGTCATTTTTTTAAATTGATTTCATTATATTGACTCATATAATTTCATAATATCTTTAATTTGATGGCACAAATCAACCCTAGTTTAGGTGGTTGCAAATTTTAAAAAAACATGAAGATACACTAAAACAGTTTTAATAAACTACAAAATAATTGTTTCAATTAATGGTATATTTATACCATATGTATAATATACTCGTATTTAAGTTCGATATATTATGTTTGTACCTAATTACAATATATTACCGAAAGTTAGCCAAGTTGACTTACGTAACAGTGGAACATATATTTTAGACTTAGAGGGAAAAAAAGTTGTATGATTTGATTATTCCATCAATGCGTTAATGGAAGCTTAATAAGAATACAGGTATTATTTTTAAGTGCAATACTATCAGTTAAAATCATTCGGAGAGCGATGCTAACCTCCTTTCAACCATGAGAGACGATGGAATACCGCAGCAACTCCTACATAATTCTGACTGTAGATGTGGAGTCTTCTCCCATATCCGCTGCAACCATGAACAGAATCCTCTGGAACATCAGATACCTTGTTTATTTGTATTGTAGTTACTTCAAAAGCAGGTTAGCTAGATAATCATGGTTCGAATGAATTGCCCTTCTCGAGCAATAACATACATATATTTCTGCAGAGTTTTAGATTTTTGGCTTGCTACTCTCAATGCAGGATATTGATTGTCTACGTTCATTAGATTGGGAACTTATCTGTAAATGTGAAACAAACTAATTGGCAAGATAACTGCATAAAGCTAAACAAGGAAAATCACAATCATCGCTATCATTATTTTAATCAACTCTATCATTGTTTAATTTTATTGTAATGTTGATACAGATTTAACCTAATGACATACAATGGAAACCTCCGTGACCTAGTTGGTAAGACGACTGTCTTCCAGCACGGGAGTTACGGGTTCAATTATCTTTAGGATTCAGATGTTTTTTTAATGTTTCCAATCAGGTTTTCACTCAACACTTCGACATATTTATGGTTGGTATAAAGAGATTGTCACATAGCAATAAATCTACCAGGTTTTACTCAATCATTCGCATGGCACCCTTCAAAATATCCGGATTGGCGGTACAGATATATTGAAAAGCGTGGCAGAGAGATAACCTTTTCTTCAGCCCCATTAATCGAGTCTAAGGGCTTATTACTATTATAGTGGTCGTGATTCGTCATTACATTGCATTGGCAATACTGCGTGGAGAGAACAACACTCGCACAAGTATTGCTACCAAGTTAAATTATTTGAATCAAACGGAGATTACCAGACATACTCGTACAACCGCTCACGATGCACTTGGAATTTATTTATTTACTTTACTCGACACACAGTTTTAACAACATTTTTATTTGGTTTAAAAATCCTTTGGAATAAATACGTTGATTGTTAATTCATTGTTGTTTTCTTGAATTACAAGGATTGACTTCTAATTTTAGCGATTTTATTACTAAAATTATCGCTAATGTAATCTTGGGTAGATAATATGCAAAATTGACCCAACTCACAAAATACATATTTTTAGTTTATTTGAAATACAATATCTAATGAGGATATCCCTATCATTAAAATACAAAAAAATCATGCATATGTTACAGTGAAAGCGGATAATCTGTGGATGTAAACTATTACTAGTGAATATACAAACCTTTATTAAAGTAATCAATAAATGTGCACTTTAATGTTAACTGTTCATAATCTCAAGTAAAAGTGTACTTCCACTGCTCGTTGTTAGTGAAAGTTATAGAATTTGAACACCTTTGCTCTGTTGCGGTTCTTACACTTCGAAACGTGAAACTTTGAAGTGTAAATGCAAAAAGAATGAAAATTTTAGCCCGTCGAAATGGCACAGGTAACTCTTTAAATTGGTATAATAAATGATAAAATGTTAATTTAAAGGTTTTTATATCGTATTATTTTAAATTATCTTTCCCCAAACCTAGTTATTAAGTGTCAGGACTGCCCAACCTTTTTCGCACACGTGAGCTACTGTTTTCAAAAGGCAATGTAGCGATTTACTAGTGCACAGGAAAAAATATGGTCTGATATAATAATTTAATATTTATTATGAACCAAAAATTATACAGTATTAAATTTACAAATTAATCATATAACATACTATATGCAATGGAAGAAAAAGTAAAGATCTTTTTAAAAACATGGCGTGATTGTTTGGTTGGGCACCACTGGAATAGGTTAACAAACACTAGAAAGGGTATATATAAGCATTAGTGAATATGGATTTAATCTTTTCAAATGATCTATTGGTTCCATATTCACTGATAAATTTATAGAAACTTAAAAAAATATACTTAAAAAATATCGGTCCTAACAGCAACCCTTGTGGTACACCATACTTAACAATGTCCTGAGAATATTCATCCATACTTTAAAATATTAGGTCCTTACATATGAAATTGGCGTTTTGCCGTACTGGCAACTTTGATCTCAAATATCTTCTCTTTGGTTAGGAATTCCAAATTAAAATTTATACAGCTATTTACTCAAGTATTTGTGTTTCGAAAATTATAATTCATTTGTTTTTTCCTCAATTGTTTTTTTTCTTTGCGTCACTCAGTTTACAAAATGGAAAACTTGAAATATCGCGTTATTTACGAGTACGAGTTCCACCGTGGCACCAGTGCTGCAGAAACGGCTCGAAGGATTAATGATGTGTATGGCGACGGTGCCGCAAAAGAAAACACAGTGCGTTTTTGGTTCCAACGTTTTCGTTCTGGAAATTTCGACCTGCAGAATAAGCCCCGTGGACGGCCGGAGACCAAAGTTGATAATGAAGAATTGAAGGCTATCGTGGAAGCGGATCCATCGCAAACCACGTCCGAGTTAGCTGCAGGCTGCGGTGTTAGTGATAAAACTGTTTTAATCCACTTGAAGCAAATTGGGAAGGTGAAAAAGCTTGAAAGGTGGGTACCTCACGAATTGAGTGAAGCAAATCAACAAACGCGCGTTGACTGTTGCGTTGCATTACTCAACCGGCACAATAATGAAGGGATTTTGAATCGAATCATTACCTGTGATGAAAAGTGGATCCTGTATGATAATCGGAAGCGCTCATCGCAATGGCTGAACCCTGCCGAACCAGCCAAACCATGCCCCAAGCGAAAATTGACTCCAAAAAAGTTACTTGTGAGCGTTTGGTTGTCTAGTGCTGGTGTCGTTCACTACAGCTTTCTTAAATCTGGCCAGACGATTACGGCAGATGTCTATTGTCAGCAACTGCAAACCATGATGGAAAAGCTAGCTGCTAAACAACCGAGGCTGGTTAATCGCTCTAGGCCACTGCTGCTTCATGATAACGCTAGACCACACACTGCACAACAGACGGCTACCAAATTAGAAGAGCTTCAATTGGAATGTCTAAGACATCCACCGTACTCTCCGGACCTTGCCCCAACAGATTACTATTTTTTTCGAAATTTGGATAACTTCTTGCAAGGGAAAAAATTCAACTCCGATGGGGCAGTCCAAACCGACTTCAAAGATTTTATTGATTCCCGTCCGAATGGTTTTTTTAGTAAAGGGATCGATGAACTACCTATGAGATGGCAAAAGTGCATAGATAGCAATGGTACATACTTTGATTAAATAAATATATTATATTAAAAAAAAATCAACTTTATGTTCCTCCCAAACAAAACGCCAATTTCATATGTAAGGACCTAATATCATGAGAATATTCATTCTGATTATCAACGGATTGACAAATAAGATTCAACTCATTAGAGAATATTATGTAACATAAAAATCCATATTCTTTCCTAAGTTTTGACAAGATAATTTCATAATCGACAGTATCAAAAGCAGCACGCATATCCAGAACAGTTGTTAAATAGATTTTCTCCTATTCTATCCGTCAACAAATTTGACACCAGTCTTAAAACAACGGTCTCTATTGAGTGATATTTTTTTTATATTGAACCCATTAATTAAAGATTTTATAAAAAAAATTAATTGTAATGTAAGAATAGGAAGGTGGCGGCTTTGGACATAATATTTGGGTACTTTGCTTTATCTGCATAGAAATATTTGTGATGAACACCTTTATTCTACTAGACCTTTCGTTTGATTTCAATAATAAATCGTCATATTAAAATCTTATTAAAATAAAGATATTTCGATTTAAAAAAATCTAGACATCTTTTACAAGTTTTTATATGTATATGAGCAGGAATAAATCTAGCTGACCACATAACATGCGTAAAAAATTATCTTTTTCCTAAACACGGACTTGCCAGAATTCTGCTCACATGTCGAATCCTTTATATGCAAACGCATTATACATAATTTACATATAATTCATTTTTTAAATTCGTTCTTCCTGGCCCAATCAGACGTGTTTCATTTTATAGAAAAAACTGAAAAAGCATTATTTATTTCAAAACATTCTTTGTCCTTAACTTCCATGCAATTTCCACCTTAATCTATATTTTTTTACCTTAATAATTATCCTTCAATTTGTTATTTTTCCCAAATATTATTATTTAGGAAAAATAACAAATTGAAGTTTAAAACACAGTCGTGAATATTGATAGTAATTATGAAAGAAAAACAGGTTGATTGGAAGAAATTGCTTTTAAACAATAATTCCACTGGAAAATTAAATAATATTTATTCTTAATAATAAATCACGCGATTTCGAAAAGAAAAACTGAATTTTTAAACCGAATTCCAATTAGAATTTTTTTATGTATAATAATTTATATATTTGCATTAATTTACTTCATTCTTTCTTGTTTTTAATTAAATTTATAATAAATACATTTTCACTCTAGTCGAAGTAAACCACGATTCGTTTAAAATATCATAACATGAATGCAATATCATCATTTTAAAAATACACAGTTCTTTATGCGATGTCGTTTGTTTTTGTATTTATTTCGTTGTATTATTATTGTTAAATGTCGTATTTTTTTCTCAACTTTGATAAAAGTCATCCGAGTTCACAGCGGACAATCCAAGTCCCAAGATTCGCTTTGTATCCACTGAAAGCATTTGTAATCGCCAGTATTCGCCTTCGCGTCAGCTGTTTGTGATGTGTTTTTTGTGTATCTACCTATCGATTATACTACGCCAGCTCGTGCTTCGTTCTGTCAGTTATAATTTCGCTTTCATGGCGATTGTAACTGATTACGACGAATAAACTAACAAATTTAGTAAAATCTATTGAGTTTAGCGGATTTTTAATGCGGCCAAACAATTCGGTGTCACAACAAAAAAGCGTGTTCTTTTTTTTTAAGTTCATTTGCATATGAAGCGTTTTTTTAGAAGATACTTCATAAACAACAAACTGCATCCGTTTAAGATATCTGCATTGTCACATATTTGGTTATATATATAATTGTGCTTTTTAACATAAGTGATTTATGTTTTGCTTTCCTTGTTTTTTTTTTAGATTACATTGTGTATGTGCATCACAGCTGGGAATCTAGCCAACTTCGTGTTATAAAATTTATTTTAATGTTTGCTCAAAATTAAAATATTTCATTAAAAAAAAAAACAATTTATTTTGTGAATATCGTGTTAAAAAGATTCCTATTGAAATGTCATATTTTTTCGTGTATGTGCCTTTTTTACATTTGAGCAATTCCGCGTAAATACACAGTGACAAGTGTTAATTATTGGATGAAAAAAGGTTTCATTAAATTTGTTTCTAATGTTTTTAAATAACATTTGATTTATTTCGTGTAATGTATGAATCCGCATCATTAAAGTTGCACAAATCGCAGTATCCTCACAACAAACGAAGCAAAACCGGCAAGAAATGTCTTCTCCCCAGCGGCACGCGGGCTCTGCTTTATCGGCTGTAAGCGACGGTGGGGCCGCTAGGGGCGGGAGCGGGCTGCCGACTATACCGGCCGGACAGGCGATGTTACCGACCGGGCCCGGCCCGTCTCGTCAGCGCTCGCTAAAGGACCGACTCCGAGAGGGCATCACCGGCGGTTTTCACTGGCAGTAAGTACACGCAACACACGAAACAGATGAAAACCTTTTATCGTAGAATATGGTTGTTAATTTGCAGCATGTAAGCATTAGAAATGGCGTTACTGTCGCCACTACATGTAAGAAAAAAATATTATCCATGGTTCACATTTCAAATTTAGGTGTTTTCAAAATAAATGTATATCATTCAAAATCTCACATAACATGTGACGTCTATCTTATATGTCAATGTAATTTCAATAAAAATATTGAATAATCTTGAAGAAAGACTTAAAATTTTCTTGATGTGATCAAAGCATATCGGTTTGATTCCAACTCCTTTTTTAGGGAAATTAACGAATAATTCAATGAAATGTTTCAAAATGCATATAAATTTTTAAAATTATTTATAAATGAAAGATTATAAATTTAATGTTTCTTGGTATTCATTTATAATATTTACGTTTTTTTGTTTACGACTACAGAAAAAGAACACTCATAAATATTTATTTTACTGTAAATTACTTTTTAAAAGTAAATACAACTGAAATTCGAATAAAAATAATAAATCACATCGGAATTCGACTGTAGCGCCAGCCTCTGTAACTGTGTTGTTTACAGACAAACCAGTGCCTGGCGAGCAAGTGCGAAGATTCCCACGGTAAGGACATAGTAGTCACTCTCTGAGGACAAATGTATCGATGTAGTTTGTTATTTGTTATCACGTGCACGGCTCGGCGTTATCAACAGAGCTGAGTCTAGTTGGGATGCCGCTTTAATCAATTCTGTTCAATCAACACAGCTAGCTGTCAGTTTATGTTTACATCGTGAATGAAAATCTAACTTAACATTTTACACGTAGTCAAAAATTGAACTTTGTTATGCAAAAGCGCGTTTTAACGCCGCGGCGCATATTATATAATATGTGTATAGGTAATATTTTAATCTCCAAGTTAAAAACATAAAAATCACATTAATAAAATTGTCCAGGAAAATGCTATAAAACAGGCATGTCCAAAAATCTAGCATTGACTTGCTGTGTTTTTGCTTTACTTAAATTGTTGATTTCAATTTATGGACTCAGTTTTTTTTCATCCAGTAATCTGAACTGAATAAAAAAATTTACTTTATCACTCAATTTAGTAAACATATTTTATTCAATTCATCAATTTGCACGACTTTTATCTTGAAAATGCAGATATTGCGAACGGATTTTCAATGATAACAAAACATAAACTTCTTCCTAGATGTTTTATAAAACAGGTATCAACAATAATGAAATTTAAAACATTAAAAAATGTGAATGTATAATATATAAGGTTCGTCCATTTGTGTCACAATTAAGGCATATGTGTAAGTAAAAAGGACCCAACCATCTTTAGACATGTTTTGAGATAATCGAGAAAATATTACATCGCTTTGTATGTTTTTAAGAACGAATTCTCGTAGTAAATACAAATGTAACAATATTTTCGATAAATATACGACATAGCAATATATTTTCGATACGATATAGCAATATATTTTCGTATATAAACGATCAAACTTGAATACAATATTTTTCGTAGTTTTACGTTTCACGGCACCCTTGGTGTGTCAAGATTTTTTCAAGACGTCCTAATAAAACTAAACAATTAGCGGAATGGGTGATCCTGTTGTTCATCAGAGAGTTTCTCAAATCGAAATAGACATATCTACCCTTAATTTTTGTTTCATGTTGATTTTTGAGCATTGTTTGATTATTATTACAGCTTCCGCCAAAAACTCACTTCGCAGAGGTAAGTTGTTGCAAATTGAACCAGGATTCGCTGAGCTTTAGCACTCAGTAGATTATAATCATCCTTAAGGCCGTGGCCACACTTGAAGGAGCTTCGCTTGGTGCTTAGAGCTATGTTGCGAGTTAGGCGAAATATCCTAGCGAACCAACGTATCGCATACTATGGCAGTGGCCACACTGCACGCTTCGCGCCACTTTGCATGACGATTAGTCACCGAGTGAATCTCCGAGCGAATAGACATGTTGGTTAATTTACAAGATGGTGGAAGTTTTAATGACAGCTGTGCATAAAAAGCCTTTGTGGAACCCATCGAGCAAATTATACAAAAATGTACCTGTAATAAAATCACTTTGGAATGTAGTTGCACATAAAGTAAATAAAGATGGTAAGTTGTAATGAAATTGGTTAGTTTTGAGAGTGGCATCATGTGTTGACTCAACCGCTCCCGACTGTCAAATGAATTTGTGCGTGGGACTTTGGTGTGGCCATGCATGAAGTCACCTAGTATATGAGTCACGTAAAATCTAGCTTAGCGCCTAACGAAGCATTTTGGCGTGGCCTCGGCCTTACTGACATCCAAAACTCAACCGGTTCCATATTGACAAATTTTGTTTTTAAGGTACTGTCACAAGACAGTTCTATCAGACTCTCTTCCTCTACCGACATAAAGTCGAGTGAAGATTGGGCTTCGAATGGGTCTTGAATTCATGTGAACTTCTGGATATTATCTTCTTAAAAATAATTTTTAAACCAGTCAATAAACTGAGATAGATAGATAGGTTTTCTTCAAAAACAAGTTCAATGCTACATATGTTAGATAGTGATTCGCGATGCGTCAGTTAGATGTCGCTTCCTATCATTCTGACCATGGTTCAACGTACGGAATTACGATTGCCTAGTACATTCATAACTCACATAGCGGAAAAAATACGTTCCTGAAAAGTTTTCCATATATCGAAAACATTTTTTTAAATAGAAATATGTGTTAAATATGAAAAAAATATCAATAAAATATTTGAAAAAAGTCTATGGTATATTTGGAAATGTGTAGAACAGACAAAACAAATATAAATAATTACAGCAATTGTAATGAAACATTCCAAGATTTCACATCAGAATATGTCGATTAGGAAGCAGGAACTACACGGGTATATCTATCCAAAGTTTGCTGCATGGCCATATATTATATTTTCGTCTTCAAGCTGCGTATAACAATATATGTATAAACTCAAAATTTTCGAGAAACTTTTAATTTTCTCTTTTCATCGCGATTTTTTTGGATGTTTCCAGTCGCCGATATTTGAGTTTTAGAATTTTCAAAATTATCCCAAAAATCGCTCCCCGCTAAACTTTTAAGCGTGATTTTTGAGATACGTGTTTCATTTTAAGAATTGGGCTAGGTCTAATATGTTAATCTTATTTACTCACTTTTTTTTGTATACTCTATAACCTGGCGAGTTTTGCAATCTTTTCCAACCAACCAGAGGTACGAATATGTTCAAGAAGACTGGTTAAAACCAGATTGAAAACATTTTTGGTTCCCAAGATAATCGAATCCGTAACTTCTGTGCTGGAAGATGAACTAATTAACAAATTCATAGATATCGTACTGGAAAATTATTTTTTAGTTTTAATTATTTCGTAGTCCAGTTGTTAAGATACATGTCTTCCAATCCGGGGGCTGCAGATTCGATTCCTATTGATACCCATTTTTAACATTTCCTTGTTGATTGGAAGGAATTACCACATGGTTGTAAATACACAAAATTCTACTATGTAGAATGAAAGTGTATTACAATACCGATTTACAAATCCATCAAAAGCAATGTTACGTTTCCCTAAATATCTCAAAACATGTCAAGTGTGATCCTTTTGCATATATTCACAAATTTATATACAACAACATAATATTTAGATGAACAGGGGGAATAACTTGTCAAGACCATTATATCGGACTCACTGAATACTCAAGGTCCTCCTGGAAAATGTATCGATTGCAATTAACTCTATTTTTGTCAGTTTTTCGTCTTCAGGTACAAATGTAATTTTATTTTTGACTTAATCGATGAACGTAAACAAAATATAGTTTAAAAAAAAAAAAAATTAATTTTCACTTTTTATTCCCACAACCAAAGGCATCGAGGTCATAGAACATAGAATAAAGTCTTAAAATATACGTTTCAAGCTAAGTAAAATGGAATCCAATATAAAGAAATGTATTTCTGTCAAACAAGCACCAAGTATCACATTATTCCATTTTTGTATTCATTAATTGCATGATGAGACATGTTCTGAGGATGCCCGATGATAGCTGGCCGAGGAGAGCGCTGTTTTTCTGTCCATTGGGGTCCCGAAGGCCTGGAAGACCCTCTCTTACGGTGTACCGTTCCTATGACAAGGAAGTCAGAGCGTTAGGAATTTCGTGGAGAGAGATTACCAATACCGCCCAAAACCGCTCTGAATGGAAAAGACTGGTGGCCTCCTTATGCTCCCTTGTTCATTAATTATATAGTCAATCGTATTAGCTAATATTTATTAGTTTTGTTAATTTATATTATTAATAATGAAATAAAAAGTAAATGGAAATAACTAAATCACGTGGACGTGAAAATTTCTGAAGGGAGTCGAATAAATGCTATAGAAATGCGTGCACTTGGAAGATTACATGGGGGGACAATGTATGACGGAATACAGAATGAAGTAATTAAGATGTGTAAGTTGAGGAAGAGTACTGTGAAATGTTTTGGGCATGTAGAACGAATGAATGAAAAAAACTTATAAAACAAATATGTATAATGCAAATTTTAATGGAAGGCTTGGTAGAGGAAGACCAAAGGAAGTGTGGTTGGATCAAGTTAATTATATTTTAAATAAAGGAAACGTAGGAAGTCTGATCAATTGTATGAGAAGACGCATGAACGTAGAAAAGGCGAAGGACGTGTGTCGAGATAGGACTTCGCTGCTTGATCTGTCTGCCGACTCCGATAGTGACATAGCGTGGTGGTATGTATACATGTAAATCTATAAAAAAAAAATTTAGCAAGTGTTTTTTATACATTTACATTATTTAGTGTGCCTTCTCATTCGCTTGGGAATCGAATTTAAGATTTCCAATACATAGTGCAAAATATCGCTTTAAGCCTTATCATGGTATTGTAACACAGGTGTTACACTAATTTAGGGATTTAAAAAAAAAATCCAGAAACTGTAAAGTAATTTCAAATATGGCAACACATTCAAATACTATACGTGCAGTGGTATCATCTGGTGATAAATATTGACAACGCTACAAGCTTTCAAACGACATCGGGTCAACATGTCTGGACAGCGTGGGTGCGTTTTGAAAATTGGGGTAAATCATCTAAATATCTTAATAATCACTACACGTATGTTAGACAAATTATTCAAACCATTTTATTTGTTGATAATTCAGCTATGTAAATGTTGTTCTTGTTTTAGATTATATAGTAGAATCATTTTATAGCCCTTTCTGTTTTGTATAAAAATTGATATTTTGGTAATGTAACGTGGGTGTTACATATAAAAAAACTATAAGGAAAAGTTGTGATTTTTTTCCTAAATTTTCCTTCATAACTTACCATATAACAAGGAATCACCAAAGAAAAACGTTAATATTTGGATAAATTGAACTTTTCCAAGATTATCCTGTCGTTGAAAATTTATTTAATCCTAAAATATATTTTATTGTGTACACATTAAACTCGTAACTTCCTTCCTACTCTCGCTTATCGCAACCTTTTACGAGGAAATGTATAAATAATCATATATTTACCAGTATATGTATTTTTTTATAAAGTCAATCCACCCACACTAGGATAATTTGTGATTTATATAACTTATAATATTTATTTTATTTGATTATCTATGATACGATTCAATATTTACAGTTAAATTTTGTTTGAGTGGAAAGGTGAACAGACAGTGTAAGTTAATTGAACATAGTGACAGTACAGTTATTGTGACATTTTGGGTGACACACATCGTTCACGGACGGTCTTCGCCCAAGAACGAGCGATGCGCTTTCTTCGCTCGTATATTTACGACTGCACTGGACTTTGTAAGAGGTTCTACAAATTTAACATCAGCAAGTTTCTCCATTGCTCACTCCATACCAGTATGGACATACCAACATGGAAAACCCCTCAGTGAAGGAGAATTTATTAAAGATAATTTTCTAAGATGTGCACCAGTTCTATTTCACGATATGCAAAATAAAGATGCTATTATTAAGCGAATTTCTGAGTTACCACTCAGTAGAGAAACCGACTGACTGATGAAGTTTGTAACGCTTGCTTGTGTTTAAAATGTACGAAATACCAACCTTCAATTGAAGATTTAGCAAATGCGATTCAGCAACAAAAAAGTCACTAATGTAAATAATTATTTGTTTTTGCTTTTTAATAATAATAAATAAATAGTTCAAAAACAAAACTCTTTCATTTACTAGGGCTGCAAAAATTATTAATATTCCTAAATGTGACACGGCACTCGGGTCAAGCCAGTTTTTTTCAGAATTTTGACACGCCGAGCTAAAAAGGTTACCCATCACTGATTTAGATACTCGTAGATAAAGATATATATCTAGATAGATACAAATTAAAGCAAGTTGAAGAGCTCTGCTATTAAGGTAGTATTTTCTCAAATTATAGAAGAGATGCGGGGGAATATCGAATGGCGTGTAACGATAGGAAACAAAATCAATGAGGCTCTTAAACATAACGTATGTTCTCGAACCGGACTGCATCAAAATCTGTTAAAATGATAGTTCATAATAGAATTTTAGTACTAACTTTGATGTATGGGAGTAAAACGTGAACATGGAAAAGATCCGAATAAATGCTGTAATTTTATGCGTGCGCTTAGAAGAATACACGGGGTGACAATGCGGAATGAAGGGATTCGGGATGAATGTGAACTAAAGGCTGATTTGTTGAGTAAGATGAAGAAATACTAATGAATGAAGGAAGACTTTAAAAACAAATATACAGTGCAAATGTGAGCGGAAGGCGTGGTAGAGGAAGACCAAGGAAAGTTAATGATATTTTGCTAAAACGAAAAGTAAGAGAAATCGTAGGAGCTGTATGAAAAGGTTTATCGATGTGGAAGAGGCGAAATATAGGTCGAGTTATGAAAATCTGAGGTTCCGTCCTCTGCCTATCCCAGCAGGGAATCTGATTGATGTTTACACTATGTATATACCGCCTATCATGACAATAATAATAAATATTTAAATACATCATTTTATGTGTACAGAAGACCACTTAACTAGGAAATGCCATACTTGAGGACCACCGTGGGGTAGTTTGTAAGACGCCTGTTTTCTAACCTAGAAATTGAGGGTTCGATTCCCCTTTAGTAACAGTTTTTTTTAATAAAATTTCTCTTAACACTTGTTTAACACCTTTCTGGTAAGTTGACTGAGATTACCACATAAAACTGCCAGGTTGATTTGTAAAAACGAAAATGTAGTACAATTTAATATAAGAACTTAACCCTTAATTGAAATATTTACACTGCATTAACATCCTTACATATACACGTACTTGATAGCGGCCGTGGTTACTATCCTCTCTGTTTACCCGACAGGGAAATGGTGTGACGATGTGTATTGATGAAATGCTCAAGTTATCTACACGGTACCATAAAGCGGAAAAATACCATTTTCTTGCCAAAATCTACCTGATTCTTGCGGCCAGTGCCGAAAGGTTTTTTTTTAATTTTTATTTTGGGTACCATCGGGAACCGAAACCCCCGGGTACAGGTCGAACGTCTCAACTGGGCCACGGAGGTTATCAAAATTTCATGAAACTAATATACTCGTATTATCAAGAATCAGAGTAATAACATCGACAATATACGATAATCTCATTTTATTAAATATCAGATTTGATATTGGATTACCTTTATCAGCCTTTCTCCAACATTTTCCAGTGTGTACTGTTCCTACGTCATACTGGTGTTTATTTTATACATATATGTACATTCCATCACGCTATCTCCCTGCTGGAGTAGACAGATATGGCAGAGCGCCCGATATTCCGATCTAGGCTCCCATATTTCGCATCTTTCGCATCCACATACAGCTCCTACGATTTCTCGTACTTCCAACTTATCTTTATTGCAAAATATTAATTTGATCCAAGCATACTTTCCTTGGTCTGCCTCTACCATGCCTTCCACTCACATTTACACTATTTTTATTAGTCATTCTTTATTCATTCGTTCTACGTGCCAAAACCATCTCAGTATTCATCTTCATCTTACTCAACACATCAGCCTTAAGTTCACATTCATGCCTAATTTATTATTTCCGTATTTTGTCATACTTTTGTCACCCCGTGTTTTCTTCTAAATGCACGCGTTGATTCGACTCTTTTCAGTCTTTTTCCAAGTCCACGTTTCACTCCCTTACAGATTACGTACTTAATATAATATTTGCAGATTTTAATACTATCCATTTCGAGCGTTTATTTCGTTGCTCACAAACCCAATTATATACAAAGCTTAAAGATAAATTATATACAGCAGCAAGAAAATGAAAAATAAGTAAAAAAGCAAATATTTGTCAAGCCGAAATAACTCAGCCCCATCACCAAAAAACTTCAAAATACTTTCTTTAAGATGTCAATATGCGAAGCCCAAAAAAGGAACAGCCCGTTATACAGATGAAGAGCACTTGGGAGACTAGTTCTGCTTATAAATAAGTTAATATTCCAGTCTAATAAGTTAATATTTCTGTACATCGAATAAGTTGTCAGGACCATAAAACCACATGTTTCCCAACATAGTTGGATTAGGTGTAGCTCCCTATGCATGTGTGTTGAATAAACAGCAGTCGCGTACCACATTTTAGGAAAGGTTAACTCATCTGTGGAGCGAAGCGCCCACGCGTAGCTCAATGAGGGTGTCTTCAGTGCGTTGTAGCGGAATCACTTTCTTGTTTGATTGATTTCCAGATACACGAGGACAATAGCGATTCGTTTGTGTGATGTAATACGAACAGCAAGATAGTCTTAAACTTCACAGAAAAATGAATAAATTCTACAATAAACATTTTTTTCCGGAAAGATACAGTGGCGGAACTTCACGGGTCCCTGCCCAAAGCCGGGAATTGATGTCAGTATACATTTATTGATAAACAAATATGAATTATAGTAAAAAAAAGATTTTGTTCCAATAGACAACTCTGGAAAGAGGACTCCAAAAACCGACCTAGGATATGAATCACCCCCTTTTCTACCCACGCTGACAGTTTGATTTCATCTATATATATACCTCTCGTAAGCTTAATTCCTCTCTTAATAACCACTGCAAAGAGAGGACTCGAAAAGCAGACCTAGGATATGAATCATCCCCTTTCTACCCACGCGGACAGTTTTGTTTCGTCTATGATATATCTGTACCCCTCGTAATTATAATTCCTCTCTCATTTACTATAATGTTCGACTTTACTATATTCACACTCAGATCATTGTTTTTTTTTTCAAAGTTATTAGGAAAATTGTTTATAGTCAATTTATGGCGCATTTGTCTTCTAATAAGCTATTTAATCCTTGCAATTCCGTTTTCACCCTGTAGATAGTACGACTATAACCCTCATCAAGATAACTGATTATGTCAGATAGATTCTGGACAGTGGACAGCTCACGATACTCCTACTGCTGGACTTGAATAGTGCTTTCAATTCAGTTCACTGTGACTTGCTCATTGAGTACATTAAACATCTGAAGACATCACTTCACGCCTTGAAATGGTTCAAAAACTACTAGCATGAACGTATAAAACAGATGAAATTCTCAAACCAACTGTCTGATGAGATTCTGCTGGCGTGCCGCAGAGTGGAATACTGTCACCAATTATATATTAAATCTTTATTCACAGCATACCTAGACGTAATTTGTATTGTTGATAATTTCCTAGCAAATCAGACTGATCATGCAAGCAGTGGAAATAAATATATAGAACTAAAAGTGACTATACAAGCAGTGGAAATAAATAAATATAATTTTTATAAATGTTAAATATGCTAATGTCCGAGGGCTCATTCAAAATGAACATCCCATCCCGTACACCGAAGGCAAATAGATCACTTGTCAAGCTGTATAAAATTATCTTTTCTTTTAATCAGTTATCAATTTAACTTGATCTTATTCCCGGTTCATATAATTTTTAGTGGGTATCGTCTCGATATAATTCATGAAATAAATTACTCAATTATAAATAATAATTCGAAGTTTAATAATATTGATTGACTTAATAAAGCTTCATAAATGTATTCAGGTCGTTTCTTGTAGTAATAATTTCATCATTATATATAACATTACATACACAAATATTTTTTTCTATCTGTATAAATTAAAATCACTCATCATTGCTGGAAATCTCATGGGTTGACAATGCTACCTCTTAATATAAATAATGAAATTGTTGAGTGAGTTCAGCATTATGAATATGTGGGATGATCGCTAAATGATCAATGAGACAAGTCTTAAGAGATAAAAGTAAAAGTGGAGATGTTGCTTCTTTAAAATGAAGGATCTCCTCTGCTACAAGTATTTTAATCTCGACTTACATATGCGAATTTTTCATTGCTTCTTATTCTCTGTACTTCTTAATTGTGTCGAATCATACACACTAAACTCAGGTCACCACAAAGAGATAAGAAGCTTGTGAAATGTGGTGATTTGATAGAGAAGTGTTATCCACCATCAAAAGATAAAAGTAAGAGTACTATGTGCATATAATGTTTGGAGAAAAATTCAGGGCAGAAATGCGTGAAAAAGACGCATGCCCTGCTTGAAGAAGTTACGGGAGTAGTTTCACTATAGTCCCATATCTTTGTTCAGAGATGCCGCCTCGAAAGTCAAGCTATTATCATCGCCATCTTCCGGAGAGAAGAGTAACTTAAAAAAAGAAGATTCTGCCACTAAAATTATCTCCAATAAATTATATTTAGAAAAAGTTATTTAGCACTTGAAAACTTAATTTGACTCGATTTTTTTTTTCGAAATTCAATAAATCAACGCAAAGTTAAGTTATTGAGTCGTGTACACAAGCTAAAAATTATTTTAAAAATTCGAAGAAGATTTCAAATGTAACATATAAATTTGTCAAATCGAAATAAATGTGGTTAGAAATACGAACTTTACGTTAGAACGTGTGGTATAGCATTTGGAAAAAATGAAATTTCAAAGAAGATGTAGTGTTAAAGATGAAAGGGGCACTAAGATGTTCGGACACGGAAAAAAATTATGAAGAAATTCTATCCAAGTATTGTGTAGTCGTCGTTACTGGGTCTCGCCGAAGATCCCCTCGCCATTTCAACGTCAATTCAGTTGGAAAACGAAGCTGGGCTGTGGAAGTTTTTGGTTTCTTTATTTTTTCTTCTGCTCAAGGGACTGAGCCGTTTTACACCAGCAAACTCACCAACAAAACTGCTGTACTGAATCCGATAGCATACCGAAGTAAGACAACCAGAGCAACACCGGCATGTTTTTTTTCCTTTTTTTTTAAAGAAAAGATATGACCGAAGTCATAGGTATTATTATACCCTAGACTACTAGGCGGAAAAAATGCTTGTTTTATTCGAGGAGAATGGGGCAGCGCGGGGTTCGAACCTATGACCTTCCGCACGGAAGTACAGTGCGTTACCGTGTAGCCGTGCACCTTTAATTATTATATAAGGTAAGTGTAGTTAGACCTAGAAAAATGTGACACGGCCAAATTAATCAAGTTCTGAATAACGAAAGAGTTTTACAAATTGAAGATCATGCATGACTAGACTAGAAAGCGAAATAGAAAGGAAATACTTGTGCCAAGATAAAAAAAAATGAAAATCTGTTCTCTCTGCATATCTCAATTAGGGGCATGGTGTGACGATGATTCTTCCCTCTTTCATAATTAATTCATTCTATAGTACATTAAAAAAAAACAATTGTGTAAATCGATCGTGTAAACCTTGCCTCTTGTGCGGAAAGCAATTTGATGTTAATATCTGAAATTGCCGTCGTCTGTTGTCACCGCACGTCCCCGCCGGGTAGAGCATAAACATAGGATGGGGGACATGGCGAAGTTGATAATAAAGGCCCGGGGGGTGGGTGTAATCGGCGATCCGTGTGATTCCACGAACATTCGATACAAGTTTTTATATCATATATGAGGTAACATCAGTGGCGTCGTGCATTTTTTTTTCAATATTGCTGATTTATTCTAAGCACTATTTTTACTACTCTAACCCTATTAGAATATTCGATTATGCAAGGCAGCCAATCGGCTATAGAAAACAAAAAAAAAATATTCAAATACGATTTTTACAGTAATCATGCTCCACGTTCTTTCTCTTTTCCTCGCTTTGCTATTGTTGGGCATAGGCTTTCCCAATGGCTCTCCGTCGCTGTCTGTCCTGGACCTCGTGCTGCCATCTGAATCCCGCTACACATTTGATGACATACTATACAACGCAGCGTTTCGGTGGTCTTCTTGACGATACCCTTAATTTCACCTTCCTGGTCCACCGGTCGTCGCTTTTGCGAAAAACATGGCCGATTCATCCCCACTACAATTCTGAAAACAACTTTCATGACGTCAGTGACTCCAGTTTTTCTTCTGCTTTATATTTATAGGCTTATACTAGTAGACCAGTAATATACGAGTACATACATATATTGAATTTAAATATACATATTAATGTAAGTTATTTTAAACAGTTACTTTGTTATCATTGCTACTACTTTTTTGTATCTATGTACTCGTACATGTTAGTTTAAGATCAAGTATTTTAATTTTGTCAATAATTTTAAGTATTTGTATTACTTGTCTTTTGACCATTTGTTTGTAAAATACACTGTTGTGTCGTAATTGAATAAATAAATATTACAATTGTAAAAAATACACTGTTGTGTCGTAAATTAAATAAATAAATACCACACTTGTAAAAAAAATTATATGAGCTATAGTTCGGAAACCTTGTAACGATGTTCAGTAATTTTAATTATTTTATCAACTTTAATAATATTATAAGCCTCAATTCTAATAAATAGCAAGTTATTTAGGTAAATACATTACATTAGGTTGTATTGGGGCAAATTTGTGAGCTGTCACAGGACTCATCCTAGAATTTCCGAACTATAGCAATTATTTTTTATGACTTACATTTAACATATATACCATTACGCTTTTTTACTATCAATGAAGCCAAAGAACAAAATGCCCGATTTTTCTATCGCTACATATACCTGCACCCATACATTAGATATTCAGTTAGTTCTAGCATTTATTTCTTTCTACAATTTTTTTGAGTTTTTGTTTACCTTCTTCAGAAATCCCACTCACTTTCGTGTTATAGATTTTATGATTGGTTTGTAGTATTACTGCAAACAAAGAATTTCTTGATTTGTAAACCGTCGTTTGGAGCTACAATTTTCAAAACGAAAATGGGCATGTTAATGGAGATAGTATTTAGTTGCAGAAAAGAAATCGATATTCTCGAATCACCTCCGAATGCTTTTCATCATCCTACAAATATGTAATTCTTATCTATCATCATTCCGTAGTCTATCTATCATCATTCCTTAGTCTATCTATCATCATTCGTTAGTCTATCTATCATCATTCCTTAGTTAACCAAATTCTTATTTTTGTCATAAATATTACATACTTTTAACAACGTTTTTTTAATATGGAAAATTATTAGAATAACAATGTAACACTTGAAAGAGATACATTTCAGTTATCACATAAAAAATATACTCCCCTTTCCTCATCATGCTAAATTTTTATGCTCAGATCCCGCAGACCCGTTGGTCGACTAACTACGAAGTTCTTTTTTAAGTCAACCAGCTTATCACATGTGTCAATTATTCAATATGTTCTCATCACTGAAAATAACGTGAAAAAAAAAGTATAGAAATATATGGGATTTATACTTTTTTTAATTTAAGGAATAAAAAATAAACACCGCAAATATCTCATAGTGCGTTTGTTAAACATTAATTTTATGAACCGCACGCCACTGGTATATTTTTCATCAAACTGTGACTTTTTCATGAACGATCAAAATTTTCCACGAAAATATCGCAACATTGTATCATTAACCCTTTAATCAGAGTTCTATTGTATTACCCTCTGGATTTATACAAATGTACGCTTTTATGTGCTGTCTGTGATAATTTATATATAGGAAAGACAGGAATATCTTTTGAAAAGAGATTTCGTGAACACAAATCCGCCTTAACAAATCCTCTAATTTATTCTGAAATGGCTAATCATTGTCATCGTGAAAACCATACTTTTTTCTATCGATGATGCCAAATTCTTACATATCAGTAGTAACGGAAATAAATTGGACAGATTAGAGGCCCTAGAAATTTCTAAGTCAGTATATCGATCCGAACATCTGGTGAACAGTTATATCCCAAAAATCTCTCCGCTCTTGGCCGAAATCGTCCCATGCCTACTTCACCCCTCAGCCCACAACCGTTGAAGCGTGTATATCGGTACCAGTTCGAACAGCATTTAATCTTGTTTGTGCTCCCCTGAAGATGAGGTGAAAGCCTTGAAACCGGTAGGGTTATACGGTCACAAAAAAGTGGAATAAACAGTGTTTGATAAAAATAAGTTACAATGTCTTTAAACCTCCACAACGTTAATGCCTTAACAATAAACAACATATTTTATACAAATGATTTCTTCTTTATCTAGTTTTATTGAATTTTAACATTATGTGTAAATAAAAATAATGCGATGAACATACTAAAGATAAAATTTAAATAGAACAACCAGTTTTTCCAGTTGAAAGCTAGAATTGAGGAAATGCCGAAGAAACACCTTCCTGAACTCAAAACATCTATATTTGAAATCATCCAGATATGGAGTTACCCAAATGTTGCATTCTCATGATTAATGAATTACAACGAGCAACTGGCGTTAACAAATTGAGACCATGGAGTAAGTAGTGTTTGTGATTGGACCAATAAAGTGAAAAAATATCCAGGCGTTGTTTTTCAAATGAATGCATCAATCTTCTTATTTTTCATGTTTTATATGATCCGGGTGACAATATTATCTCCAGCTCCAATAATAGAGCCTTCGAGTAGGAACGGCACTCGCGGTTCGTCATTGCACGTGTTGGTAACACTATTGCAGAGACGTTTCATAGAAATCAAACTATACACATAAACCTCGAGAATGAAATTAAATGTTTTCCCACTGGAATATTAAGGCCGCGGGTATTGCGTCACTTCAGACAATAAACAAATCCTGTCTTCATTCTGAGCAGTCGTTTAATAACCTGACCCAATTCTTTTATTATAAAACCGTTTGCATGTACGCTCTTGCGGACAATGCGACACATTTGGATTTTCCCATATTTACTGTCATACACGAGACAGACGTATTATAAATATGGCGTGTTATTTTTTTTGTCTATGGTTTCCATAGCAAAGTTAACTAATCACAATATACACGAGTACGTTGGTCTTAAAAAAAAAACTTAATTCATTCATACATTATTTCATTGTAATTCATCAACTGTGTGAATGCAACAATTCAGCAACTCCATATCTGGTTTTGTGGATATCTTTTAATATAGAGATGTTGGTGAGTTCAGGAGTGTCTTACTCTGGCATTTTCTCAATCTTAGGTCTCTACGAATGACAGGTTATTTCTTTGTAATCTTTCATGTTATTTCGTATTCTCCTTGCCCTAAAGAGAGAGATTTTAGTTTTTCTCCTCAGGTCCTGTATTATTGATTGAATTTAATTAATCGTATTTGATTCTTTTTTTTAATTTCCGTATTACACTATATATATAGTAGTATAGATTTCATACACCATATATTTTGAAAAATATATGTATGTACCCGGTTTTTTTGGATGATTTTTTTTTGGTTGATAAGGATGAGAATACGATATATGTGCTGTAGAGATACGGGCACTAAGGAAAATCTGTGAAGTGTCAATGTTTGAAAGAAGGCGGAATGAAGACATCAGAAATTAATGCATGGATAAAATTGGTGTTTTAAGTAAGATGAAGAAAGGAACTTTAAGATGGTTTGGACATGTGGAGAGAATAAATTATGAAAGAATGACTAAGCGAATGTACAAGTCAGAAGTGCAAGGTGTGCGTGGAAGAGATATACCGTGGAAAACGTGGCTCGACTACATTTGTAAATAAAGTTTAGTGAGAAGTATGAATAGTAACGAAATGTAGGAATGTGGAGGAGGCGAAGTTGTGTGCTTGGATAGAAGAGTTTGGAAATCTGTTCTCTCTGCCTACCCCGCAAGAGACACGGCGCGATGATATCTATATACAGTCAAACCTCGGGTCACGAACGCCTCTAGTCACGAACAAATTAGCCTACGAACACAATTTTCGGACAAATTTTGACTCGACCTGCGTACAATGCCTCGGCTCACGAATTATTTGTAATGGCGCATTACGCATTAGTTGTTCTCAGGTGCGCGCGTTGTAAACATTGTGTCGTTGCGTTCGTTGTTCTTGATACAATTTTTTTAAATTTTTATATATACTCGTATATAATAAACAGTATATATAAAATATGTTTTGCATTAAATTAACCCTCATTAAATTAACCCATCGCTCCCAAGAAAATGAATTTCGGTTTGCGAACATTTCGGCTAACGAACGGAATTAAAGAACGAATTAAGTTCGTAACCCGAGGTACCACTGTATGTTGATACGTTATCATTTGTTTTATAATTATTAATGTGATATGTAAAGGACACTTCAGTATCGTTTATTTTGTCAGTAAATAAATATACACGTAACATATGTGATAAGGAAGTTAGACATATCGATAAAGTTCGGGAAATTTATGGTCCTTCCTTATTGGTAGGGAGCTGTACAAGACTAACCTCTACAGTAGTTTTAAGATTGGTGGAAATAATAATAATATGGAATTAACGAACAGTTCTTACGATCTTCGGTCTAGACAATTGTTCGTGGAGGTTAAATCAGATGGCAGATATTTATTTATTGACAAAATAAAGGACACTTACGTGTCCTTCGCATTTAACAGGAAGTTTGAAAAAAAGGTAAAATAACACTTTGAAAAAAATCGACATATTCTAAATAAATGTCTTTCATAATATGGTTCATGAAAAAAAAAACAATATATGATACAATATAACACGAAAAGTTAAAAAAAATACAATAAATTAAATACAGTAAACAATACATGACTTGAATAGTAAAAAAAAAAGAAAATATATGTCTAGGGTGGCGAAAATGAATTATTGTAGGCAAATTATAAAAAAATCTTGATAAAATAAAAATGGAATAACCAATCTCCTTCATTCCAACACGTGTAATGCCAAATTTTGTGCATGCTCCATTTGTTTTTGACCGAAATCTTTTCCATTCACGGGGCTAAAGAATTTTTTTTTCTCGGCCACGCTCTTCAATATGTTTCCGTCGCCAGTTAGAATATGTTGAAGGAGTACCATATGAATGAAAAAAAAACATCGATCAACACCACTCGGCTATCTCTGTAAATTTGTATAATTTTTATGTGTATAAATTTGTTTCAAACGAATATCATGCATGCGCTGATATAACTTAAAATTTTCAGTGATCATAGTTTCAAACCTTTTTCATATTGATTTAAGTTCAAACTTTAGATTGCAGATGTCATTTGGAGATTGCAGTTTAAAATATCATCCGTTGTATTTCAAATATTTGTATACATTTCAATGAATTGATAAATATGTTTTTTTAAGTAATATTTCAGTCATATCGATCTTGGTCTTTCAATTAATAATAAGTATTATATATGTACACTTTACATAAACATTATACTCCACCTCAGGCCGAATGTGTTACTATCCCATGTAAGATCTAAAAGGGTTTCTTTGTAGTACATCTTCTCCTGGTAATTTTTTTTTTACCAAATATATTTTTCAAAACATGCCGTTGCGAGGAAGTTACAATAATAATCTTAAGGCCGCATCTACCACCTTCCTATCCTTACACTCAGCTTGTTTTTTTTTTGTAATATTTTTAATCTGTCAAAAGAAGTGGGTTCGAATTCCGAGTTAGACTTCACTTGAGGAGCGTTCGCTCTCTAAACGGCGCTATATAAATTATCATTTTATTATTATTATTTTACTTGGATCGATTGTAATAAAATATTGTAAAATAATTGTACATTTTGATGTGTATTATACCATTGCATAAATTATACTTCTAAATCACCGTTTAGTGATCGAAGTCACTGAAAAGGCGCTTTCACGCCAATTTAAAAAGGCCTCTGTATTAACTTCCATGTATTAACCCTTTCAACGTTATAAAGTAAATCATTTGTGAACGAACATTTGATCAGATATGGAGAAAATCGCTTTAGTGAGTTAGCAAATGTCACTAAACAATGTCATGATAATGACTCTTGACTCCTGATGACTTTAAAGGAGTTGCGATGGCATCAAATATAGATTTTTTACTTCCCTCATTTTGCATATGCTCGTAATTTTTTTTTTAAATTTTACTACTCTACACAATATTTACAATGTAGCATTGTTTTAATGGTAAGGCGAACCTACATACATACCACCACGCCGATTCGCTGTCACCCCGATTCCTGAAAAGTTTGATAATGATTTGGATGAAATATATTTATTTTCTTCAAAGATTCCTGACTAGACACTTATATTGTACGAGTATATTGGCGTACTACAATAGTATGTCTTTGGTTTTTTTAATAATATGTGAATATCGAATAGTACATACATACATTTTTTACGTCGTCCTTTAGTGTCCATGCAATGAGACTCTGGAATCAGTTACAAACCAATATAAGACTCGCTCCGTCCTTCAAGATCAAAATCATATCAAGCGACTCTTCATCGCTCGCTCTACATTCACACCAGTTCTTCACTCACAATCTGAAGCCTATCTGAAGACCTCCAAAAGCTCCTCATTCTTCGCTGTTTCCTGTCTCAAGAGCCATCTCATTACATATGTATTTGTTTACACTAGAAGGTGCGAAGATGATGAGAAGATGGTGCGGACATTTTGAATAGCGTGGTCGGAGAATAACTTTGTGAAATACTGTTGTTTTTGGCTCCATTTATTGAATATTTAAGCTTAAAACATTTGGAGTACATAATATTATGTAATTAAAGAAAATATCCTAGTCAACTATTTAATCACGTCAGTCTTTTTATTTTATTTTTGGGAATCCAACCCGGAACGTCCAGGGTGAAGATATCTTACCAATTAGGCCACAGAGGTCGTCCTATCATTGAACTGGTCCGCGGCACACAAACTTATGTACGATAATTTAGACGTAATTATGTTTTTAAATTAAGTTAAAAATAAAGATAGATATTTTTCTCCACTTTTCCACATAATAAAACGAGAAAAAAAACATTTCGGTGCTAATGCCAGCTGATTAGTTGGCACGGTACAGCAGGAGTTTGCCATTGAAAACACATTGCCATTGCTCGCAACATCTCCAATAACAAGGGTAAGCAATAATTTTTAGCAACACACAAATAAATCAGATTAGAACTAGAAATTTGTAAAATGCAATTCAATATTCACATGATGAATTCATATACTTAAAGGACCTCAAATGGACCGTTAGACGCAGTGGCGTTACTAAAAAATTGGTTTTCAGTGCAAAATTGATAAAATACCCTACTCATTTGAAGAATGTTGCTATAGTCCGTTTAGTAAATCCAGCCCTGCTTATAACTGAAAAAAGGTCTTCCTTCGCTTCGTCTGATTCCTAACCCAACGTATAAGCGGGGTGCTACGGTATAAATACATCGATAATGTTTTTATATGTTTTCGTAATACATGTGAAAAATGTTTTTTTAAATTATCAATTCCATTTCTTCCTATGGTTGATTTTAAAAATTATAAGGGTTAGGAAAGTAACGATACTCGCAACAAGTATCGATACCAAATGTTTTACAGGCCCTTTTGGTCCCTTTTCTAATGTGTGGACCTCAATGCACCGTATAAGCGTGGTTACGCCACTGGTTAGACAACACGTAGATCTTGAGACAAAATCATTAACTATTTATGGAACCTTTTTTAACATACAGCTTAATCTAAACTATTTTTCAATTGTTATTTTTCTAAGAACTGAACTTAAATGACGAACCTTCAAATCGTAGACAATAAAGAAATGAGGACTATTTTAAAATTAACTAAAGAATAATATTTATAATATTTTAGTCATATTGTTAAGTTATACAATAATATGTTGCCAAATTATACTTCAAAAGGTGGGATGTACAATAAAGAGGTCTATAATTACCCTACGATACGCGGCGATGACTTTCGGACAAAAACCAAAATCTCAAAAAGTCAAAATAATGTATACACAATACAATAAAATATTACATTTTTAACGAAATTCCATAAAGCATTAAGTAAGCTGAGAGCATCCGGACTTTTCGTTGTCTATGCGTTTTATTTTAATTTATGTTAAGGTCTATATGGAAGTATTCTTGAAGTGAATAAAATGTTATATGTATTGTACTATCTTAGACTTTCGCTGTATACAATACGACCTGGTGAGTTAACTCTCATGTGGCCATCTCTTATAACTAACCAGAAATGTGTTAAACAAGCCTTAACTGTAAACCAGACTGGAATATTTTTAAAAAATCTGAGTTCCGACGGTAATCGAACCCGCAACCCTCGGATATGAAGATATACATCTTATCAACTAGGACACGGAGTCGTCAATGTAAGTTCTCAGATATAAATTATAGAATGTTAATTAGCGTATAATTAGTTTATAATTGTTTTTTAAACTAACTAAAATAAACAAACAAATCAAACTAAACAAATAGTAAATTGACTCGTTAATTGGTAGAAAACAGTCCGAGATCAATTTCTGAAGTATTTCGAGCGTGTAATTACTCGTATGCTAACTGTCAAAAGTGAGAGTCTTCAGCCCTCCGTGCGTATTTTCGTATATTTATGTGAGCAGTAACTCAAATGTATGTCATAGATCATATCGCTTCAATTTATGATATGAACCCGGCGTAATTTGTTGTCCATTAACTGCCCCGTAATACGAACCTACAGTCACCACGAAAAAATACTCAGTAACTTCCATATGCGGTGTTTACGCACAATATGTGGCAGGATAAATGCACAAATGAGGAAGTTTTAACTAGCAGAATAAAATGCCAACCCTCAAATTAAAAAAGGTACGCTGGCTCGGTCAAGTAAAATGAATGTATGAATGATCCCAAACTTTTCAAAAACATGATGTATGGTGAAATAGCACAACTCTCAAAAGAACCACAGATACCCTAAGTTTAGACTTAAGGACACTTACAGAAGATACGTATTGTCGTTTGATTTAGATAGGGAGGAGAAAATCGAAATCTGTGGAGAGTATTGTTTGAGGAGAGCAAAACCATGTTTGGTTAGCTAATCTTCATAGAAAGTTATGTTACTACAAAGAAATCAGGTCTATGAGACCCCGAAGGATTATGCCCATATTTGTCAGCGAATGTGGGATGAGATACGGTATCGAACTCTATAACCACAGTCAGATATACCATATGTTGGAGTTACAGTGTTACCTCGGGTTACGAACTTAATTCGTTCTTTGATTCCGTTCGCGAGTCGAAATGTTCGCAAATCGAAATTAATTTTCTTGGGAGCCATAATGAGGGTTAATTTAATGCATAATATATTTTGTATATACTGTATATTATATATATATAAAAAGCAAAAAAAAATGTATCAAGAACAACGAATGCGACGACAAACAATGTTCACAACGCGCGGACCTGAGAACAACTAATGCGTAATGCGCCGTTACAACTAATTCGTGAGCCGAGGCATTGTACGCAGGTCGAGTCAAAATTTGTTTGGAAATTGTGTTCGTAAGCCGATTTGTTCGTGACTAGAGGCATTCGTGACCCGAGGTTTGACTGTACTGTGATATTCCATTCTCTCGTAGACGAAATGAGTTCATCGTCATTATATTATTATTATTTTTATGGTAATGAAGGTGAGGATGATGAAAGAAGTGATTATACTAATAATATAAGATACAAGTCCATAAGGTAAGGAAAGAAATTTATTTGTTGTTAAACACAAAAATATAAGCACATAGCCTAGTTGATAAGACATCTGTCATTCCTGATGAAACTTTACAGCAACATTCTGATACGTATCGGAGTTGCAGGAACATTATATCGTATTTCGTATCTCGTAGGTCATCATCAATACGAACTTAAGATTGGTCATACTGTGATATGTCATCCAATCTAAGGTCTACATGGTCTAAGGGAACTGCGTCTCCCTTCATAGGGTGTGGTGCGCTTGTTGATGATCCTTATATGATGGCATCATTGGAAAGAAAAATCTGATGACGTCAAATTACCTAACCCAAAAATGTCCAACAAGACACATTCCAAATGTTTCTCAATCCATCCAATCAAATTCATCTAGTATACAGATATGTCATCGCTTCCTTTTCCCCCGCACTAGTCCACATCATAGCTATATCCGCTGGATATTGATCAAAGGATGGAGAAGTTAATTATGTCCGTTATGATGTCACACAGAGACGGGCGTGGAGCGGCGTGCCCAATCTCCCTGTTTTTAATTCCTCTGCCAATACAAACAGAATCAAGAGGAGATGACAGCTTTCATGAATTTATAATACGTCAAACAAAATATCTTGGAAAAATTACGTTGGCGTTTATCTTCCAGAGTCAGAGTTGAATTGGAATAAATCGTTTTAGTTTATACGAGATAGTTTCAGTCTCACGGCATAGATTGCCTTGTTGAGACTAGATAGTTTCAGTCTCATGGCATAGATTGCCTCGTTGAGACGAGATAGTTTCAGTCTCACGGCATAGATTGCCTTGTTGAGACGAGATAGTTTCAGTATCACGGCATAGATTACCTTGTTGAGACGAATGGGAAAACAAGCCTGTTTATCTTGTTTGAGCTATGGTTGGACCTATAAAATGAGTATATTAAAACTGAGAATTAAGATACATTTAAAAAAGTATATAAGATGACTTTAGATGAAACGGAAGCGATTATGCAATGAATTAAGTCTCTAAACGACGCTAACAAAATATAATGTTGTATAAGTATTTTCCGGAGTGTTGTTTCGAAAACGTTACATGTTTCATTTCCGAAAGACCTTATACAACTGAACGAAGAACCGCGAAAACTTCAAAATATAGATCGTATTGTCTCTAAAACAGCGGTCGGCAACCTTTATGTATCATACAGAAATGCCACTTCAATTTTTTTAAGTATATGACACTCCGCGTGCCACTGACAGATGTAGGATTTTTTCATTGGAAGAGTGGGGGGAGGGGTGATTTTTTTAAGAAAAATCTATCAAGGAAAATGAATATTTATTTAATTACTGTTATATTATTTCATTATAATTCAAATTACTTACATGGCCCCATGAGCAATATAAATTGAAGGCCCTGTTCAAAATTAAAAGGAGAAAAAAATGGATTTTCCCTCTCAAAAACTGACAATTTCGTCTTGAGAAACTGAACTGCACAGCGAGAATTTTTTTAATGTTTCCCCAAAAACTAATAATTTACTGTAAGAAAACGAACAGTGTCGTTTAAGAAATTATGCGTGTAATTTGTTAATGTACTGAAGAATTTCATTATTTGTCATTATTTATGCCGTGCCACCAAAAAACCTTCCGCGTGGCACACGTGCCATAGGTTGCCGACAGCTGCTCTAGACTATAACCAATAATATATAAGACCTATAAACAATACACATAAAAAATCAACGGTTATACAAAATAATACGTACACGTGTATACATTTTAAATTAATCAAAACAAATTAGGTATTTAAAGACTTTTTCTAAAATAACGTTATGTAAGAAAAATAAGTAATACGTAGATAAGAAAAACACTAATGTGAAATATGGTATTGCTAAATACTCCTTTTGTATTTAGGGTCCAACAAACTAGGCAATTGCCCGTGTCTTGTTGGACATCCTTTACGTTAATATTTTAATTTCAATATACAAGCATGATTCCGGTCCAAATCAATATACGTGTTTGTATCATTTTGAATAATTTTCCTATTGATAGACAAAATGATAAAAAAAAATGTGTAGAAAAATAAACTAAAGACGACAGACAGTCGAGAAAAGTCGATAATAATTTTACATTGACAACAAATATGCCGACTCCCACAGTAAATTGGTTATATCAAAGCTTCATAGATGACACTATTGATATAACATTACAGTGGCTTTTCTAACATGCAATGTTAGTGTACAAAATTCATAATAAATTGCGAGAAATTTTGTAACGTGGCAGGCTAGCTTTATTTTAATGCCAGCCCTGCCCAGTCGAACACATCCAGTGATAAAA
>OX463860.1:23011015-23343753 GCA_949825065.1 Odontocerum albicorne | reverse complement strand
GGTGAGAATCCAAGTATTCCTCTTTTCGGTGAGAATCCAAGTATTCCTCTCGCTCTTCTCGTATTCAAAATTCAATTCTCGTGTTCTTTCTTTGGCGACAACCGTCGTACGGGCTTTGGCCTATTATACTATGATTAAGTTCTCACTTATTGAAAAAATCTGACATAACGAATTAACGCCCTTGGAGTGATATTTGGGCACTAAATTGAGGAAAGTCTATTATCTAAACTACGCTATGTAAATTGTCCTTTTATAATATACTCCCCTCGAACGATACAGCCACTTTTTTACGCCTAGTGTTCGAGGGTATTAAGGATACCTACTTCGGTCATATCTATTCTTAAAAAAAATTTATCAAATTGTGATAGAGAAAAATTAACAAATTTACTTCGAATTTGTAGAATCTATTGTTAGTATTAAATAACGCATATTATAGGGAAAAAACAGCTTAAAGTTGCTTTTTTCTGAAATATAAATTTTATGCTTTCTTGTGTCCCCAAAAATACAGTTATACAAAATCTACTCCAAAATAATCTAATTGTAACTCCAAAAAAACTCTAGTTTTAACCTCAAAAAAATATATTTGTAACCCCAAAAAATCTGTTTTTAATCCCAAAATAAATTATTTATAACCCTAAAAACATCTATTTATAACTCCTTAAACATCTATTTATAGCTCCAGAAACATCTTTTTAAAACTCCAAAAGAATATATGTAACTCCATAGAATACAATTGTACTCGTAGTAGTCACGACTTATGGTTTTTCACACGTGTTTTGGCAATATTTCGGTATGCGGAAAGGTAACAATAAATTTATCCACAAAAATTGGTGACTAACGTTTTATTCTACGAGGAAAACTGAAGAGCTCCCAAGAGTCACAGTGTAAAATAATTTATAAATTGAAAAAAGTATTCTTTAAATATATGGCATGAATATTAATTAATAAGTGTAAAGAATTTCGAATAAATACATAAAAATAAAAGCTGTTAATTTACAATTTTATTTCAAAGATCATAACATAATAAAATGAAATTGATCTAAAAAAAATGTATTCAACGTTAGCTCACTCATAATCACCCCCTGAAATAAATTTGGTTGCAAATTTAAAAAAAATCATTGCTTTGAATTTAATAACTCAATCATATCGAATTTGTCATTTTGTCTTGTGAACATTGTATAGTAGACGCGATATAACATAATGTATTGTAATCGATGAAAAAAATCGACTCCGATATTTTTTTCAGTGTTACCCTAAGAATGTCCTCATAGCTTCCCCCCCTTCCTTTTGAACAGAACAATAAAGAAATATCCACAGAGGAGTTGAGATGTCTCCTTTTCTTATATTCGCGTGGAATTTCTTGTATGAAACAAGTTTCTTTACGTGTTTTTCCCCGGAATGGCCGTTATCGAGAAAAATCGCTCCGATCTTTCAACCCCGCGAGACTATCACAGCCCAGAGACGGATCAGACTTTAAATTATATATTTAAATTATAAAAAAAAATACATTCACCCTATCGTGTAGCTCCTGACTGAACATCGTGACTCCCATGATAACCTCTGACGACTCCTCTCCATCCATCCCTGCACTCCACGCCTCGAAGGGCACTTGTGAAGGGTAGTCCAGTTGCGTCTCTCACTTTGTCAGTCCAACGCATTGGGATTATTCATTTTGTACGTCGTCCTTCCACACCTCCAGTAACCACGAACCCCTCCAAACTGCCTCCTTAGCAGCCACGAGCAATGTGCCTGAAGAATTGAAAGACTCGTCGAAGGCATTTTGTCGACAATCTGTCGGTGATTCGAAAAATAGTTAACTTATCGACTTTTTGTACAAAAAAAAACCTTTCCTCAGTTTGGTTACATAAGTCATGTACATCTTTTTTTTTCTTACACTTTCGTATCTTCATAATGCCGACCGTATTATGTAAATATATTACAATCGGCATCTTGTTATTATATATTTTACTAAAAACTCTTACCGATGTATTTAAAAACATCAAATTTAGAAATTGTGAAAAATGAAAGATTTTTATTATACCTAACAAGATTTATGGACATGGTAGAAGTAAAAGAAGAAATCCAGTGAAGAAGGAAGCGAATCGATTTGTTCTCTCAGCCTGCCTCAATGGGAACGTGACACTGGTATTTATTGTACCGAATTGTATAACATTTTTATGATGGTGCAACCTTTTCCCACCCTTTTTGATAAAATTGGGTAAGAACGGAAATTGAACCAATACCACATATTTCGTTTCTGCCACGTCCCATTCAGATAAATAAGTTCATGTCGTAACAATATGCGCGCGTCTTAGACAGTGTTGTTGACTCTTCAGGTGCGATAGAACTTCCAATATTTGCGATGACGAACTGCGAATTTTTGGCCAACTCCATTGACGTTATGTCCAGTCTGAATAAATGGGGTCGAAGACAATGTTGTCTTCCAGCCATGCTCTTTAATATGTCTACATCATCAATGTTCATACTGTCGCGTAGCTCATGACAGCTTCTAACGACTCCTCTCCATCAATCTCTTTTCTCCGAGGCTCGAAAGGCGAGGTTGTTAAGGGTAGTACTGTTCTTCCTCTTGTTCGTCGCCTTTCAACGCTTTTAATAACCACACGCCTCTCTAAACTCTCCTTGTCCATCGCCGATTAGAATATGTTAAAAAAACTTAAGGGAAGACGACCTGTACAATTTTTTTGCAAATTTTTCGATATGTGATAGTTTTTAATAATTTTTAATAATAAATTGATAATACGGTTTCGGTAGTGTTATATAGTGTTTGTGTGTAGTGTTCATACTCGTATATACTCATCATAAATTTTGAAAAGACTTCTCAAAAAAAGGTTATCTTCAAGTGCTTCCTAAAGCTGCACAAGCCATTCTCATCTCTACAAATTCAAGACAGACAAATGGCAATCCAATTGAAATATTACTCCAAAAAACGAACGTCAACCAAAAATAAAGATCAACTTATTAAATACGACGGTTGCTACTTAAGTTTTGAGATATGGCGACACCAGTGTAGATACGTCAAATCTGACATCGTAAAGTTTGACGTTTTTAATGGTATATGGTACATGCTCAGAAAGTTTTGTCAAAACATCGAATTGATGGGTCGTCCGCCGTACAGTCCTGATTTGGCACCCAATGACTTCTTTTTATTCCCAAACATCAAAAATAAATTGCGAGGTCAACGTTTTTCGTCGCCTGAAGAAGCGGTTGGTGCGTTCAAAACGCATGTTTCGAAGTTACCTCATTCGGAGTGGAAAAAGTGCTTCGAAAATTGGTTCAAACGCATGCAAAAGTGTATTGATCTTCATGGAGAGTATTTTGAAAAACAATGAAGCCATTTTCGATAAATATTTGTTTTCACTTGTCTGTCTCAAAACTTAAGTAGCAACCGTCGTATTTAATAAGTTGATCTTTATTTTTATTGATGTTCATTTTTTGGAGTAATATTTCAATTGGATTGTCATTTGTCTGCCTTGAATTTGTAGAGATGAAAATGGCGTGTGCAGCTTTAGGAAGCACTTGAAGATAACCTTTTTTTGAGAAGTCTTTTCAAAATTTATGATGAGTATATACCCGTACGAGTATGAACACTACACACAAACACTACCAAAACCATATTATCAATTTATTATTCTTTTTATCTTCTTTATCAATTTATCTTCTTCTTCATCTTATTTTAGGCCTGTTGGCCTGTTATAGTCCTGCATCACTGTTTACCTCTTGTGACGTCGACTGCCAGCTGTCTTTCCATCTTTTGGGATGTCGTCCTGGAGGTCTGCTTGCTTGGGGGATACTGTCCCTGGCCATTCTTACGGCTCTACGTATTATGATCAATTTATTAAATATTATGATCAATTTATTAAAAAGACTGTGTGATATATGTTTAGCACGTTTGGATCAAATTCATAACTGTTTCATGTTGCCATCCCGTCTCTGTACACGATAGAATAGAGCGAAGTGGCATTTATTTATGAATGCAAAGATAAAGACGAAAAGGACACTCGAGACCGATTGTGGGGAGATGGATGAGTACGAGGGCGGGCGCGGGGGACCACTCGGAGGGACACTGACTGAAATATGAGGCTTCTAGGGCTGTCCTCTGCCCTCTGTCCCGAGGGTGGGTAGTTAGATGTGCTACCTTGTGGATTGATCCCAATGCCGATAAAGGTATCAATTGAACACGCTTTATCATATTCATTAACGACACCTTGGATATACTGTATTACATTCATAATGGACAGCCGTAGTTTAAAAGTAGGTATATAACATATTAATAATTACACCATAAGACAAACTCCATGGCCTAGTTGATAAAATATATATCTTTCAATTCCCATTGAAACCGAATTTATTTATTTTTTACTTCGATGAACTTCAGAACATTCCGTATAAAGGTTTCCATTCTGGGTTTCCCTTAAATCCTCTTAGACTTATTTCTGGTTGATTGGAAGAAATTGCTTTCGTTTTTTTTCATTTTCTGAATATATATCTTAGAAAAGAAAGATCCTAGAAAATGTCACGAAGTAATGTGATTATTTTTTAGAAAAGTTTACTGAAACATGTGCGATATTTATTTGTTTAATTTATTTTACAAAATAGAGAAGATCTTACAAAAAGTCACCTAAACATGTACGATATTCACTTGTTTTTTTATTTATTTTAATCTAAGGAAGAGAGAAAATATCATAGAAAATAAAACTAAAGCATGTGCGATATTTATTTAATTATTTTATTTTACAAAAGAGAGAAGATCTTAGAACAGTCACCGAAGCATGTACAGTTGTAAAAAATGCCACTGAAGAATGTGCGATATTTTCTTCTTTAATTTATTTTAATCTTACAAAGGAGAGCCGATCTTTGAAAAGTCACCGAAACATGCAAGATATTTGCTTGTTTTTTTTTTTTTTTATTATTTTGATCTTACAAAATAAAAATCTTAGAAAATGTCACGGAAACACATACTTGTTTATTTTATTTTAATACCCTTTCATGGAATACTTCAGAAAATAATATATTTATTTTATAATGACCACTATAAACCAATATTACTCTTCGCGGACGATAAACTCTGTAAAGGTAACGATTTCCAGCGGCGAATAAAACAGCGAAATGGCAGTCGGGCGGCGGTGGCGCCGCTCTCTTTCAGCCCTTAATGGGGCACTTTCAGGACGGGCCGCTGCAAAGCTATCACCGAACCGGCTACCGGACCCACTTTCAGAACTATTTGCTGAAACTATTTCGTTATATAAATTTCTTTACCGTTTTTATGATGTCGTATAAAAGTGTTCGGAAATACTTTTGAAACTTTCTAAGATATTTTCTAGACAATGTATTAAGAAAAAAAATATAAAAAATGATGTTATTATTTTATTATGATTATGGGTATAGTAATTGTTGATGCGGACTCATTGAACAGCGTGACCGGGAAACAACATTGTTTTCAGCCCTATTAATCGAGGTTTTTCAACTTTCTGACTAATTGGCAGAGAATGCTACATGGCAATGAAAGTGTAATATCGCTTATCATATGTATGCGAATAACCTGCAGATACATTTCGATCCCAATTGCTTTCACACAGCGTTGAACGTCTAAATGCGGACCTTCAAGCGATCTCCGAGTGTACTAGGAACCACGACTTACTCATTAATCCTACAAAATCTCGAGCAATCCTCATTGGCAGTCCTCAGCTTCTCAATAAATGCAGCGCTGGTTACTTCCTGCAATATAACTCGATGGTTCTTTCAAACCATGAAATAAAACAGTTAAAAACCTAGGAGTGTTAGCGGATAACACTCTCTCCGAAGCCTTCGTTAGCCGAAGGTGCTTCTTCAACCTTTATTCTATTAGTGTTTCAAAGATTCCTGCCTATTAAAACCAAAATTTTGCCCCTGCAATATCGGCTCCTTCCGATTTTGGACTATTTGGGTTTCTGTTATTTGGGTAATACTGAGATGAACAAATAACAGCGTCTTGAGATTTATTTTCAACATGAAAAAAAGTACGATCATGTCACTTCGTATCTGAGGGAACTGAACCGGTTGAACGTGAAAAATAGATGAAAAGTTCGCATATTGGTCCTATTGTATATTAACTGTCCCGCCGCCTCCTCTTATCTCGCCGAAAATATTCACCGTCTTCCCGATCATGAACTTGCGCTAAGCTCTGTATATTGGCTTTCCCAGTTCACCGTTGTTCTTTATTTTACATCGTCCTTTATTGTCCATACAGTGAAACTTTGGAATGAGTGTTCGACTCACTCCGTCACTGGTATGTTTTACCATAAAAAGCGACTGTAAAATCTAAATTTCATATTAGTAATGTAATGTGTTTCATACCCGATGATCATTTCCTCTCCATCATCCTTTGATTGTTCTGTTATGTCTGCCTAGCCCACAAAGGACACAAGGGCTTGATGATACGTATGCATGTGTCCGTGAATTCTGCGACCATGTAACTTCATTTATTAAGTTTTGTCTGGTTAGTTGGACAAAATTGCCGCCAGGCTATAAGCCCGCAAGTTTGTTTTAGTGCGAATTAAATATTTATTTATTTATTTAATTTGTACTTTAAAGTGAACACAATTTATGTGGATTTGGGTGTGTTGTTTTTCATTTATCGTGTACTCAGTAAACTAGGGTTTTGTCTGTATTACTGATGACATATAACATTGAAAAATAAGTTGATGCTTTTTTTCTTCCGATTATTAATTATACAATAATCAATTGTAAACTCGTATCAATTTGATAAACAGGACTCAAAAATAAATAAAGAAATGTCCTTATAATATTTCTTTTAAATGTTATTGTATTTTTTTTAATTTGAGACTGGATAAAATTGGGGCATTTTATCTTGATGTCTCACGTAAGGTTTGGTAATCTCCCTTTTTCTATTCGGGAAATTGCCTCAACCCGGAGCAATTTAAAGTTTCGCCATTACAGCGGGGGGAGGGATAGTGAAGATATCCTAAATCGGCCAAGGGATAATGTGAATAGGCTTAATTGCTGTTTAAAGAAGAAATAACAAGCGCTTAAGTTGTTTTTAAATGTCGATTTGGTTGATTCGAGTTCATGTTTGATACTTACATAATAAAAATAAAAGGACGATATATATTTAGCACCATTTAGAGATCGAACTCTCCTCAAACTCTCCAAGACTAACTAGAAAGTCCTTTGAAAAGTCAACTAGCTTATCACACGAGTACGTGTCAATTAAACGATATATTCTTGTCACTAAAAAGAACATTAAAACACAAACTATACAAATAAATGAGATTTACACTGTTTTAGTTTAAGGAATAAAAAAAAATGCATTGGCACTCAATACATTTTACATACGTACCATCACGCCATTTCCCTGTTAGGTAAGATATAGATAACAGAGTGCCAGACTTTCTTATCTCGACACACATCTTTCGCCTCTTCTACTTCCATACGCCTCATATAACTACTACGATTTATTTGACTATTTACATTTCTTTCTTTCAAAATATAATTCATTCACTTGATCCAACCATACTTTACTTGCTCTTTCACTCGAATTCTCAGTATATATTTGTTTTGTTAATCTTTCTTCATTTATTCGATCTATATTCCGAACCATCTCAGAGTGCTCTTCATCTTACTCAACATATCAGCCTTAAGTAAACATTCATCTGTCATACATTGTCACCCTATGTATTATTCTCAGTGCACACATTTCCGCAGCATTGATTCGGCTTCTTTCAGTATTTTTCGACGTCCTAGTTTCACTTCCATACTTCAAGTTGGTACAAAAATACTATTGTGTACGGTTGGTTCATTCTTTCATTCGTATTGTATTACCATCTCCCTTTCTTCCAGTCTCTTCTTTTATCTATAATATAAATTATAATATATTATTATTAATAATAATCTTTATTCCAGATTTTAAAGTAAATATAGTGTAGACCTGTAAAAATACGTGCACACAGTGCAATGACCCTTGAACAAATGGAATACATCCATATGAAAAAAACTCATTTCTAATCGGCGATGGAAAAGGAGACAGTTTGGAGAGGCTTGTGGTTATTTGAAGCGTTGAAGGACGGTGCACAAGAGGAATAAAAGAATAAAATTAACAAATTAAAAATAAATCGAGAAAGTCACTACACATTAACGTCTAGCTGGAGGAGTGTGGAGAATAGATCATATTCCACTCAGCTCAGGAACGCACCCTGGATCACCTCGTTGATGCCACATGTTATTCTCTCTTTTGTGGTTGGTGGCACATGTTATTTTCCTATCAATTGATGGAATTTATATTATTTACTCTCTCTCTCGTAGACTTCTCAAATGTGTTGTTCGTTAAAATTGGCACCTGCCAATAAACTTTCCAGACTTTACTCGGTGCAGTTAATGTTTATATTGAAAAATATTCAACATGATAATTCTTAATAAAACCACACTGGTGACAAAGACACGTTGACTTTTACTTGATGCTTTAAACTGTAGAACTTGACAGATTTATTACCATGTTGGTATTTTTACCAACCAACCAAAAATATATTTAAGAGAAGTCAAAACCAGACGTGAACCTTTTATATAAAAATCTTAATATAAGTACATAATCGCACCATTATCTCAATAACCACATCACAATTATTTCCAATAACTCATCACACTTACATTAGGACCAACTATTCAACCACACACCTATGTGGAGACCTCCAAAAGCTCCTCAATCCTTTCTCCCTATCAATGAGCCACCTTGAACCATATTTTTTTTTAAATTTTTAAGTTCAAAATCATTTTCAATGTACAACTCGATTAACGTCAACAAAGCTACTAATTCTTTGACACGGCCGATATCAGTTTACTTATAACCACCAACAATTTCTCATCACACACAACAACCGACCTCCGTGGCCTAGTTGGTAGGGCGCCTCTCTTCCAACTCGGGGAGTTACGGGTTTGATTCTGGTTGGAATCCAAATTTTATTAAAAAAGATTCCAGTCTGTTTTTATCTTAACACCTCTTTAACATATTTCTGGTCGGTTGAAGGAGATTGCCACATAGCAATAAGCCCGTCGGATTGTTCTATATACAACAAAAGTGTAATACAATATATTCGCATTAATCATTCACATACGTATGTCGAGACCTCGAAAACCGACCAACATTCTTTGAAATTTTGTGTAAAATATATTTGTGGTATCCAGAGCGCTTGTTATAAAAAAACTGAATCAGATACTAGATTATATCGAGTTCCAGGAACCCAGTTGTGCCATATAACGATACTTAGAATGTAATTCCCAGTTCACCAAGAAATAAAGACGTTTTACTCGTGTCCAAAAAGGAGGCTAATAGCTCAACCGTGATGTCTATTCGGAGCTCGTTACCGAGACGGGAGACGGCTCCATTTGGAGGAGATCTCGGGCCGATTGCATCTCTCCGTGCAATTTGGCCTGATGCCTTTTTTATTCGCCTGTCCTCCTTTTTTCCGCTTGCCCGGAAACATATCCTCTGGATTGTTTTTATTGCAGCGCTGCAGGGACGGGTGTGGATAGTATGCTGCCATTTTAAAACTTTGTATTTAATTTCTGGATACGCTGAAATATTCACTGTTCATTTGGAGGGAAAGACTTTCCTTTATTTCCCTCGTGAATAACATTATCATCATCATCATTACCCTTCACGTTTCATCATGAACACAAGGATGCCACAAAAAACCTCCAATGAAGCCAATCGTCTTATAATTATTTGTTTATTGAAAATATATGTTATTTGAAACTTAAGTGTTCTTTACAATTGTAGCAATATTAACTCAACAAAATATAAAATGTCAACATAATTTAGAACACGTACGGCACATAAATTCATCAATATATAACACGACAACAATAAATGCAAAAAAATACTCAAATGTACATAAATACCGTGACGCCATTTCCATATCAGGGTAGACAGACCGCCAGACTTACCTATATACATCATCAGCTTCTTCTTCATCCATACACCTCATACGATTTCTCTGACTTTCTACTATTCCTTCTTTCAGAATATCATTCACGTGATCCAACTATACTTTTCTCGGTCTTCTTCTCACACGCCTTCATCTCACATTTGCACTATATATAGTATCTGTTTCGTTAGACTTTCTTCGTTCATTCGTTCCATATTCCCAAACCATCTCAGTGTGCTCTTCTTCATCGTACTTAACACATCAACCTTAAGTACACTTTCGTCCCATATCCCTTAATTCCGTATTCTATCATACATTGTCACTCCATGTATTATTCTCAATGCACGCATTTATTCGGCTCCTCTCAGTTTTTTTCCACGTCCAACTAAACAAAAGATAAAATATTAACAGTTCGCTGCTTTTCTTTTTTTATGTCGTCCTTTAATGTCCGTGCAGTGAGACTCTGGAGTCAGTTATAAACAAATGTTGGATCCGCTCTGTCCTTATCATGCTTTAAGAAGCGACTAAAAACTCTTAATTTACAGTCAGTAATATAATGTGTCTCATTTTTCACTTTTACTTTTATTATGTTTATGTTCATACATTTCATAAAGTTGAATAATCTTTTGAAATTTTTTTTGTGTCCATGTCACTTTCTTTATTTACTTTTGTCTGGTTTTTCGGTGGTTTTGTAGTGGTGTTTTTATGCTGCTGCTGTGCCCGAAGATGAAACGTCTCATTGGATCACGTGGTCGTACCATCACATCATCCTCCTCTTTAAACTTGTGTGCTCAAACTGAGAAGTCTTCTCTGTTTAACCTTGATGGAATGTCAAGATTCAGAGATGCACAGCAAAACGGAGAAGATGAATTTCGTCTTCAGACTAAACATTGAGGAGTTCCACGTGAATTACAAAGTTCGTATAAATATTGATGAATGTGAGCATGGCTAATGTGTTGAGTAACACGAAGAAGCACGCTATGGGATGGTTTGGACGTACGTAACGAATGAATGAGAAAAGTTGAACAAAACATTAGATACAGTGCAAATATGAAGGCGAAGTGGAGGAAGACCAAGGAGCGTGTAGTTGGATCAAATGTAATGTTAAAAGAAAGTGCACGGATGTATAAAAAGCGAAAAACGTGGGTCGCGATAGAAAAGTCTGGCGTTCACTCGTTTCTGTCTATCCCGACAGTTAAATGGTATTATGGTATGTATGTATATATGTATATGCTATTCGAGTATTCACACATGATTAAAAAACAAATAATTGTATGTTCGCCAATATATGGTACATGGTCAGGATGTATCGCTATATAGAAATCTGGCCCTGTCCTCTCTGCCTACCTCGACAGGGGCGCTATGATGGTATGTTTGTATGTGTATAAATGTTGATGCGCGAATTGTAGTACTTTTCCTTATGAAATTTGCGATATCCTGTAGAATTATAGCATGTGATTTTCTCAACCAGAACTGGTTGATTTTAATACTTAATTCAACCGAAAATCTTGTAACCCGTCTGGCAAACATTTTTTTCTCGCATCATTTTTACGTTTCTGACTTTTTTATGCACTCTACCCGGCCCTGATTCTATAGCGTTTCTCGTGGAACATATCATAGACTCTTCCACACGCTTCGCCCAGTACAGTTTTTATCCCAGCTCTGTAATTTCTATCCACCTCGACTCCTCTGTGCACTCCACCCAGCCGGGATCCTATTGTGCTCCTCTTCCGACCCTGACTATTGTGCGCTCCACCCAGAGCTGTCTCCTCTGTGTGATTCAGCCAGGATTTATATAATCGCACACGACACTCCCAGATTTTATTTATTGCGGGACATTTCCCAGAAACACTCCAGTTTTATTTGGGTTACGTAAATGTTCTGTTTAAGTCGCCTTAAATTCACAATTGTCCATTTGTTTGAAGTGAATCAATTTATATTTAAGATGCATACTTTCTAACCATCATGATATTTTCTTCTTAGGGTAGCCAGAGATAACAGAGCACCAAACTTTCATATCTCGACATACATATTTCGCCTCTACAACTCCTACGATTTCTCTCACTTTTTACATTTTTCTTCTTTTAAACTATTGTATAATTCACTGAATCCAACCATACTTATCTTGATCTTCCTTTAACGTGCCTTCCACTCAACTTTGCACTATATATAATATACATCCTCAGTGAGATACAGGCAAAAGCCTAGTTTACTGGGGATACGACAAATGAAAGGCAACAAACCCAGATACATTAAAATTGTATGTACAAATCAAATTACCTGTTGTTTTTTCGCAAATTGTGTATATTTCTTGTCATGTGTAATAATAAATAAATAAATAATAAATAAATCTTGTTAGTCTTTCCTCATTCATTCGTTCTACTTGCCCAAACCATCTCACAAAACTCTTTTTCACTTAACTCAACACATCAAACTTAAGTTTACATTCGTCACTAATTAATATACTTCAGATGTTTTTATTATTTGACAACTTATGTGGCCTAGTTTGTGCCTAGACGCCTATCATGCAACCCGGGAGTCGCGGGTTCGAGTCTCGGTAAAACATAGATGTTTAAAACAACGGATTCCAGCTTGGTTTTCATTTAACGTGTTTTCAACAACTTTCTGCTTTCTCGGAATGGGTTGTCATATTGCAATAAGCTGTCGCCAGGTTGTACTGTAGACAACCAGAGTACAATACAAAATATCGATTTGTACGAAGACCTAATTCCCATTTTAATGTGAAAAAATCAGCTAAGGAATGTTTACTTTTATTATTGTCGAAAATCGAGCCTGTTTTGCAACACGGGGGTCGCTGGTGCGGTTATCGTTGAAACACTGATTTTAAAAAAATATTCCACTCTGGTTTTCACTTAACGCCTTGTTAACAGCTTTCTGGTTGTTTGGAAAGAGATTTCCACATAGCAATAAACCTGCCAGGTGTTACTTTATGCAGTGATCGTGTAGTAATAATAAAAGGACAATTTTAATTTATAGCGCCATTTAGAGAAGAGTACACTCGCCTCAGGGGCGCTCTAATTCGGGAATCGAATCCGCCCTTGTTGGCAGATTAAAAATATTACAAAAATATTACAGTCTTGTTTGTGCTCCCCTGATGATGAGGGGAAAGCCTTGAAAGCGGTAGGGTTATACCGTTATAAAAAGTGGAATAAACAGTGTTTGATAAAACAAATTCCGATGTCTTTAAACCTCCACAATGTGCCTTAACTATAAACAATTAATTACAAAAACTTAAATAAGCTAAGGATAGGAAGGTGGTGGCTGCAGCTATAAGAATGAGTACAACAATTATACAATACGTTTGGATATGTGACCGAGCAACTTTGGGAAACATTTATCCACAAGTTTCAAGTACAATTTTATTCATATTTATTTTCTTTGGTTTATGATTAATTCTTTTTACAAAATCCTTGAATTTTAAACTATTGTTTTATTTCATAAGTATGTTATTTAAATAATAATTGTGTCATTAGAAGAGTATTTTTTCAAGCATGCTGTTTTTATATTTACAAATACAGGATCATAATATTTCCAAATAATAGTTAAAAATTTGCTGTGAATTCAGCTGTGTCATTCGCATATATTCGTATGACTACCAATTAAATTGTATAATATGAGGAAAAAGATATGACTTCAATTCTCTTAATACGGCAACAATAAAACCCCTCTGTACGTCTTTTTAATTTATCGTTTTTCAAACATTCATATTTTATGCAAATGATGCCGACATCCGTGGGCTAATTGGTCAGACGCTTGTCTTTCACCCGAGGGTTTCTAGCTCATAACTTATTTTCAACATATAACATACGAGTATATGTCCTGTTTTTCAACCCTGAGATTTTGGATTCGATTCCCGTCTGTACTCACTTTTTTAAATGGTTCTTCTTGTTGGATGGTAGAGATTGCCACATAGTATTGCATCCTGCATATTTTACTATATTAAACGAAAGTTTGAATCAAAGGTTATAGACTGAATTGTATTAAAAAGTGTTTGCAATGTATGGTATATGTTAACTCAGAGAATCTGTTTACGTGTGATGAGCGAGTTGAAATGGGTATTGAAAGAAATGTAGCGACAGGGAATACACTAAACGGAGCACTTAAATTAATATACAACAACCGTGCAATATCAACAGTAGCAAAAATGACAATGACGTATGGAAGTGAGACTTTGACTCTTTGAAGAAGAATAAAGTAAGATTAATGTTGTGGAAATGCGTGCACTAGGTAAAATTCATGGAGTGTCAATGTATGAAAGAAGGTGAAATGAAGATATCAGAAATGAATCCATGTATAAAATGAATGTTTTAAGTAAAACGAAGAAAGGAGCTTTAATTCGGTTTGGACATGTAGAGAGAATGAATGACAAAATAGTGACTAAGCGAGTATACAAGTCAGAAGTGTAAGGTGTGCGTTAAAGACGTAGACCGAGAAAAATATGTCTGTGTCAAATAGACCAGATTTTGAAAGGCAGTAAAGTAAGAAGTATGAATAATAAAATACTGTGCATGACGGGGGGGGGGGGGTATGAATATGATGGAGGCGAAAATTGTGTGTTTGGATAGAAAATTTTGGAGATCTGTTTTTTCTGCCTTCCTCGCAAAGGACACGACGTCATGGTATGTAAACATAAGTTTATTATAATGCGATGTCCAAATATATATATTTTTTACTCTCGACATAAACAAACTAAAGTGAATATAATTACACAAATACTTCCTTAAAGTAGACACACATTAACACCCCACACACACACAGATGACACAACAGTGGAAAAGGTAATCCCTTTAATCACTGACACAATACACCAAACACGTGGATCACACGTATTTTTTTAATTAACATAACATACAATATAAATAAAAGAATTTGTTTGTCTCTCTCTCTCGTGTTTTATGACACTGTTTCTAAAACATAAATGACTTACTGAAATATGCAACTATTATATATTTGATTTTTCTAAATTCACGAGGTCTTTTTGTACTAAGTAAAATGACTTGGCATTTTAAAATTCCTATGTTTGTAACTTGTTATTACCACCGAATCTCGTATTTTTTCAAAACATCTTATTTAGTAAATTAAGACGAGAATAATACTATGTTTTTTGCAACATAAAAATAATTAATAGGTTTCGTTTCATAATGATATCGTTTTTTTTTCCAAATATATGTATTTTTCTAATCAAAGCTTTACAATGGACGATTCCGTCCTTGAGGAGAAGCTGCTCTCTCAACGGCGCTGTATAAATTGCCTTCTATTATTATAAATAATAGAAGGCAATTTCCGTGGCGTAGTTGGCTAGACGCCTGTCTCTTAACCCGAGACTGATGAGGTTTGATTTTTACTTACTCATCCTTCGATGGTCATATAGTACCGAAAGAACTTTAGCCTCTGAAATGACGCCGCTCCACTCCCTGCGGATATTTGCTCCATTCTTAATCCGCGGCTCTGCCGATCCTTTAGTTACCAAAGTTTAGTACATTGTCAAACAGTATTCGCTTCGACTGACCGGATAGGAAAATAATCCACAACATATAGTACTGATTGGAAGACACGCTGAAGCGACAGCTGAGATGGTACGGTCATATAAGACGGAGACCATACGGTAAATCAGGCAATGTCTGTGGATCTTTCTCGACAGCCGTCCAGAGGAAGACCAAAGAACTCCTGGATGACTCAATGCTCCAAAATCCTGCAGAGAAACGGCCTAGATGAAAGCGACACCCAGAACCGAAGAATATACAGCCTGAAAACGAGAAGAGCCGACCCCAACAGCCTACCTAGGCAATGAGTTGGGACAGTGCCAGGAAGAAGAAGAGACTGATTGGAAGACAGGCATCTTACCAACAAGGACACGGAGGTCATCGTTGTACTGTGACACCAGACCATTCAGAGGTTTGAACACCATAAGATACAACTTAAACTTATGTTTATTTGATGTTGCTGTATGAGGATATTCATAATACGAGTCTTCTTCTCCCTGGCTCCATCCCAACTCACACTCTGCGAAGACTGTTGGGGTCAGCTCTCCTCGTCCTCAGGTTGTATGCTCTTCTGTCCCGGACTACGTCCCCCAGGCCGTGCATCTGCATCAGGTTATCTTTTTGCACCACCCATGAATTCTTTGGTCTTCCTCTGGCTGTTATTCGAGGAAGATCCATGGAGATTGCCTGGTTCACAATGTGATCGGGTGCTCTGCGTCCAACGTGCCCACACCATCTCAATCGCCTCTCCTCCATCTTACTGTTGATGTATGTAACGCCTAGGCTTCCACGAATGCGTGAACTTTTTATTTTGTCTTTTAGGGACACACCAGCTGACCATCTTAGCATGCGCATTTCAGCAGTTTCTAGTTGCCTAGAGTGAGAGTTATACATCGTCCAGCATTCGGAGCCATAGAGGAGTGCGGGCCTGACAATCGTTTGATAAACTTTTCCTTTTAACTTTACTGGCATTTTCGGCTCACATAGAACACCCGTCATTGATCTAAACTTCATCCATCCCACACTAATTCTATGTGTTACATCTGCTGCACATCCTCCATGGCTATGGATGAGTGACCCAAGATACTTAAAGGAGTCACAATTTGGTAATGTTTCTCCATCCGTTTGCATTACGGGAGTGACAGCATTTGTGTTCTCGAATGGTAGGTACAGATACTCTGTTTTCTTTCTGCTCAGTCTCAATCCATTGTCCTCCAAGGTTCCTCTCCACCTTTCCAGACTATTTTACAGGTCTTCATAATACGAGATATTCATAATACGAGTATAATTGTTTACAGATATTCATAATACGAGTATAATTGGTGGACCTGATATATGGTATCCATACTCTTGCTAGAAACGTTTAATGTGCCAATAGCATTTTGCTAACGACAGTTGCACCTTTTAATACTTCAATTATTAGAATGCAACAATTGAATAGCTCCATGTCTGGTTTGGTGGGTATTTTTTATGAAGATGTTGTTGAGCTCAGGAGCGTCCTTCTCCGGCATTTTCTCAATTTTAGGTCTTGACTGGGAGACCGGTTGTTGCATTTTATCTTAAATTCCTCCATAATTACGTTTTTCGGTTGCTCTTGAAACAGAGTTAATTTTTTCCTTCTCAAATCTTGTATCGTGGATTAATATTTTTTTTATTTTTCGTGTTGTTCTATTTACTAGTATTTTCGTGCATCATATTTTGAGAGATATATTATCTTTCCTGAATCTTACGTTGATACGTTATATTTTGTTTTATAATTGTTACTGTGATATCAAAAAGGCACTAATTGTCGTTTATTTTGTCGTTAAAGAAATAAAATATCCATGATCCATCTATTAACATTAATGGGCAATACATTACATTAATTTGACGTTAGTTACATTAAGACTATTAAAAAGACACCTTAAAGATACGGCACTGTTGGCGAATAACAAATGTTTTGATGTCAAATGCAATTGCCGCTAATGCTTGTAATTTGTAATTGTCCCATCGTTCACAAGGCGGGTGCGGACCGGTTGTCATTGTTTTTATTGCCCGCTCCGTGTCTATTTGAGCGCTGGAAGTGTTTACATTTTTACTACCGTTCTAATGTCAATGTTATCAAGAATACGTCTGATTTTAAATAACACACTTTATTGTACTCTTGTGTGAGACCCTCTTATGTTATCTGTATGCGGAGGCTCATCAATTAATCAAACACAACTACCTGTTTTTTTTCTTCCCACAATCACTTAATTTTTCCTTTGGTTGACTGGTGATATCTCACTTATTTTTTTATATTAGGTGTTAAGATAAGTTGTGTCCGTTTTTTTTTTTCAAATTTAAAAATGAGCACCAAAAGTAAAACAAAATGGTAAAGGTTATACGTCATTCGAAAGAAAATTTTCTGCTCTACAAGATATTGTGTTTGCTTTTACGTTACATATAATATTATTTTATTTGATTGCAAGCCTTCAAAATGGAATGTCAAGTAAAATTGAAATTGAAAACCACAAAAATCAATTGTCGAACGTTAATTTTTATTGTTTTTACTCAAAACATGTGGAACCCAAGCGCCGAACTTCTGGACTTTTCCCATTGATTTAAGATGGCGGTATACAGTCATGTGACTACAATTCATTTGATCAGCCAATTCTACGGTAGTTTGAAGGGGATCTTCATGAATAATATGGTTTGAGTGGTCCTCATCGTAGTCCACTGGTCGTCCGGAACGCTCCATGTCTTTCAGGTCGAAATTACCGTCTTTGAAATGCAAAAACCATCGACGAGCTGTCCTTTCATTCATAGCATCTTCTCCGTACACTTCGCAAATATCGAGCAGCTTTGGCAGCTTTATTCCCTCGATTGAACGCGAACAGAAGGAGGTGTCGAAAGTGCTCACTTTCGTCTACTTGACATTCCATTTTGAAGGCTTGTAATCAAATAAAATATATAAATATAGTATATGTAACGTAAAAGCAAACACAATATCTTGTAGAGCAGAACATTTTCTTTCGAATGACGTATAAACTTTTACCACTTTGTTTTACTTTTGGTGCTCATTTTTAAATTTGAAAAAAACCGGACACAACTTATGTTAACACCCAATATATAATATGATTTATAATATTGTTATATAATATAATATTGTTCATGATTTTTTACAGACGAATAATAATTGCGACTATATAATTTTCTTTATTTACTTTTGTCTGGTTGGTTGAAAGAGATTGCCACCAGATTGTGCTACGATTAAGTGTTAAATGAATAAAAAAATATATAATTTTATCGACCTTATAGGCCAGAGGTCGGCAACGCGGCACCCGCGGAAAATATTTGTATTACTCTCACTGGACTTAACGTCGATAACATCACGAATTCCCACTAAAAAATATTTTAATGTTTGACTTATATTGTTACCTATTTTCAGTTAAAGGCAGTGCGTTAGATAAATAATAATTGATTGATTGATGTGGTTTCGTTTATAGACTTCCATACTATAAATACTGCACATTTCGAGATTTTTTCCATGACTGGTGTCTTGATACAAATAGCTATTATCAAAACATCACGTTCTAATGATTGCGCCAGCAGAAGAGCAAAAACAACAATAAACCCCGAAAATCACAGCAATATATACTGAAAGCCTATGCACACATCTTCATAATATTAAATTAGACAATTTATATAAAACTAATTTAAAATCTTCTTTCTATTAAGATTTTTATAATTGACTGCAGCCAAAAAAATATAGATTATATTTTATGCGTCCTTGGCGATTATCTAAATTTGTGTTGCACTCTTCATGACAATAAGGTTGCCGACCTCTGCTCTAGTCGATATTTTGTTGGGGAAGAGGTAGTTCTTCAAAACAAACATTTTGTTGGGGAAGAGGTAGTTCTTCAAAACAAACATTCTAAATATGATTGGAGATCCACTTTGTTTTTCCTCCCTGTTTAAAATCTAACCGACATATTATCCACAATATGCCTTCGACGAGACCTTCGATTCTTTGGGCTTATCTCTCGTGCCCCAGGAGACAGTTTGGAGAGGCTTGTGGTTACTGGAAGCGTGAAAGGACGACCCGCATGAGGAAAGAGTCCCAGTGCGTTAGACTGCCCTTCGAACCGTAGAGTGCAGAGATGAATGGAGAGGAGTCGTCAGTAGCTATCATAGGAGTCACGATGCTCAGCCATTAGAAATACGATAGGGTGATGATGGAAATTAAATTATAAATTAAGCGAATTAATTTTGGTTTCCGTTTTTTCTAAACGATTTTTTTTTTGTTTTTATGGTGGTTTTTGAGAGTCCTTCCATCCGTAAGATTCAACCCTGGGCCTTGGTCTGTTTGCGTATGTGGTGGTGTGTGTGTGTTTGTTTTGTTAGTAATTATATATAAATCAAGTTAATGTTTTAATATTTATGATTTGTATTGATGCACAATTAAATTTTAAATCGACCGTATATTGTAATAAAATATATAAATATATTTTCTGATATTTAAGCCATTTTAAGGAGTCAATTTGTAAAAGAATATTGCTTAGGTCCATTGAGATCACTCTTGATGTGTGTCGTGATAAAGCAGTGTTGTATTGTATTGTATAACACTTTCGTTGTATGCAGTACAACCTGGCGGGCATATTACCATTTGACTATATGTTCCAACCAACTAGAAAGATGTTACGAGACCTTAAGTAAAAACCAGGCTGGAATCCTTTTTAAAAAAATCTGGGTTCCAATCGGAATCGAACCCGCTACCTCCGCCTCTGGGAGAAAAGCGTCTTACCAACTAGGCCACAGAGGTCGATTACTGTTGTCTTACAATGTTAGCCTACTATTGACATTTTGACAATACGTTGGAATTTTCCATTTAATATATCCGAACCACGGTTGACCGCGGGCAACTGAAACCGCGGAAAGCAAATCTGCGGACGAAGGAGTTTACTTTACCATATTGTGGTAATGGAGTCAAATAATTATAATAATATCTCATTACTAAATTATAAATAAACATCGCTTCACAATTTACCCATTTATAAACAGACTAATAGAGCAAATTGTAAATATTTACGTTTTCAGTTATGTTTCGCCCGATATTAATTAATCGGCTAGTCAAGTCGCTATCTATACTCGTACCTTCTTCAGTAATTGAGTCAAGGTTGGCCTCTGTTCAGAGAGGAGCGGCTCGGGTAAATAGGCCAAGTTCCATGGCAGATGCGCTGTGGCAACTTCGAGGGCACGTTGCACTGTACTAGTGCTACACACCTATACTGTTATTGGATTTTAATTTATCCAGAAGTTCTCTAACGGTGGAAATTTGTATTTGTCTATGATATATTTTCCGTGTATTTATAAAATAAGTAGATAAAGAACTTATCTCCTCTTCTCTTTCTCTTAAATTAATATGGTATGTTATTTATTTTGCATTTGATATAGGTTTAAATCAAGCTACAAGAAAAATAAAAATTTTAAAAGTCTTAAATATAACATAATTACGACAGGAACAATGTTACTCGTGTTTTCCTGTGAGTGGCTATTAATAAGTTAAATCCTCAATTTATCCACCGAGATATGGGGTTTATATCGATATCGGAAAATTCGTTCAACAAGGTCATTCCGTGTGCAAGTGGTGATGATCTTAACAAGTCTTAATTCACGATTGTTTTCTTTCATCAGAATTGCCACTTTTGAGATGTTGATTTCCATCTTTTTAGAATTATTTCTGGGGGATGACTACCAACGACTATTAAATTCATTGTCACGTAGGGAACTCTTATGTTATCAATCATTTCTACATGGCTTCGCCAGTGTCTTTGTGAATAATAACAATCACTTAAATTTTGTAACACGTGCCCTAATTACCAGTATGAATCTCAGAATCATAATTTATCATTGGAACGTCAGATCCAAATTTGATATTTTAGTCTCATAGATCCAAAATTGATATTTTTTTGTTAAAAAATACTAATGTACTCGTAGATTCCTCGATTTTTCTTGAAAACATAAGTTTTCATTGCCCGATTCATATAACCATATCGAAAAACTTTTTCTATGTGCGTAGAATGATTAGAGATAATTATATCGATAGAAGTTGCTCTTGCTTCAATGGGGTATTGTTTGAGTTGGACATGTTTGAAATTTCAAATGCTACGATTAAATAACGATTAGATGAGTATTTTGCTACACTTGGATCCGAGCGACACACCCTACTTACTCTTAAATGCTCCGTTTTATTTTTTTTTTGTTGTATTTCTCTCCATTCTAGAATATTCTTTCTTTTTTATTATATCTCGTTTTCGTTTTAGTTTTTTTATAGCTTCACGACTCAGTGAGAATTTTTATATGTAAATTTGTAGACTTCACTGGTCTAAATTATGTATAATCTGTTTTATGTATGTACTAAAGAGACGGTTTGTTTTCTGATAAATCATGTATTGAATAAAATAAAACGTCTTCTAAAATGCATATCAGATAGCTACATACATGGCGTCAGTGAAAATATGAATCTAGATAAATCTATCGCTGTATTAGCACAAGTCCATTTTTACAACATGACCGACAAATTGCCATTTCAATCCCTTGACACGAAATATTATTATCGAAGATATCTTCTCACGGGGACGAGTCAACTATTAATGTTCTGTCAAGCTTGCCTTTCTCCATAGCTCGTCGCGCAACTCTGAGTTTATCCACCCTATTTATTTGCAATCTCGCAGCCATTATGGGTAAGATGCATTAGTGGAGCGCTTTCCTCTTGAAAATAAATTGCACGGTTAAATTTAAAAAAAAAAAGATTTTTTACATGTTTCCGCTTTGTTAAACTCCATAGTAAAATATTTAACACATGTTTTTCCACTAATTACATGAATCTTAACGTGTTTCTACCTTCTATCCCGAGACTCTTCAAACGAAATTTCGTCTGAAGAGAGTTTCGGGATAGGAGGTATTTTCGGGACACGTTTAGATTCATGTAATTAGTAGAATAACATGGCAATTTTCGCAATGAATTACCACATTATTCCACTAATTATATTAATCCTCGCAAAACATTTTTCTACCTCCTATCCCGAGCTTCTCTTCAGGCGGAATTCCGCTTGAAAAGAGTCTCGGAATTGGAGGTAGAAACACGTTTAGATTAATGTAATTAGTGGACTAACGTAGTAATGTTCACAATATATTACCATGTTATTCCACTAATTACATGAATCTAAACATGTTTCTACCTCCTATTCCGAGACTCTTCAAGCGGGATTCCGCCTGAAGAGAGCCTCGGGATGGTGGGTAACACGTGTGGCGGGGATCAATATAATAGGTGGAATAACAAAATAATGTATTGTTAAATATTTTAAAATGACATTCAATCTACCAATTTTCTCGCAATATATCCTCTTGAAACCCTGTGTCCATAATTTTGGACATTCATTCATCGATTTCGAACTACATATGCTACGTATTTCTAGAAACAGGCAACATAGATAATCGTATTATACGCATCAATCAGGTCTTGTCCGGAACATGTAGCATATTTTGTGAGCCCTGTATATCCCCACAATCATATTCAATGCTACTTTTGTTCAAGAAACCCCATCTTTGCATGTTCACTTGGCATCTATCACCCCTATTCGAAGTCTATTCACGACTCCAAGTAGGCCAATGCAGTTGGTCTCCAGCTGCTATTTTTTCGAGAGCTCTATCCAGGTCGGTGTTGTTTAACCACTTCAAAAAATGCCCTCTATCCGGAAGAATCGTCAGTTCTTGCGCTTTCTTCATTTTAATTTTTCTAGATTTAAATTTCGATATATATATATATATATATATATATATATATATATATATATATATATATATATATATATATATATATATATATATATATATATATATATATATATATATATATATATATATATATATATATATATATATATATATATATATATATATATATATATATATATATATATATATATATATATATATATATATATATATATATATATATATATATATATATATATATATATATATATATATATATATATATATATATATATATATATATATATATATATATATATATATATATATATATATATATATATATATATATATATATATATATATATATATATATATATATATATATATATATATATATATATATATATATATATATATATATATATATATATATATATATATATATATATATATTTTTTTTTTTTTTTATTATTTACCATTTTTGTTTTGAACATCATGGAATTTTGCACCCTTAGTAAGTATGAAAGTGTTGTGTCGATTTTAATGAAAAAGCAGCCCTGCCATCTAGAAAAGCTTTTTGAAAGCTGTTTAATGATGGAGTTCTAGGAAATGAGTATCAAAAAGGAACTTGCGTGGGTGGCTATCTAAAGGTCTCACCTTTTTGTTATTATTTATTTTAACTCAACGGTTCCAGCGTAAACTGAGTTATTTTGAATAGAACGTTAAAAATTAATACATACGTGTATGTGTAAGTCTTTAGTAAATACTGTTTTAACCACGGAAAAGAAATAACTATTACTACTGAATAACACCAAGAGAGGGCCTTTGTATATTTAAATAGTCTAAGAATAGTGAAATTAGGTACGAGTATATATGCAATAAAATCGTTGATTCGTAAATATTACATAAATGAGTTGTGCGAATATTAAAAATAAAAATGACATGTAGGATTTTGAAATTAAGATAGCTAATAGTTATAATATAGAAAATAGACGAATCCTTTAGTTCTTAAGTAATAAATTTGTGTATAGGCCTTTGGCAAATGTGTGTATCATAGACCACGTAAATCAAACAAATTAAATAAAAAATGATTAGTTACAAATTAAACTTGGCTAAATCGCTTGGAAAGCAAACTGGAAAAAAATCGGGGCTTTTCACAGCTATTACGAACAATATGTTTTAGCATATTGTTCGTAATAGCTGTGATTTTTTTTACATTCTTTAACGATCCCTTATTTTTAATTAATTGTTTTCTCGATATTTGAATATGTTTTCGAAGTGGCCTGAATTTGAAAAAGTTCGAACATAGTTGTGCGATTTTAATAGTTGTGGAAATATTATACTTTTGATGAGTGTTGTATATGGTATTTTCAAGATGTATTGTATTACGTGAAAGGCGTTTATCTATTTTAAGAGGCGTTTGTCTCATTCTTATTAAATTATTAAACAAACATTTTTTTTCATTTTATCATACTCAAATATTGACCCTTTTTTCGAATTTTATAAAAAGTACACCTTCGATTAATTTAGGGATATAAAATATTATTTATAAGTTCAATTCTTTTTTTTTATTTATTAAAAGAGGGCCCTAAACAAGAGCCTTGTGAACCTCCGAGGACTAAAATGTCTCCTTCTCCCAGTCGGGCCAGTGCTCAGGTGAAAGTGTGTTTTAATAATCCCGCAGTAAAGCAACTATCCTGGATGGCCCCATTAAGGGCCGCTTTATCACCGCCGCTAGCGCCAACCGAGGATTATGCGCGTCAAGTCGTGCCCTATCTCGACAGCATCGCGGGCCAGGATTAACCTAACAAATTTCTCCTTGCGTTCTACGAATAGTCCTTCCTTGCCTTATATTATATACCTTAAGTGTATTTTCGTTTATCACCCTCTTTTTCGTTCTAACGATTTAAAAAAAATCCTCCCTTGAGGCTGTTTTGCGCGTTTTTCTTCGATATTGTTTATTCTTTGAATGTACATAGAACAAGTATATTTGGTTACAAAACAGTTCTAATATAAAAAAAATATTTTCGAAATCAATTAGGCATAACCTCTTGTTATGAGAACGTTAGTTTTCCGAGCAGTGAGTTTCGGATTTAATTCCCGATGGTTCCTAAAAAATTGTCCCTGTCTGTTTTTTTTTACAACAGGTTTTTAATATATTGTTTGTTGGTTGAAAAAAACTACCGAATATCAATAACGCGTATAGATTTTAGTGTATACCTTACAACGGAAGTGTACAATATGCCTACGTATGAAATCCCGGCTGTATGTTTGAAAAGGACGTTGGTAGAAGGGTAGTGACAGTGAACAAGATAAATGAAACACTTAATGTAATTTACAACAACCGTGCTATATCAAAAGAAGAAATGTCAATACAAATTAATGGTAGTGAATCTTGGCAGAAGAAAGTTTAAAGTAAGATTAATTATGTATGTGACACCAGGAATTAATGCATGTATTAAGTAAGATGATAAAGGAGTTTTAAGATGATTTGGACATGTGGAGAGAATGCATGATGAAAAAATGACAAAGTAAGTATGGTATACAAATCTAAAGTGCAAAATGTGCATTGAAGACGTAAACCGAGGAAAACGTGGCTGAATCAAGTGCTCCTAAATTTGGGAAGAATGTATTGTAAAATGACAAGTATGCATAATAGAAGATTGAGATGTATTAATTATGTGATGGCGAAAGTTGTGTGCTTGGACAGAAAATTACGGAGATATCTATAAAACACAAGTCAGAAGTGCAAAGTGTACGTGGCAGAGGTAGACCGAGGAAAAAGTGTCTGGATCAAGTGGGCTAGATTTTGATAGAGAGCAAAGTGAGATGTATGAATAATAGAATATTGTACCTGACGATATGTATGAATGTGGAGGAAGCGAAAGTTATGCGCTTGGACATAAAATAACGGAGATCTCTCTTTTCTGCCTACTACCGCGCAAGGGGCACGGCATGATAATACTTATATATGTGACCGCGAAGAAGGGCAACACTTGCCTGACATTATTTTTCACAATTAATTCAAAGGTCCAATATTATTACTTAATTTACCTGTATTAATCAAAAAATTATCTTGAAAATAAACAATGTTATGCTTAATGAAAAACATGCGTTTCCTCTCTTTGCAAAATACTAGCCATTCAAAAAACATGCGTTTCCTCTGCGCCACACTGTAGAAAACATCACATCTCAAAGGAATATTTTACTGTCCATATTTATTGTCTTATATAAACACCACATATCAAAGAAATCTTTTATTGTCCATATTTAAACTTCGTCACTGGTTAAAAAATAAATTAATTTGACTTTTATCCTCACTGGACTAAGAACCCATTTTTTTTATAGCAAAGAGGATAATTAAAAAATGTATTCCAATAACAAAGTTTGAGTATAACATACCACCAACACGCTGTGCATTCCCACGCTAATAAAATATATCACTTGATACACCGTATGCTAATGCGCGACTCGCTAAATGTTCACACATTAGAGTGCAGCGATTATGTTAGCAATTACGCTAACCGCCTACACTGCTAACTGGACTCGGCGTGGCCTGCCGGCTCTAGTTAGTTAGCCTAGCCCCTAGCCCACACACGGGAGACCCGTCATGTCATGGAATAAACAAGATGTCTAGTTTAATCTAATCTAAATCCGACACATATCATTAAATACACAATTTACTAAACCCCAAAGGAATAAATCCGAGGAAAAAATCATGTAGTGGATTGAATTAAGCGTTTAATCTAAACTAGACGCAATTTTCTAAATACCATAGAAATAAAATCGTGGAAAAAAACATGCGATGGAATGAACGGAGCGTTTAGTTTAATCTGAACCGAAACATGCAAATCATTCGAGAAACCATTTTCCAAACCCCATAGAAATAAAATTATGGGATTGAATAAATTAAGACGTTTAGTTTTATATAATGTAGGTATTATAACTCGGATGCACAAAAGATTTAAGGCAAATTTTCCATAGCCTTAGAAATAAAATTTTGGAAAAAAATTGTGACGGAATGACGAGAGCTTTTAGTTTAATCTGGTTTAACTTAAACGCGCAAATCATTTAATATACACTTTTCTTAACCCTATAGGATGTGATGGAATGTATAGAGCGTTTGATTTAATATAATTAAACTCAAACGTGTAAATTATGAAACACACCATTTTATAAATCCTATGGGAATAATATCGTAGATGTGACGGAACGAATACAACGTTTAGCTTAATCTGATTTAACTCGAAACGCGCAAAACATTAAAGCCACATTTTTTTCAACTATATAGGAATAGTTTCGTAGATGTGTTGGACTGAATACAGTTTTGTTAAATTTTATTGGACTTAAATGCGCAAAGCATTTAAGACACAATTTTCTAAATCCTACGGGAATCTATTTGTAGATATGATGAAATTTATAGAGCTTTTGATTTAATCTTGATTTAACTCAAAAGCGCGAATCATTAAAGAAATGTTAATGAATTTTTAAACCTTTTAGAGGTAAATTCGTAGATGTGATGGAAATTAAAGAGCGTTTAGTTTAATCTACTCGTAATTTGACTCAAACGCGCTAATCATTAAATACTGATGTTCCAAATCGTTACGAATAAAATCGTTGACTTGATTGAATGAATACAGCGTTTAGTTGAATTTGATTTAATTCAAACGTGCAAATAATTAAAGACACATTTTTCTAAACCCTATGGGAATAAAATCGTAGGTGTAGTGGAATAAATCGTTTTTTCAGTTTCGTTTGATTAACCCGGAAGCACAAACCAATCTCTTACACCTGAATATACTGACGCTTTTTAGCAGCCTTTTATATTATACTTGTTATTATATCTATTAAATATTATATTTATTTAAAGTTCTCCTTACCGGAGCGAGAGGTTTAAGGTGGATCTAGCTCACAAGTCCAGATAACTTAACCAATCTTTTGAAATAATTGACTCCAGCGCATGAATTAGTATTCCTCTGAACTGAACGAGAATCTAACGACATAGAAACCTTCAAAAAGTTGTCGAAACTACCTCGAACGAAAATTTGTCGATACCTTTTGAAATATACGCGTATACGACATGGAAACGGAAGTGTTCTTATAGTGATTTCAGATACTGTATTCCGCAACAGAAAACGTTTGTTTTGCAGTGTCATAAAACTTACGTATAAAATTGTATACGGGCCTGACTAGAGCTATAGAACAACATAACATAATATGGCATGTTATATGTAATACCAGCCCCAGGCTAATGTCGGACCTAAAATGTCAACTTAATCCGCTGAAATCTCGATAATTACGGTCCAATTAGTCAACGGTCTGATACAAATGTATCTATATAATATTATATTATGTGTAATCTATTAACGTAAATATGTATAACTTAACCTTACTTTACCTAGGATGACCATAAAGCTGCTGAAAAGTTTTACCCACGTGGTCTCACGCCTTTCGTCTCCAGTCCTCCTGAATCACCAACCTCAACAGAAGAATCAGTATTTTATACCATAGTATTTGCCTGGATTAAGTCTGAAAACCCTAATTCATTGTCCGGCTTAGCAATAATAATATAAATACAATTTATATAGCGCCGTGTAGAGAGTAAACTCTCCTCAAGGGCGCTCCGACTCGGAACTCGGAACCCACTATTATTAATAGATTAAAATTATTACAATATAAATATTGTATATATATAAGTTGAATCTAAATATAGAAAGGTGGTCGCTGCGGTCATTAGAATAGGTACTTCATTGCATCTGCGTATGTTCCAAAAACCGCAGAAAACTTGCCAAGAGAAGACCTGGTAAGTTTCGGTGTGTGATAGTAACACACTCGGCTCTAGGTGTAGTGTATGTGTTCATATACAATCATAAAATTTGATAGGACCTTTCAAAGAGGGTTGTCTTTAAATGCTGCATATACCATATCTTTAACACCAAGCAGCAGACTATTCCATGCGACAATATCAGCTACGGCAAAAGCTAAATTCTAATTTCTAACCTTAAATTTCGTTATTTGCATTCTGAGTCAGACCTCATACACTCCAAACTTTCAAGTGAATTAGATTTATCTCGTGACTCCCTTATTTAAGGAAGCGACGACAAATTTAGTTTACTAAATAGTTTTTACTGTTAAGGACAGACTTTAAATTCGGACTATAGACTCCCACGCGTTCTTGGTAATTTTATGGTCGTTGATTTTATGACTTAGACATGGCCGATCCAAGCTAATCGGCTGGCTCTTACGCTGCAACTTTTCGTCATGAGCCTAATATCATCCACAATACTATACATGGTGATGTCCATGTTGATAAAATTTAACGCAACAGCGGAGGTTTTTACGATTCGCGAAATTCGAACTACAGATCCCGATAACTGAGTTGGACTATGATAAGTTGTTGAAAATGATGAGGCTTACAATCTTGTCAGATATATGAAAGATGTTTGACCTCACAACATTCTTAAATTGTCACACTACACGTTCCTCGTAGGCCCACTTGGCAAAATATTATGTTCTGTAGTGAAGTGGCTGCAACTAATTATTTATACAACTCTTGCATAACATGACTGCCTATATAGTAGGTAATCAATATGGACATTGTATGGATTTCATACGACTTTGGCTAGTTACAGGAGTAAAGTGAATAAGTTCTTCTTGCCGGGATGAATGTATTGCATGAATTTGCTTTTGTTGCGTTCTTTGACTTGTACTGTTTTTTTTTCCTATTTTATAACATTGCTTACATGTCAATGTCAGATTCTATATGTTGTTGTTTGTTAATCTTTATATAAAAAGGTCATTTGACCGTTGAAATAAATAAATACCTTATTTTCAAACCATAGCACTCAATATTGTTCCTTGAGTGCCATGGTCCATGACTCGATTACATAATATATGTTACCACTGGTTTAATCATCCTTCACCCGTTTTGGCACCAGTACAATGGGCATTTATCTCTCTGTATCATCAATAAAACTAAGCTTTATAAATAGTATAATATATACTCGTACTATCCCTTTTGAATGATAATCAATCAATTAACCGGCGCATAAATACGCACAAATACATATACGAACTCCGTGCTTAAAATAGTACTTGCTTCACCTTGAGACGCAAGCCCACTGGTCTACCGTGTGGTGTGCAGGTGAAAAAATGCATTGCCACCCACTCCCGCTGGCTACATATGTTGGCAGTTGTGCAGTATGGGAATTATTTACAGCCAATAAATCGGAAATGTATTATTGTTTTATACCTTCCTTGTAAACAGTACAACCTGGTGACCATGTGGCAATCTCTTCTAGCCAATAATTTGCAAATATTTTGTTTTAACTATTGTATTTTCATCTGTTTTTATTGATAGTATGTTTATGATTAAAAAAAATGTACGTCAATACATACCGTGCTGAAAAAATTCATTAATACACACAAATATTATCAACAAAACACGCCTGGCGTGTCGTACATACTGGGCATATGTTTGTATGGACACGCGAAGCGTGTCCTCAGTATTGAACGTGTCAAAAATCTTACACCGATTCATCTTCGGACTGATTGGCTACTCCGATCTAGTGGCGTCAAAGGATAGATTTGCTAGATTTGAAGTTTTCTGTGAAAGTACTGGCAACTTGCTAGACTATTTGAACTACAGGGTTTAAGCCGTTTTATAAGTGCATTTACTGCGCTGGGAGTCAAGTCCGTTGTCGCTACTATTACTTTCATATTCGGGTGTCGCCACCGCAGGAGTCCCTTTGAGCAGTTCCTTCTTCGTTACTACGTGACGTCGCGCTCATAAAAAAATAAAGAAGATTTCGGTGTTCTAGTGTAGATCGCGTTGGATGGTGATTTATTTTTTTCTCCCATAACAGCGTGGGTGGTGGATGTATCGAACTTTAAATATACGCAAGTCTTTCTTTCTTTTTGGAGATAATGTTGTAACACACCGGGATCATTCCGCCTAAAAAGGTCTTGAGATATGAGGTTCAAATGCGTAATTAATGGGACAGCAATTTTCATTCATTTTTTATATACCTGGAGCAATCTTGTCATTTTAGAAACCAAAATAAGAAAATCGGTATGCAGAAAAATATTTTTCTTATTCGTGTGAAATTTTAGCAGGTGCATCGAATTACGCAAAAAAAATCTACTCCAAGGCACACTTGAAGGTGTGACGATTAAATTTGACCTCTGTTTTTATGGTACACATATGTATTATTTTGTAATCTGCGAGTACCCTCTCTTTGTAACTTTTACATAAACATAAATATTTATTATATTTATATTTTGTTTATAGTTGAGGCATTAACATTGTGGAGGTTTAAAGACATTGTAATTTGTTTTATAAACACTGTTTATTCCACTTTTTGTAATGGTATAACTCTACCGGTTTCAAGGGTTTCTTGTGCTCCCCTGATGATGAGGTGAAAGCCTTGAAACTGGTAGGGTTATACCGTTACAAAAAGTAGAAACCGGTAGGGTTATACCGTTATAAAAAGTAGAAACTGGTAGGGTTATACCGTTTTAAAAAGTAGAAACCGGTAGGGTTATACCGTTATAAAAAACAAATTACTTAGGGAAATACTTAGTAGGATCATTCTTATACTGGTATTGGGTTCTGAATATATATGTGTGTGTATACCCACTGTATCACTTAATTGGTTAAACATATCGAAACCGTCATTGAGTGTTTACCCATCAAATTGGTTCTGCAAGTTGGTATATAGATTAGAGGGGGATTTCTTTCACGGTTGTTTGTACATTGTTATTGAGAACGTAAAACTAAGTGTCGAATATTATGAGCCAGTTGAAATTATATTGCAGTAGTTTTATCAAAAATAACGCGGTGAACTCTTGCATTTTTGTTTCGCGAGTTCTACAATTGTATACCGTCAAAAGTTCAATATGATTTGCATAGTTTTGACTATTTCGACTGTTATTACTATAATATATAAATGTTTGTATATTGTTCTTACTATAATTATATCTTGCCCAACTCATAACTCGACCTAATTCCGTAATGTTTGAATCTTTTTTACTAATATAAACTTTTTAGTTTATTTTGTTCTCATGTATTTAATATATCGTATTAAATTCCTGTTAACATGTATTATTTATGTGCTCATACCTATGCAGGTTAATAGGAACTTAATAATGTGGAAGAGGGAGACCAAATAATGAGTGGTTGGATTAAATTAATGATATTTTGAAAGTAGTAGACATAAAAAAATCAGTGAAACCGTAGGAATCCTGTGAGAAATTGTATGAATGTAGAAGAGGCGAAGGATATATTATGTTGAGATAAAAAACCTAACGTTCTGTCCTCTTTGTGTACCCCGACAGGGAAACAGTGTAATGGTATGTATGTATGTACTCATATTTTGAATAGAAACTGAATTGAAATGTTTCAAAACCTTTATATCATATTTCAGAATGACATGTTTTATATACGAGTATGTTAACGTTGTTATTCCACCCTATTATTTTTTCTTTAGAATGGTACCCTTCAACATATCCGAATAAATTATCATATTGAATTAAGTATATTGAAGAACGTGGCCGAGAGACAATATTGTTTTCCGCCCTAGTAATCGAGTCTTCGTGTTTTAAAATCATTGGAGTAGGCATGTAACTCACAGTTGGTAATTGTACGTATTGCTACCGCACATGAAGACAACATTCGCACATGTACTCGACGCTCGCGAGTATTGTTACCAGACTATCATAAGATCTTTTTTTTTTTTTTGGGAACATCGGAAATCGAACTCGAAACACCCAGGTTGAAGTGTCTTACCAACTAGGCCACGAAGGTCATCCAGTCCGAAAAATTTGTTTTTAACCCCAAAAAATGTAAAAATCATTCTTCTGACACCCCCCCCCCCCCCCCAAGCTGTATTATTGTTTATCGTAAAGATGCCCTACATATGAGTAATGAGCGCATATAAAATTGTAGTTCTAAAACGTGTGAATATTTTGCCATCCCGGTCACGTACCAGCTATAAAATTTCAAAAGCAAACAATCCCCATCCAGCCGCCCGCTAATCTCCTGCCTACGTGGCATCACACAGAAACATTTTTCAATTGTTTTCTTCGTTAATTTATTCATTAAGCCGAAGAGATATCGTTTAATCGCAAAATTCGCGATAAAGGTGTACCGAAAGGAACTTTACTGTGACGTGAATAAAGTACTTTATAGGGAAAAACTCCCGAGGCAAAAGGAAAAAAATAAATCTTAACATAAATTAGAAGAAAAGCTTTAGACAAATAGATGAAATTAAAAAATGAAGATTGCAAAAGACGTAATGTACTTAGTAATAATGTACGAGCATCAGAAAGAAAAAGGTAACAAGACAAGGAACATCGTTATCTTACTTATTTGAAAGGATATTTACAACATAAATCGCTTGTTCTTGTAAGTCAAATAATTTATAGTAGTATTTCTTACTTGTTTATATATTTATTTTTTTATTTAATAAATTAATCTATAATACAAACATTTGCCAAACACTATACCTATATGTTATACTAGTTTATTTCTTAACAAATAATCTAATTTATATGTTATAACTATAAACTTATTTAATTTTAATATCCTACGTGTAATTGTAATTTTAAATAATCTTATGATTTAATTTCTTATGAATAGTTGACAGCTACGTACTAACTTATAAATATATAACAATTATTATAATTAATTATTTTAATACTAGTTATTAAGCACATACATGTCCACTTGTTCAGGCTACTTGCATTTCATTACGTTCACTCGTACCGTGGTCCTCCCAGCTAATACTGTAGGTGGACTAGTCAGGCAACAAATGATGCTTCGGAAGCCTGGGCTTATAATGAAATATTATTCAAACGAGAGCGTTTTCTAAGTAATACTGAAAAAAAGGCGAATAATATTCGTTCCTTCTTTTTCCGGCTAAGTCGTCAATATTGCCGTCAATGGTCTTAATGAAAGTAGTGGAAATATATCAAGTATTTCATTGTTATCTAATAGATATAAAATAATCAATATAAATGTGTTATTGTCAGTTCTAGACATTGTGAATATCACTTGACTCCATTTTAGAAGTGTATGTATCAATAGTAATAAAAATAATAAAAATAGGTGATTTGAATAGTTTTCTAGTACCAACTTTGATATGTAAAAAACGTGGATGTGGAAAAAGACTAAAAAGAGTTGTGTGTCTGCTCGTATACCTCACCGTTGAATCGTCTCCTCGTATATCTTACAATTTAAGTGTTTCCTCGTATATCTCACCATTATAAAGTCTGCTCGTATACCTCACTTTTGGCGTCTACTTGTATACCTCACCACTGTAACGTCTGCTCATATACCTTACCACCAAAGCGTTTGCTCGAACCACTCATCGTTGAAGCGTCTTTTTGTACACCTCACCTTTGTAGTATTTATAATTATTAATATTTATACAAAATATTGATAATTATGCATGCTTTGGTGGAGTTAATAGAAGATAACCTCCCACACTGGTGCAAGGATCGGTCAAACCATAACTGCAGCAATAGCGATATGAAAATGTCAAGGTCGGGCCAGTCGGGAAAATGGAGAGTGCGTATTTATGGGTTTTATGTGGCAATCACGTGCCGCCACTGTGTATCACTCTCCGATCATCATGCCGATATGACTGAACGCGAACAACTTATTGTACCTATTCATAGGGTTACAGTATTTTCTACTGATATTATTTTATGTACACCAAGTCATCTTATCGAAGTTTGAGGTTCGACAGTGAGTTTTTGAACCTCGGATTTTCCAAAACGGTGCTGAAACTAGCCTGAAAATTATCCCAGTCACGCCACATTCCCTCCCGATTACCAAATCACCCCCACATTAAATTATCCATTACCGAAACTGATTTGTTACGAGCCGACGCGTAGCGAAAGGAAAACAAATCTTAAAAGATATTTTTTTATAAATGAATATTATATAAAATTATAATAAATTATCTGAGGGTTACGGTTAGGCTCCAGCATTACCAACGAGGATACGAGACTGAGATGAAAGGAAAAACTGGAATGGCAAAATGCGATTTCAGAACTGGAAAAGATATGGAAGAGAAGAACTATCACCATCACGACGAAAATGCGCCTAGTTGAGTCTCTCGTCTTCGCAATATATATGTACGAGTATGGCGCGGAGCAAATCCTCCAGTTGATACTGATGGGCAAGATCGGGGAGCAGCGTGGTCCTGGTAGAAGACAAACATCTTGGCTGCGCAATATAACAAACTGGACGGGGATGGGGCGTGTGGAGGACCTGTTCCGGGTTGCGCAAGATAGAGAAGCCTTTGCCAGAGTGATTGTCCTTGGGGCACGACAAGAAGAAGAAGATGGCGTAGAGATTTGGACTCTTGAGAGAAAGAACGTAAAATAGATGCATTTGAAATGTGGTGTTGAAGAAAGATGTTACGAATTCCACGGACAGCAAGGCGAACTGAAGTTTCCATTCTCGAAGAACTGAAAATCACCGACAGATATGCCTTCGATGAGTCCAATGAGACAGTTTGGATACGCTTATGGTCACAGGAAGCGTGGAAGGACGACGCATAAGAGGAAAAGTCCCATTGCGTTGAACTGATCAAGAGAGAAACGCAACAGGACTGCCTTTAAGAACTACCCTTCGAATCGCGGAGTACATAGATGGGTGGAGAGGAGTCGTCAAATGGTATCACGGGAGTCACAATGTCCAGTCATGATCTACACGACAGATACATCTGAGGGTGAGATAAAATATGAAAAAAAGAAAAACATGCATTAATATTTATGTATGAGGACGAGACTAAAGGTTGTGTGTATATTGACTTGCAGATCTATATTCCCTGCCTATCTCGAAAAGGACACGGTGTGATCGTGTGTATGAATCGATCCCATTCAAATATTTCTAGATGAAACGAATTTTGAGCAGTTTTTAGGACCAATTCCATTTCATATATTCAATTAACTTACTACGCAATACACAAAGCACTCTCCCTAGCTTGACTTAGGCCGAGGCCACACCAAAATGCTTCTTTAGGCGCTAAGCTAGATTTTACGTGTCTCATATACTAGGTGACTTCATGCATGGCCACACCAAAGTGCTACGCCCAAATTAATTTGACAGCCGGTAGCGGTTGAGTCAACACATGATGCCACTCTCAAAATAACCAATTTCATTACAACTTACCATCTTTATTTACTTTCTGTGCAACTTCATTCCAAAGTGATTTTATTACAGGTACATTTTTGTATAATTTGCTCGATGAGTTCCACAAAGGTTCCCTTTTATACACAGCTATCATTAAAACTTCCGCCATCTTGTAAATTAACCAACACGTCTGTTCGCTTGGAGATTCACTCGGTGACTAATCGTCATGCAAAGTGGCGCGAAGCGTGCAGTGTGGCCACTGCGATAGTATGCGATACGTTGGTTCGCTAGGATATGTCGTCTAACTCGCAACATAGCTCTAAGCATCAAGCGAGGCTCCTTCCTACGTGGCCACGGCCTTAGTGTATGCCCGTCCTGAGGCATGTAGGGTTCATAAAACAAAACAATCCAATTCACATATAAAGAGCAGTCATACGAATAAAATTACGCTTGACCAGAAGACAAATGAAATACCATTACAATCACAGTACACCGAGCAAGGTGTATGACCGCGCGGTAACAGACTGGACTTCCGTGCGCAAGGTCGCCGATTCGAACACCGTACTGTGCTACTCTCCTATTTTTTCCGCCTAGTATTTTGAGGGTGTAAGGATAGCTATGACCTAGGTCATATTTATTCTTTAAAAAAGGTTTGTCAATCTTTCTGTATTCGTTCGTTTAATGTCGTTGATTGGAAGAATTGCTGTATAGCATTAAACCCGCCAAATGTATCATGTTTGACCATGTACACAAAAGAGTTTAAATTTTAAAAAATAAGTAAAATAAATATATACCCAAACCATCTCAGAATGCTCTTCTTCATCTTACTCAGCACATCAGCTTTATGTTCACATTCATCCCTTATCACCCCATTCCGTGTTTTGTCATACATTGCTATCCCATGTATTATTCTCAGTGCACGCATTTTTACAGCATTTATACGGTTCCTTTCAGTATTATTCTACGCCCTCGTTTCACTCCCATACATCAAAGTTAGTCCTAAAATACTGTTGTCGACTAATCTGGATATATCTATACAATTTATGTATATAGTTCAATCTCGTGAATTAGATTCTCAGAAAAGTTAAATCAAATCAGATCAAAGGAATTCTTTCGATTTCCTCAGCGTCACAAAGTGTTATGTGTGTTGACCCATTGACAGCAGTCGGTTGCCCAAGAAGCGGCTGCTGGCGGCAAACCTTGGAACCTTGGACAGCCGACCTTCGCATGATGTACGGACTCAATGGTCCAGTTCGCCAAAGACCGGTTCAACAGCTGGGAGATGTTTAAAGTATCTCACGATGCAACGGAATGCATTATGCATTTACTGAAAAACAAAATGAACGGAACACAAGAGAAAAAGTGACTTGCGATCCGAGAATCTCTTAATTATTTTAAGATTTTTTATTAGTATTATGTTAGATTTTTAAAAATTAATATTCATGAAGTGCGTGGACAAACAGTTGATGAGTTATATAGTACTCGTATATTATTTATAGTTAAGGCGTTGACATTGTGGAGGTTTAAAGACATTGTAATTTGTTGTATCAAACACTGTTTGATACAACAAGGTTTGTGATCCCCTGATGATGAGATGAAAACTTTGAAACCGGTAGGATTATATCGTTACATAAAGTGAAATAAACAGTATTTAATAAAACAAATTACAAAGCTATATAGTAGTTTTACATTTGGTTTTCATATCAAGAGTGTGTAATTTTCCAACCGAGTTCCGGGATTCGTAATAAGTCTGTAGGGGATTTGGTGCTATGAGATCTTTATATATTTCATTGGTTCGCAGTAGATTAGAGTGCAGCTCAATCATGTGAAGCCTGAGAAGAATCTAGATCTCTAGTTGATAGTTGAGTAAGTCCAAAAGAGTGTGGATTTTACCCATGGCTTTATCCCACGAATTAAATGGGTATGCTTGGATATTTCTCCGTAAGCGTTAAAAGAGATCTACGTTCCTGTGTATACATATATTGTACAAATTGTTAACTCAAGAAAAAAACAAACCCTTTGTTAACTGTCAAACTTTTATTAATGTTCCGGGTAATTATTTACGCCATCGTTGATTAAGATTGTTTTCCGATGTCGTATTCACGATCTGAGCTATTAAGGGCGTCACCGCCACTCGCACATGGAACGACCTTGTTGAACAACTTTCATATATCGGTAGATAAATTGAGGATTGAACTCCTTAATAAATTTTGTAGGTATAACTGAGCCATTTCACAGGAAAACATGAATATCATTGTTTCTGTTTACATTATATTATATTTAGATTTATATACATTTCATTTTTTCTTTTTATTTAATGTAATTGGGTTAAATTTTTATCAAATGTAGAATAAAATAAAAATACACAAGTGCAAAGAGTTGGATATGTTGGATAAAGATGCAGGCGAGCATTATATGTTTCCGATTCGTTTCCACGGGTTTCATATCCGAACATGTGGTTAGGGACATATTTTGAAGGGTGTGCTCTAAAGATAACATTGTCTTCGGCCCCATTAATCGAGCCTTATAGTTAAGAACCACTTGATAAGACACGGGACTTGCGGTTCTTCATCACACGTGTTAGTAATACTACCCCGTACGTGAAGAGGCAACAAGTACGCGCATTAGTATTGTTACCAAACGAACTTTTTTAGCAACTTGAAACTTTTTTGATATTTTGAGAATTGTATCGGGAATCGGATCAGAAACCACTACGAAATGTTTTTACAATAAGTTTACTTAAGTCCATAAAGAAATTCGTAAAATACGCGTTTTCATGACATATTTTACTTAGAGAGCGCTCTAAATTATTTTATTACGAAGTCACTAAGCGCCAGTACAAAAATATATTTATTTTATTAATTGTCTACATTAGCTTTATTCCTTAAAGTAGTCTTTCGGCAAAAAAGGTCGAATCCCACTTGCAGAAAAAGTACGTAATCTTTATCGTTTTTTTTTTGGAGATCCGTATTTGGTTCCACTTTTCGGGACTAGGTATTTGGTTTTAGATATTGAAAATGTAATGTATCATCAGTTTATATAACTTATTAAAAATATTTTCGATCATTTTGTTTTCGATATTAATTTTATCTTAAATGCTTTTTTTGCTCTGTCTTTTAATCATAATTTATTTATCAAATGAAAAGTTAATTTTTTAACGACCTCCGTACCCCAGTTGGTAGAAAACTTCTAGTGTAATTCTTAATGGAACCCGAGAATATTATAAAAAATGACTCCCATAAAAGCATGTTTGCCTGGTAAAAAATATTAGCGTATTCCAAACTATTGCATCTTCACATGCGGTAGTATTGCCAACATATTTTATGACGAATTGCAAATTATGTGCAAACTCTAGAGGTTTTAAAACCTGCAGGCGCGACTATTAGAACCGAAGACAAAGCTGTCTTCTGACTATGCTCCACAATACGTCTGCAACGCTAGTTAAGATGTATTAATGGATACCATACGAATAATTCCAATGGCGTTTTGGTAAAGAGGTACAAGTCATCAATTACCCCTTTGTCAGTTTGAAGTTTTGTAACACTTGTATTCCTGAAATAGACACTTCAGGTAAATTTTAAAGGTGAACTTTGAATACATAAATAATTTATATATTCAAAGTTTACCTTTAAAATTTACCTGATGTCTGTATTTCAGGAATACAAGTGTTGCAAAACTTCAAACTGACAAATAAGTAATTGATGATTTATACCTCTTTACCAAAACGCCGTTGAATGGTACCCACCAATTAGCAATCCGATGAGACTTAGCAGATTAAGGGCACCAAGGATGAACTGGCTGAATGACGCCATTGAATGGTACCCACCAATTAGCAATCCGATGACACTTAGCAGATTAAGGGTACCAAAGCTGAACTGGCTGAATGACGCCATTGAATGGTACCCACCAATTAGCAATCCGATGAGACTTAGCAGATTAAGGGTACCAAAGCTGAACTGGCTGAATGACGCCATTGAATGGTACCCACCAATTAGCAATCCGATGAGACTTAGCAGATTAAGGGTACCAAAGCTGAACTGACTGAATGACGCCATTAGCAATCCGATAAGACTTAGCAGATTAAGGGTACCAAAGCTGAACTGGCTGAATGACGTGAAAGAGAAAAGCCACACTTTGGGTATAATTATTTAGAGAAGCAATGCTGCAGAGAGAAATAAGTAGCAGAAAATCCTGCAGGCAGCTTAAAACTCATCGTGGGTTTTAAAGCTGATGATGACACGAAGGATTGAGAAAAAAGGTTCTTTATTCGTGTACGTCACTCGAAATAAGCATTCAATATGTCTCAAATTTATATAACACTGCCATCTATTTGTTATTATGATAATGAATATGTTTTGCAAGAAACATGATTCAATTTGATAAATAAATATCTCATCTAACTAGAACGTGTGTTCATACTACAAATTGTTTATGAATTTACTGATAATATCTGACCAGCGAATGGAACGTACTCCTAATGCTATTTTTATAAGTGATAAGTTAACCGTCCAAATTAAATTAATGTTCAAGTAAATGGATAAATTAATCACATTTATTGCCACATTACTTTGTGTGCAACCTATTCCAGTTGCGAGACAATATTAATTATAATTTTATTTCGTCGCCGGTAATGGGTCTAATATTTTGACCGCGGGTGTACCGTCTGATATCGCACTCACAAGTGAAACGTATCTGCTGTCCTTTTTCATCCACCGCTTTTCCTTTTTGGAAAGGTGCAAAAGAAAAGGATGTCAGTTCTTTAAAAAAACGTTGTATATTAATGAGAATCGTGCCGAGATGTGTTTTTTTTCAATTTTCGTTATGTTTAGATGGTGAGACAAGAAAGAGGTGAGTACATTCTTGGTTCATTTTAGTAACACCGTTTCATATAACGAGATGATTAGCCCTAGATTAATTGAGACAGGAAAGTGACAACTTGATAGGTGTGAACATTTTAAATACCTGCCCCTATCTGTTGTTACCGACTTGTTCCTTTGCGCTTTACTATGGACTTTTCAGTCTCTTGTAAATATGCGGCCACTATTCTTCTGCCCGAAGCATATCCAGCTCATCTGATAAAATTAGATGAACTTTGCACGAAGTTATAATATTATATTGACTTGTATTACATTTCCGTGGTATACAGCAGTGCTCCGCAACCGGTGTGCCGTGGCACACTGGTGTGCCGTGAGCTGAATACAGGTGTGCCGCGGTCAAATTCAATGTATTTGACATTTTACAATTTTTCATTAAGTATTTAATCAATATTTTTATTCCATTAATACGGAAGAATACGATTGGATTCGAAATCCTTTTGCAACCAATGCAATAAATTCTACGCCTCTGCAAATTCGAGAGGAAATTACAGATTTAAATAATGACATGACTTTAAAACTTCACTTCTCCGAAGTTTCATTAGATGTTTTCTGGATTTACGTTAAAAAAGAATATCCTCGCATTTCCGACCAAGCAATCTTAACACTACTTCCATTTTCGACGACATATTTATGTGAGCAAAGTTTTTCAACTCTTGTATTAATTAAAAATGATAAGCGGTCATGCTTAAAAGGTCTTGACCAAGAACTTCGGGTTGCGCTGTCAAAAATCGAGCCGAATATAAAACTTTTGTGTTCATTGAAACAAGCGCAGGTATCACATTAATTAATTATTATTTTATAATAATTATTAAGATTGCGTAAAAATAAATGTTATAGTTTTACGTATGTATACTTTTCAAATAAAAAACAAACATTTATTGTAAAATTTGTGTATCAATTTAATATCTATATATTTTAGCTTTTGGTGTGCCGCGGAATTCTAGGAAGAATTTTGGTGTGTCGTAGTTGAGAAAAGGTTGCGGAGCACTGGTATACAGCACAACTTGGCGCACTTATTACCATAGGGCAATTTCTTTTAACCAAGTAGAAAAATCGTATAAACCTTAAAAACCCTTTTTATATTAAATTGAGTTCCCGTACTGAAATACCGGCATCTTACCAACTAGACAGGGATCGTTGTTAAGCGTGTACAGAGAAGAATTTTAAAAATCTGCAACAGTAATTTAGCTCAGTATGTAGCTCTACAAAACACTTGCTTAAGTGTTTAAGAAGCCTTCAGTGAAAACCAGACAGATTTTTTAAAATTTGAGATATCTTACTAATTAGGTCACGAAGGTTGTTTCTTAAAAGTGGCTCGTAAATCGCGCTCCAATCAATTGCTTCAAAATTTTGCTGTGGATCTTGTGGCTTCAGCAACTGAATTTTATACGGAAAGAGCTGCAGTGAATTCGCGACATTCCGATTTGAACTGAACGTCATCTTGTCGTAGTTGCTTGATCGTCAGCAAAATACCATGTACCCTTTGAATATTCTCTTTGATGCGATTAGTACGCGATATTTCGACTCGAGAAGTCTTCTACTGTTGGCTGCTGTTGAAAACGTACAATTAATATTCTAATCGTTGATCTGCTGGATAATCTCCATCAGTAAAATGACGTCGATATGCGCGTTGTGGTCGAATAATTGACTCTTGATTTGCGAAATAAAGTTCAACCACTTTCGTTCGTTTCTTTGTTATCAAATTCTCCATAATAGCACTTTTAAAATAACTTGATCAAATGAAATAACTCACCATCATTATTACAATCACGCCATGCTTCTATTAGGGTAGGTATTGACAGCAGATCTCCACCTTATTCTATACTGGCGCCAGCTCATATTTTATGAACTCCGTGGCCTAGTTGGTAAGACGCTTGTTAACCAACTCGGAGGTTACTAGTTCGATTCTCGTTTGAAGTCAAAATATTTTAACTATCCCTCGTCCCTAGCTTCAGTGTGATTCCCATCCTTATTCCTACAATATTTTTCTTCAAATATATTATATATTTTGTGGTTATTTACCCGTAAAATGTACCCAGGTTCTGATTTCACTTTAGGCTTGTTTACAACCTTTCTTGGTGGTTGAAAAAGATTGCCACGTGGCAATAAGCCTACCAGGTTGTACTGTATACAATGACAGTGTAATACACTATGATTGAAGGAGTTGACCGAGAGAGTCTTCAGATTATGAAATATTATAGTTGGCACGAATCTCGCAATTTATCATTGGACGTGTTGGTAAAAAACCTTTTAAAGTCTGAAAACATAAATAATACTTATAAAGCGCGCCACTCTGTATATGAAGCAAGAAAATAATAGCAGAACAATACTTCATTCTAAGATGACGTTAGATCGTCCGTCTAGTTAAGTCCGTCGTCGCTATTATTCTTTTCACACTCAGGTATGTCACCATTGGAGGAGGAGTCCCTTTGGGCAGCTCCTTCGTCACAACGTGACGTCGCGATAGTTATTATTAAAAAAGATTTCTATCTTCTAGTGTAGACCGCGCTGGATGGGCACTTATTATTATGCCCACATAACAACGTGGATGGTGTAGGGATCGAACTGAAATTGTAAAAGAAGCAAGGAACGACCACTCCATCCCCAATCCATAGACCCGCTGATCCGTAACACCAATGTCGATGGAGAATTTGTATAAATTGTCCAAAATAATTTAATTTAGCTAATGAGCCGACCAGCCCACAGCCCCGGGGGTTTGTTGATTGTCAGCCGAAATTAGCGCCAGTCTTGTGTACCGGCCTTAACACTGTGTGTGTGTCACACGCCAACTGCCGGGGACTTTTTTCGCCAAATTGAAGATTAATGACTTCGTTTGTTCGTTTTCATTACTCTTGGACGTTGTCAGGGTCCATTATTTATTTACTGTGTACAGACTGACTTAGTTACTAACGGAGTTTCCATAATTTACCAGTGGCAGCTCTCTTTTAGAATTTTCTCGGGGAGTTTTTCATCACTAGCCCCATCGAATTTTATATTGTGTCATTATTCCGACCTCCATGGCCTAATTGTTGGGTGGAATAGTCTGTTGGTACCCATTATTTTTAAAAGTGTTCCGATAGGATTTTCTCTCGAGATATTTTTAACATATTTCTAGTTGTTTGTAAGAGATTGCCACATAGCAAGACCTCAGTGCCGTGGTATCCATAGATGTTGTCGCATTAACAGGCTTAAAAATTCTATCATTTTAATTTTTTAAAGTTTACAAAATAATATTAAATTACCTAATAATATTAACAAAATTCAGATTTTAACTTGTAACACTACGCAGGCGTTTTCTGAATGTAAACGGCATCCCTCAACTCAAAAGTTACGCCACGCCACTGTAAGACTGTCACCGGGTTGTACTATATAAATATATAACAATACTGATCAATCCTGCGAGAAACATTGCATATCAACAAACTGGAGACTATCTCTTCCAGGGAGTAAAAAACTTCGTTTACCTTGGATCCCTACCAAATAACACAAACTACATCAGAAAGGAAAGAAAGCGAAGAATTATACGGGCTAATAAATGCTACTGTGGCCTACGAACTCGACTAAAGTCACGACTGCTCTCGCTTTGCACCAATATTCTGATGTATTCAGATATTGATTAGACCTGTGCTTAGAGTTCATAGTTTTCGACACTTAAAATAGCTTACGAAAGATCTCTAGATATCTTTGTAAAAAAAATTATCTGAAGAATCTATAGTCCAGTCCAAGAGGGTGAATCGTAGCGCATCCATATAACCAAGAATGTCATGATATTTTTATACAATCCCCAACCCGTTTGTTCATTTGTTAAGCTTGAAAGATTTGGGACAGAAGTCCTGAAGGCCGTAGAGACACCAAGACTTCAATGGATGAATGGCATTACTGAGGATGCAAGCAAAATGCAGCTGGAGAAGTCTAATACAAGCCATAAAGGAATGGATAATCTACAACCAGGGATGATGATAATTGTGTAATGGAAGTTTAATACATTACATAAAATATCCAATATTAGTCCTTTTTATTTTTTTAGTATTCCTCTTGACTTCTACGGATGATCAGAACGGAAATCTCTTGATACACTCCTAACCCATCTATCTGTTCATTTGTTAAGCTTGAAAGATTTGGGACAGGAGTCCTGGTGTGTCCCTAAGAGAAAAAATAAAAAAATCACGCATTCGTGGAAGCTTAGGTGTTACAGACATACCTTTAAGTATCTTAGGTCCCTCATCCATAGCGATGGAGGATGTGCAGCAGATGTAACACATAGAATTAGTGTGGGATGGATGAAGTTTAGATCAATGACGGGAGTTCTACGTGATCCGAAAATGCCAGTAAAGTTAAAAGGAAAAGTATACCAAACGATTGTCAGGCCCGCACTCCTCTATGGCTCCGAATGCTGGACGATGTATAACTCTCACTCTAGGCAACTAGAAACTGCTGAAATGCGCATGCTAATATGGTCAGCTGGTGTGTCCCTAAAAGACAAAATAAAAAGTTCACGCATTCGTGGAAGCCTAGGTGTTACAGACATCAACAGTAAGATGGAGGAGAGGCGGTTGAGATGGTGTGGGCACGTTGGACGCAGAGCACCCGATCACATTGTGAACCAGGCAATCTCCATGGATATTCCTCGAATAACAGCCAGAGGAAGACCAAAGAATTCATGGGTGGTGCAAAAAGATAACCTGATGCAGATGCACGGCCTGGCAGACGTAGTCCGGGACAGAAGAGCATACAACCTGAGGACGAGGAGAGCTGACTCCAACAGTCTTCGCATACAGTGAGTTGGGATGGAGCCAGGGAGAAGAAGATTCGTATTATGAATATCCTTATACAGCAACATCAAATAAACATAAGTTTAAGTTGTATCTTATGGTGTTCAAAGCTCTGAATGGTCTGGTGCCTAACCTGATGCAGATGCACGGCCTGGGGGACGTTGTCCGGGACAGAAGAGCATACAACCTGAGGACGAGGAGAGGTGACCCTAACAGTCTTCGCAGACGGTGAGTTGGGATGGAGCCAGGGAGAAGAAGAAGAAGAAGTCCTGAAGGCCGTAGAGACACCAAGACTTCGATGGATTTATGACATTACTGAGGATGCAAGCAAAGTCCAGCTGGAGAAGTCTGACAAGATATAAAGGAATTAATAATCGACAGCCAGGGATTATTATAGTATGATGATGATGGCTGTACTGCGTGTAATAGAATTTTAATTAAATATCCAATATTAGTCCGGTTTTTTGCTTTAAGTGTTCTTCTTGACTTCTACGGATGATCAAAATGGGCATCCTCGTTGTTGCTATTTCCAGTCAGTTTATTTGCAACATTATTCTATACACGTACTTTTCTAGTTCTTGTTATATTTTTGTAAACTTCTTGTTTCAAAATTATAATAAATAACTGAAAAGATGTGACACCTTTCCATTGGATTCGTAGCTCTTTCAAAACGCTGAAATTCGTGCGTCTTTTTAACATGTCTTTGTGCTGTTTACCATCTGCATACATTATATAATATGTCTATATTAATAACGAAACAAATCTTAAAATAGAAACTGTTACCTTGAATTTAGTGTCTCTAAATATTCCTTTTGAAGTTTTCTCATTATTTTAATGTGTGTCTTTGTATCCATATACGTAGCTTTTTAAAAACATTTTCGTGAAGCAAACTCCTTAATGTTGTGTGCTGAAATATGCAAAGGTCCAATCGCTTCTTTACATTACGCCACATTGCATTGTTAGAAAAATCATCTCACTATGGGTATTTTTTTCAAGGACTAATTCGCCTATCACACTATTCGCTTGTTTCTTTCTTCATTGGTATTGTTGGTAGAGTTTGTATGTGATCCAAGGTATACAAAACAGTCGAGATTAAAATCATCGTTGCTGGGCCTCGTAATCGAGGATCCCTTCGTCATTCCAACGTCAACTCAGTTGGAAAGCGGTGTTGTGCCGTTGAGTTTTCTTTTCTTTCTTCTTTATTTCTCTCCTCTTTAAGTGAGTGAGCCGTTGCATACCAGCAGACTCACCGGCTACTCCGGTCTACTGAATCCTGAAGTGAGATGATCGGAACACATCGGTATTTTTTTTTTTTGAAAGAATAGATATAACCGAAGTCATACATATCCTTATACCCCCGAATACTATGCAGAAAAAATGCCTGTTCCATTCGAGGGGACAGGGTTCGAACCGGCGACATTCCGCACGAAAGTCCAGTGTGTTACCGCGCGGCCATACACCTCGATTATACGCACAAATAGAAAACCGAGGTGTACGTTTTAAACGGTCTAATCTAGGTCTTTACTTACTGCGCTGGTTTGGACACTTGTACGGACCCTGCAAGGAAAACTTTCTTCAACGATCCGATTGAGCGTTAGGAGAGTAGGGAAATCAAAGTTCAGATGGCTGGATGGTGTGACAGAGAATTGGCGCACACACACTGAGTATAACCCGGAAGAAGAGTGATAAGTGGTAGAGATTCTGCAGGTAACCATGAATCATCCTGGGTGTTAGGATGATGATGATGAATTAATTTTCTACGATCACATCTATCCACTTGATAGTGAATCACATTCCTTTATATTTTTCGCCGTCCACTGCTAGCATGCAACTTCGAACTTCTGAATTTTGTGAATCCTATGGGTTTGGATCTTCTCTTTGATAGTTAAGAACCGCACACATGCTTTAACGATCAACGTGACCTAGTTGGTAAGACGCTTGACGGGGTTCCGGGTTCGATTGCCTATGGTACCCAAAAAAAGTGTCTCAATTTGGTAAAAGAGTTCGTCCGATAAACACACACGCGCCGAGTACATGCGCGAGTGTTATTGCCTCTTATAATAATACAATATTTCTCCCGACCACTTCAATGTGTCCGAATTACTACACGGCGAAGCAGCTGTGATTTTTCATCATTGAATGGATAGAATGACAATTTATCAGTAATATTTCCTTAACAATGTTGAGATAAACGTCATTGGCTTGGTCAAGTGTAGTGCGCCGTGTAGTCGCTGGTCGAATTTAGATCCGTCTCATTAGAAGCGAAGTGTACACTCGGAGTGTGCTGGTACCGGCTAATATCGCCATTAAAATTCAAGACCCATCATAAGCGCCAACCTGCGCTCTGCGCGCCTCACTCTATTGAGCTAATCAATAAGCTGCCATCTGACGAGCATGGGACTGCTGCTTGCATATTTGCCGAGATATAGTCCATAGTAGTTTAGAGTGCGTCGACTTTTCTATTTAACGAGGATCCGTATTTGTGTGGTTTGTCTTTAATTATACAGTTCGATCCACCACCGCCCACACAGTTATGGGGGACAAAATAAATCCCCATCCAGCGCGAATTATACAACTGCGAATCCTCAGATATTTCGACCATATTATCAGACGGGAAGATACATAGATAAACTGGTGATCCAAGGGAAAATATAAGGGTCCCAATCACTTAGGAGATCACCAACGCGATGGACAAACCAGGTAAAGATTGCCACAGCTCACTCCATGAGTTTAGTAAAAATGTTACTGACATTGAAAATAGATGCGTATCATTATTTCTGCATTGCGGTTAATTCACTCGGAAGATCTAATCCAACGATAAACTATTATGTCAAGAACATAAAGAGCAAAGGCCAAACACCCGTCCGATGGAGTGACCAGGTGAAAAAAGCAGCGGGGGGCTCATTTCAGGAGGTGTTACGTAGAACAGGCAAGAGATCGCTTATACTAGAGAGGATGATTAGCGCGATTTCAATTACAAATACCTTATATGCTTCTAAAAACGTAGGTACGGGCGAAAAATCTTCTTCGGTCTCTTCTGCTATCTTCTTTAAACTCGCATTCCTCCTTTACCCTCTTCGGGGTGGGTGTTGGAAGGTCAACGGTGACTAGCGCGTCGCGACAACTTACTGTTCGAGTGAAACACGCGTATTTCGAATGTTCCGCTCATTGTTTACTAGTGTCGTTATTCTAGTTTAAATTAAATATGGTTTTAAAAATTTAAACGATCGATAGTGTAAAATAGTAGAAACGATCCACGCGATATATTTTTGCGTGTTTTATATGGAATTAATCCGGGACTGGATGAAGTAAATGACAAATGTAGGAAAACGTTTATTCGAGGAACGATCGATCGAGATTTCACTATAACTATACTAGTATAAATTTCATAACAATTTCGTACTCTTATTTAACAATACGGAATTTCTTAAAAACGCGAACTTGTCACTTAAACTAAACTATTCCAGTTAACAAAGATATGAGCGATAAAAACACAATACATACAACAATGAACAAACTAACACGACTGTGGAACGAACTTGTAAAAGTTATCAGATGTGCACCATCCTTATTCATTTGTAAGAGAGAATTGAAAAAAATATTACATACTCAGAATATACTTTCATCCTAATTTACTTTTACTTCCCTTGTTTATCATTTCCTCTAGTCAAGCGGTTCTCAACCCATTTTAATCGCGGATAAAAAAATTTAAAACATTTTTTTTTTTAATTCAGAAAATGGATAATAATGGGAATGCAAATACTATATTATAAATTTAAACTTGTGATTAATGTATAGATTAAACTTGTTCTCTTTCGATATTCTTTCAACATTTGGTTTAATTGGAAACAGCTGAATTTCAATAACTTACTTTTGTATTTTGTTTTCGTTCGGAACATATGGGATTTAACGCTTTTTTCTCAGATAAGGGAAGGTTAAAACAATTTCACATTAATTAGAGTAAAACAATTTTTAATTGCAATACTCGAAGGTTCCTCGAAACTCAAGTAGCGAAATTCAGCCCTTATTGATTATAAATTAGTATTTTTTCCCCCTGAATTTTATTTTATAAATCCTTTTTTTGTAAAATCTATCATGGAATCAAACAACTTAACGTAATCAAAGATAAGCTTGTTCGTTGGAAGAAATTGCTGTGTAACAAACAACATGCCCACCAGATGTGACATGCATTTAAAACTGTATATGTAACAAAAAATGCAATATTTTATTCAAAAGTGAGCAGTTTATCGTGCGAGTAGGCAATGAATATGATGCAAGAACTTAATCAGTTGTCCCATGAATGTGAGCCGATAACATACGTTTAAGTTGAGATAGATGGCTGGATCGAATGATGGAAGACTTGCTCTTCGCATGTAATCAATTGTAGGAGGGACCTTGCTGACAAGTGGCAAAAAAACTTTTAGCCAGCCAAGACCCATCCAGGGCTGTTTGTTTATTTATTTAGTTAAAAAACATGTCAATTTATTTTAACCTAATTATCTTACATGTATCATTTTGCATCGGAGTACTTACATTTAAATATTGTTTTTCACTTTAACAATTTTTAAATATATCCTTAACATAAAATATAAAACACATGTAATGAAATCTGGATGGTCTCGGCTTTTTTAATACTTTTAAATTCATTAAACCTTTTCAAGTATACTCGTACTTTGACAACAAATTATGTAACTTAAATATATAGAATTTATAGTCCGACCTTAACACTTCATTTAAATATTAACTACCTTTTTACTAAAATAAAATGTATTTAAGAGAGTCACGTGGTTTCATTACCTCACTTTAAAGTTGGTACGTATGAGGCCTGATTCTAAATACAAATTTATGGTTAAATATTAGGTGTTAACATAAGTTGTGTCCGTTTTTTTCCAAATCAAAAATGAGCACCAAAAGTAAAACAAATGGTAAAGATTTTACGTCATTCGAAAGAAAATTTACTGCTCTACAAGATATTGTGTTTGCTTATACGTTACATATATCATTTTATTTGATTACAAGCCCTCAAATTGGAATGTCAAGTAGACGAAAGCGACCATTTTCGACAATTCCTTCTCTTAGCGTTCAATTGATTTTTGTTGATTTTTGTTGTTTTCACTCAAAACACGTGGGACCCAAGCGCCGAACTTCTGGACTTTTCCTATTGATTTAAGATGGCGGTATACAGTCATGTGACTAAAATTCATCTGCTCAGCCAATTATACGGTGGTTTGAAGGGGATCTTCATGAATAATATGGTTTAAGCGGTCCTCATCGAAGTCCACTGGTCGTCCGGAACGCTCCATGTCTTTCAGGTCGAAATTACCGTCTTTGAAATGCAAAAACCATCGACGAGCTGTCTTTTTATTCGTAGCATCTTCACCGTACACTTCGCAAATATCGCGAGCAACTTTGGCAGCTTTATTCCCTTGATTAAACGCGAACAAAAGGGGGTGTCGAAAATGCTTACTTTCGTCTACTTGACTTTCCATTTTGAAGGCTTGTAATCAAATAAAATAATATATGTAACGTAAAAGCAAACACAATATCTTGTAGAGCACAAAATTAAGCGTATAACCTTTACCATTTTCATTTACTTTTGGTGCTCATTTTTAATTTGGAAAAAAAAACGGACACAACTTATGTTAACACCTAATACATAACATTAAAGATTATAAATTGTCGTACCGTGCACATACATATTATTATGATTACAAATCATATCCTTAATTTTGGTGTATTCACTCATTGTATAGTTTACAATCACATATTTAATTGTAGTGTATTCGGTTATTGTAATTTACAAATCATATCTTTAATTGTAGTGTATTGACTTAATTTCAAAATATTTTTTTCAGGTATTTTATTCGTTTGAAACTGCCCACTTGGAATATTCTTCGCCATCTTAATATTAAGAATCGTTTAGGGATAGGCCGATTTTTTTGCACTTGGGCGTATAAAATAGGTTCATCCCAAATCAAATATAATTAAAATACCGAAAAACTTTCATGAATCTCATAGGTGTAAATATTTAAATCCAGCAAAGTGGGTATATTATGTTTTATATGGCTTTATTTCAACTTATACCACCTATTAAGGTTTATATTTTGATGGATATAATGTGGTTTTATTTCAACATTGAAATGTCATAAAAACCCAAACAAAATTATGTCACGAATTATCATCACTAATACGCCATGTCCTAGACAGAGGAACCCCTTTTTAAAAACAATCGGGCACCAGCGGAAATCGAAGCCGCAGCCACCAGGTTGAAAGACAGTTGTTTTACTAATTATACCAAAGACAGGCGTCATTAATATACTGTAACCAACCAGTATTCTAAAAGTTGGATGTATCTTTCTTACGGTAGTTACTATATATCAGTTTGGGGGGGATGCACCGTAACACAAAAACACGTACTGCAGGTTTCCCAAAATTTGATTGTAAAAATAATGTATAAATTTCTGCCCGGTATCCCACAGCGGAGCTTTTCAGGGAGTATTGGTTCTTGAACATAGCCAATTTGCATTTCAAATCCATTATCTGGCACTAGCATCGAGAGGAGGGGAAGATGCAGACTCAGCAGATACACATGACACGCATGGCAGTTAATCAAATGTTCACCATCCTTAGAGTTAAAATATATTTTGCCCAACGGCAATATGCCTATTTGGCTCCCATGACATACAATGGGGTGCCGAATTCAATAAAGGCAAAAGGAGGAAAACAATTTAGGCAGTCGATCGGAGCGTGGTTGTTATTGCGACAGGAGTTTGAATACTTGGGCTTGCAAGAGAAATGACTTGCAGCAAAGGTTTGTGTGAGCTCTTGAGTGTGGTGTTTTTTGTTTTTTTTATGGTTATGTGCGGTATATTGTGGGGTGAACGTTTTGGTTTGTCTGGAGTGATGAAGTGTGAGGGGTTTGATTCGCGTGATGTATTCATATGTAATTGAATGTCACTGTTTGTCAGGTTGATGAGAATTTACAACGGGGTTTTATGTAATCAAAAATCGGAAAGAAGTATCGATTTATTTTTTCGTGCTATTATATTTCGTGTCTTTAGTGAGATACAGGCAAAAGCCTAGTTTACTGGGGCCACGACAAATAAAAGGGAACAAACCCAGATCCATTAAAATTGTGTGTCCAAATTAAATTACCTGTAGTTTTTTCGCAAATTATGTATATTTCTTGTCATGTGTAAAATAAATAAATAAAAATAAATAAATAAATCTTAACGTAAAAAATATCGACCTATTCCAAACAGTTTGAGAGCTTGTGGTGAAAGCCAAGCCCCCATCCCATGAGGATGATAAACATCAGCAGTCGGGCACGGCAACATTTTTCAAATCAATATACGTACAAAAAATATATTTATTTTGATACATTTCGATCGAGAGAATTTATAAAAGTGTCGTGAGTGACAACAGTTAGCATGGTGTTTGCAATTAGCGCCGCTGTTTACTTTCACGTCCGCGACGCCAGTTTGCTTTCTACGGACGCTAATAGCCGGATGGGACCAGACACGTGCTGTTGCAGCGCTCTCAGATCGCGACATCCTCCCACAAATTACAATATAAAATCATAGATCGAGCATAGTTTGAACGGTTTAAAATAAACAAGGTTCTATGTGACACATTCAGTTATAAAGTTTTAGCAGTAAAATAAAACTAATGACCCACATCACGGATAAGTTACTAATGTCTAATCGAATGATTTCAGTCTACTTTTCACTTAAGGCCTCTTCAACATCTTTCTGGTTGGTTGGAAGAGATTGCCACATGACAATAACCCCCCAGGTTGTACTGTATGCAACGAAAGTTTGATACAATACAATAAAATACAATAATTCAGGTGGACAGTGCAAAATGTATAACGGCATCCTTCATGCGACGGCATAAGACTTGGACAACTGGAGACAAACAGCAATGGATCTAACAGAATGGCGTAAAGCTATTACCAGTTATCAGGGCCCTTAGCAGTATAGAATAAAGACTTATTCGACCTGCAAGCACTGTAGTCCCATCCCCTTAATGTAACAGGATATGCCTGTCACTAATTACCTTGCATAGTCATCTCTGGAGGCACCAGGAGTAAATACCCTGTTCCCTCATTTTGTAGTATAGTTTAATATATTCGTTGTATTGTATTACACTTTCTTTGGATACATAACAACCTAGCGGGTGTATTGCCATGTGGAAATCTCTTTCAACCAACCAGAACGTTGTTAACACTTGCCTTACTGTGCTAAAAAAATCCGCCAACCACGGTACTGGACACTAAGCGTCCAGTAAAAATTTATATTTTAAATTAAAATTATGCAAAATCTGCTAGGTTATTTTTTGTAATTAGCTATAAAATCCTTTTATTGTGTATTAAAACGTCGAATAATCAAATAAAATATAAGTCCTGGTCACTCGCTATCCATCATAGGGAGGCAAGTGTTAAACAAACCTTAAGTATGAACTAGACTTGAATTATTTCAAAAAAATGTGACTACAAAGGTAATCGAACCCGCAACTCACGAATTGGATGACACGTATCTTACTAACCAGCCCGGGTAGGTCGTTATCGTGTAATAAGCGTTAATTTCATTCATTTACTATGAAATAAATAACAGACTAACATCTCATGCAGTTTTTAATACCGCATAATTAAGTTTTGCCAAAGAGCCAAATTCGTTTCAAGTGACTGCAAATCATTCGTGTATGTCGCTCGATCAAGAGAAAATATCGAGCCAAGTTTTAGTGCCCGAGCTCTGTGGACGGCGCGAGCACGCTTTGCCGCCGCCTCTCTAACATTCGCATGTGGCGTTAAGTTAACCGTACACTATCGAAGTCGTTCGCGATTTTTGTAAAATAATTTGTTAGTGATAACTTCAATTTATTTTAATTTCTGTGAGTAGGTACACCAGTTCATAGAAGAAAAGCGAGTAGGTCCGTCTCAAAATATTTATGGTATTGATTAACCATAGATGAATCCGTTTGGAAGATGTGACCAGCGATAAAAAATATTCAATTATTTAATTTTTTGTAAGTAAGATAAGACAATATCAGATTTTTACGTATATTAAGATATTAAACAGCACTTTTGCGCTAAATTTATTTATTTACAGGGTCGGTAGACTTCTTCTAAGCCATACCCCTAATCTTTAAAATGTATACGTACTGTTGTAAATAATTATTCATAGTGACAATAGGTTATCATGAAAATATGATAGGACATTTTGAATTTAGACTTTCCATAGATTATTTTGTATATGAATAGAAATAGTTTTGCCTAATGAATAAATTATCACAGATTTACGAAGAAAATTTATTCGAGTTTTACAGAATGGACGAGAAACAGGAAAACCTTTCTTCTTGATGCACCGTGTCCGGTTCCTTTAACGTTGGCGATCATTCTTGAGAAAATATATCTGTTTTTGGCAGCACGAAACAGTTCCTCAACTGTCTGGGTTACCTGCCCGTTCGCGAATGTTGCATAACCATGACAGACGCCTTCTGCCGATTTCTCGTCGACCCTCAATTTTGCCCATCAATTTGTCTTTTAGGAAGTGGTGTTTTTCTCCTCTTAATGTTTGACTTTCGACATTATATGGTATTTAAGAGTTATCGTTCTACACCTGCTTAACCCAGCATCTCGGTGCTAGAGATACGATAAAATCAAGAAATTCTGAACATTCTCCGATAAAATAACATTTTGTAAGCTTCTTACTTATTTAGCACTCTTCTAGGAAAATGTTACATGATCAAATAAATCAAGTGCCTGCTAAGGTGTGGGCTGAAAAATATCTGATGTCCTCGCGGGCGGGCTCGCCCTCTATTGGTGGGGGTGTATTTCGACTAAGGGATGTTATGAGATGAGAACAAACCTTTTTATAACTTCTCTCTCAAATGTATTTTTTTCGACATTATCCTGAGATTTTTTTCGACATTATCGTATATATAATTTCAGCATATATGTACATATTGTTGCTATCAATAAAACTATATTTTGTAATATGTTTTATCAAACACTGTGTTCCACTTTATCTAACGGTATAACCCTGCCGGTTTCAAGGCTCTCACCTCATCTTCAGGAGAGCACAAACAAGACTCAGTGTTCCCCTGATGGTGAGGTGAAAACCTTGAAATCCGTAGGGCTATGCCGTTACATAAAGTGGAATAAACAGTGTTTGATGAAACAAATTACAATGTCTTTTGATTTGTTTTCCAAATCCACTTTTCTCTTCCGTATACACTAATGTTGGCACCAATACGCTGTAGTGAACCATAATTTTGGCATATCTTGTTATTGTTTGGTTTGAGTATCAATATTTTGGGGTCTATCGAATTTGTTTCCTATTGCGACTCACAGTTTGATAATATCTCTTTCCATCCTCTGAGAAACGCGTCTTGAATATCTTAAGTTTGAAACCAAAATTAAAAGTTATAAAATCACCTTTCTAAATTACACAAAGCAAATCCATATAACTAACTGGTCATTATTAACAACAGCTCTAACATTATTTTTATTGACGAATTAAACTTTCATTTTATATCGGCGAAATAGAACAGTTTATATAGGATTTAAGATAGCTCACAATAATAAAAAGAACAGTTTATATAGGATTTAAGATAGCTCACAATAATAAAAAGAACAGTTTATATAGGATTTAAGATAGCTCACAATAATAAAAAGAACAGTTTATATAGGATTTAAGATAGCTCACAATAATAAAAAGAACAGTTTATATAGGATTTAAGATAGCTCACAATAATAAAAAGAACAGTTTATATAGGATTTAAGATAGCTCACAATAATAAAAAAGAAACTAATGCAAAGAAGAATTTTTTTCACTGCAAACATCGAAAAATTGATCAATCATCTTCGGTTTTATTTATTTACCTGTTCATTTTTTTAACGGCCGTAGCCTTTGTAATAAATCAAAATTCATTAATAATTATCCAAAAAAATGACAAAACTAATAGAAAAAAATCAAACGAAAACAACTAAAATTAAACACAATCAAAACGGAAAAAATATATCTATAAAATTGAAAATAAATGGCAATTATATCAATAGTAAAAATTAAAATTTCTCCTCTCACCTAAAAAGTGCTTTAAATTCAGGTACTCCTAAAACGGAAATGCTATAGGAGTATCTGAATTTCTGAAATCTGAAAAGGATGTAAGAATTGGTGAGAGTCACTATCTCAAGAGAGTCTTTACGATAACAAACCACAGGCCTTACTTGAAAGAAATCAGATAAAATAAAAACAAACAAGCATTGATAAAAAAAATCAATGTCAATAATCCATGCAACAAATTGCACAGTAGAATAAATTATATAAAGGATTGATGTGTTTTGTTACGTAAAAAAAACCTAGGAACTATTTTGCTGATATAAATTACTTAGATGGTTATCTTTTCGTAAGTTGTCATATATTCAAATGTCACACTGCTTAAAAATTGCGTTGTTATTTTTTTTGTTATAATCTCCAAGTTCTTTGAACAAACAATTTAAAAAACACTTAATTTTTTTTATCTCCCTTCAAGTCGAAGATAACTAAGCTTATTGTTTATCGTTTACTAACTAGAACAATAGTCATATGATATTGTTTTGAACACGTAGGCCATAAATTTTAATACTCTTACTTCTTTTAAATCTCCTGTCAAATACTCTATCATCATCATCAGTCCCACTACCCAAGATAGGCCTTGGCTGTCTACATAATTCTCTGCCACTTGTCTTCTGCTTCAATCGGTTATACCCAGTTTACCGCAGTTCTCTGCCACCCCTTCCAGCTATCTCATATTTTAGTCGCCTACACTTCATCGCTGAACGCTGAACAAAGCCTTCCTTAAAGAGTCAGTGTCTTGCATGTGGTAGAAGTGCCTAAACTAGCGCAATTTATCAATTCTTATAATTTATTATTTTAAGTTAAGGCGTTAACACTGTATAGGTTTAAATACTCGTACATTGTAATTTGTTAAATAAAACACTGTTGTTTCCACTTAATATAACGGTATAAACCTACCGGTCTCAAGGTTTTCATAACTTGTCTTGTTTATGCTCCCTTGGTGATGATGTGAAAACCTTGAAACCGATAGGGCTGTACCGTTATGTTAAGTGAAAAAACCGTTTTTACTAAAGACATTACAATTTTTATAACTTTTGCTACGCTAGCTTCACTATACAAGGTTTACATCACTTCGTTAAACCTCTGTCTTCACGCTCCATTGCCATGAATTGCAACATATATTTTGCGGAGAATATTTCTCTTGAAGGTATGGAGAACTGTTTCATTCCACTCTTTGAGCGTCCAGGTATCCGATGCGTAAGTTAGCACAGGTCTTAACAGTGTTTTATAAAGTTGACTTTTTATGTTCTTGGGGAAAGGTTTTCTGAAGAGAAACCTCAGCGTCTTAGCATCCTTTTTCTAACTATTGTACCTCGTAGGTTTACAGGCCTCTTCATCCATCTGATCTAGCTAACATTCCTACTTCTCTCAAACCGCTACTGTCCGAGCGTCTATCGGTATCTCCCCGACCGTGACCGGCAGCGAGGCAGCCCGGTAGCCCGGCAGCTCTGCAATAAACAAGCACAATCCATGTTCTTACATAACGCCTCCATAATGTTATAGTATAATTAGACACACTCGGTTATTACTCCGCATTTCCGCATATTTTCACGAATGATAATAAATTCCACGCTGTTTTAATAGAACGCGTGGAGAACTTTGTATCGTGATTGTTTTGTATTGTATTGACCGGCAGCTGATATGTTTTCGGTGCGCTGTTTTGGCTTTAATTTCACTTTGGTCCTAAAAAAATCGAATTGTTTCGATTAGATACTTTTATTATCACCAATTATGAGTTTGCGTCGAGTGTATTTCTCTGAAGACCTCCGTGGTCTACTTGGTAAAACGCTTGCTTTCCGACCCGGTGGTTACAAGTTCTAACCCCGATTTTCGTTGATACCCAAAAAAAACGAAAAAAAAAGGATCCCAGTCTGGTTAAAGATTTCGTATGATGATACTTGCACGTACTAAACATGTGTGCGTACTGTATACTAAAACATAGAAATAAACCCGCCAGGTTGTACTGTGCACTGAGACATGATAATACATCCGCCAGGTTGAATTGTATACTAAGACATGTCAGGTTTTACTGTATACTGAAACATGGTAATAAACCTACCAGCTTGTACTGTATACTGAGACATGATAATAAATCCGCCAGGTTGAATTGTATACTGAGACATGAGAATAAACCCGCCAGGCTATACTGTATACTGATGCATGTTAATCAACCCGTCGGGTTGTACTGTATACTGAGACATGGTAAAACAAACTCGTCAGGCTATACTGTAAAATGAGACATTTTAATAAGCCCGCCAGGTTGTACTGAGACATGGTCGTAAACCCGCCAGGTTTAAAATAAAAGGAAACGAAGTAGTTGTATGAAATGGTTTATCAATGTGAAAGATGTGCTAATTAAGTACACATGTATGTGTCGAATTGAAAAAGTTGATTGCTTTGTTTTTTCTGCGTATGCGAGTATCTAATGATATGATTATAATATTATAACTAATGACGCGAATCCATGTTTAACAATAAAATTCCTGCAAAAGTAGTTAACCTTACCGCACCTTGTGGTACCATGGTGCAACACTGGCGTCCTATTGCGTATCCATATCGGCCGGAAACTGTAACGCAGAGAAATCGTATTGGAACGTTCACAATACCTCATAATAATATTACAAAAACATGTCTATCTGTTGAGATGAAGAAATATGAACGTGCCCTGTCTATCAGGGAAAATATGTCTATCTGTTGAGATGAAGAAATATGAACGTGTCCTATCTATCAGGGAAAATATGTATATCTGTTGAGATGAAGAAATATGAACGTGTCCTATCTATCAGGGAAAATATGTATATCTGTTGAGATGAAGAAATATGAACGTGCCCTATCTATCAGGGAAAATATGTATATCTGTTGAGATGAAGAAATATGAACGTGCCCTATCTATCAGGGAAAATATGTATATCTGTTGAGATGAAGAAATATGAACGTGCCCTGTCTATAAGGGAAAATATGTATATCAGTTAAGATGAAGAAATATGAACGGGCCTTGTCTAAAAGGGAAAATCAAAAAGTAAATAGATATTAAAAAAAATTAACTTTGGATTTTTCTTATTTCGTATGACACCCTTCTATATGTGCGAATTGGTTATTCGTACATATTGAAGATTTTAGCCGAAAGACAATTTTGTGATCAACCTTCAGGCTTGGAACCAATTGAGTACGAGTTTCGTCATTCCACGTGTTGGTAACACTACCACATGTGGAGAGGCACAAGTACTAGGAGCGTTGTTATCAGGCTAACACCTACATGATACCCTTTTTTTTAGGTACTATCGGGAATCGAGGCCAAAATCTTCGAGTGGAATTAAAACGACTTACCAACTTGACTACGGAGGTTGTTTAAAGTCTTACAAGAGTCAAATGTAGATTATATATTATTTCTATTCATATGTATTTAATCCACCATTCAACGAACTTTTGAAAGAAATTTTTCGATTTTAAGAACTTACACCTCATACGAATCAAACTAAAAAGGTGAAATCCGCGTGGATCCAGGTAAGGACTCTATTGTACGTGGCTCTGCAGTTCGAAACCAATATCTCGAACAAGTTGACAAAGTCGTTTTGCTGGCCGTATGAGGTCAAGCGTCGTCATGAAGCAAAATTGCGCCTCTTGAACTTGATTTTCGACTTCAGTTCTCTCAATAGCTATCACTATTCACCGTTTGACATTTATATGTGAAATTAATCAAAAGTGAACCTTGAGCAGTTTAAAGGAGTTTTGAGTTTTGAAGTGGAAGACTTAGCTGAACTCTATTAATCGCAGAGAGAAATCCGGATAATTTTAAGACAATAACACGTGTATCCACTTACAGATCTTGCCTCGATTAAAACAACTCTTGCCATAATTCTACTCCGTTCTGCGAATAATACCTGCATGTTTCACTCCCTCTGAGTAAATAAAGCGTATGACAACTCGCATTTCTTCCCTGCAACAATATTAAAATAAAATCACATTAAAAGAGAACGAAACAATGAACGAACAATGTTTTGATTAATATCAAAGTAGTCAGTGTTGTCAGCCGCGATCGAGAAAACAAAAATGCTCGTTTACTTTTTGACTTTCCCTCGTAGTTTATTACAAACGAGTTATGGTTCATAACCCGAAGGCACAATTCACTAGGCCGAAAACAATGTTGTCTCACGGCCACGCTTTTCAACATGTCTATATAACCATTTTTGATAAATTGAAGGATAACATACGTATAAATGAATAAACAACGAAAGTCAGCTATTATTTATTTTCTCACTTCCAATATATCACGTGATGTGCATTATTATGACCTGACTACTGGTTGGAGCTTTCAGAAAAGATGGCAACTGGAGACCAAATGCCTTGACCTGCATGGAGATCACTGAATAGACTCCAAGTTGGGGTGACTAGATGCGAGGTAAACATGCAAAGATGGGTTTTTTTTTAACGAAAAAAGCACTGAGTGTTATTGTGTGGGATATACAGGGCTCATAACGCACGCTAGTTTGTCCGAACATCGGGACTACATGCTCTAGACAGGGCCTGATTGATGCGAATGATAGGACGATCTCTGTTGCTTCTTACTGGAAACACGTTGCACGATTGATGGTTCGGACACGGAATTTAATGAATTATGACGAGTTTTCTTACCATTTCACTTTGTTTCTTATTAGCAATTAGAACTTTATTATTTTGAAAAGAGAGGAAAAGCAAGGATGCGTTGTCACCCTGGTTGATCAATATTTCTATAGATTCATGTAACTATAAGGAACTGCAGCTGTCAATATGCTATATATACTCGAACCGGACAGTATCAAAATATGCTAAGATCATAGTCCATAATAGTATTTTGGTGCCAACTTTGATGCATGGGAGTGAAACGTGGTTTTGGAAAAAGGCTGAAAAGAACCGAATAAATGCTTTAGAACTGCGTGCATTGAGGAGAATACACGGAGTGACAATGTATGATAGAATACGGAATGAAGGGATAAGAGTGAACATAAGGCTATTATGTTAATTCAGGTGAAGAAGAGCACGCTGAGATGGTTTGGGCATGTGGAACGAATGTGTGAAGCAAGACTAACAAAACAGATAAATAGTGCAAATGTGAGTGGATGGCGTGTGAGAGGAAAACCAAGGAAAGTATAGTTGGATTAAGTGAATGATATTCTAAAATAAAAAAACATAGAAAGAGAAATCGTAGAAGTTGTATGAAAAGGTGTGCGGATGTAGAAGAGGCTAAGGATGTTTATCAAGATAGAAAAGTGTGGCGCTCTGCCCTCTGCCTACCCCGACAGAGAAATGGCGTAATGTTATGTACCATATAACATATATGTACTTAAATATTTCTTCTACGATTTTGTGTACCTATGAACTGTATTTTACTGTTGAGTTTTTTTTAGTAACTGTATTTTAGTAAAGAACTGTATTTAACTGAGTAAAACACGTTAAAAAATAAATAAATGAATTAAGTTTTTGTCACAAATGGTGTGACCAGTTAATCAAATAAGTCGCGTGTGTTGCATAAAGCAAAAACACAATCATATTGTGTAATCTAAAAAGCAAATAATGTAGTTCGTATCTGTCTTGTTTTTTTTTTCATTCAACACGAAACTGGTTTCGGCCACACGTACCATTTAAATACAATATTTCAATATATCTTCGAACGTCACTCCATTCATTGGGACATTTAAATAATAACATGCAGGGCAAGATACAATCGCGGTTTATTTTTAAACTTTTTCTGAGAAATACGAGAGAAGTCAAGCTTTAGGTTTTATTGATATTTAAACAACCCTTGAAGTATTTTCGGCAATTTTTCGATATTTTTATAACGGTATTGTGAAGTTAGATATTATAAATATCTATGTGATTTCATTTTATTTAAACGTTTACGTAACAGTTTACATAATAGTTATATACAAGATTGCTTTATCTGCAGCTGTTTTGCTCCCTGTTGTGCTGAGCATTAATATTTTTACATCTCATTTTTGCATCTCATGCAGTACGTCCTTGCACTACCCAGCGTGCTTTCTTTTGCCTTCCGTTAGCTCACCAAAGAAGGTATTTCTTGGGAGTATGTATTCAGGCATGCGATCTACGTGTCTAGACCAACGCAGGCGAGCACGCGACACCAGAAGATCGATGCTACAGCAGTTTACTATTATGAAAACTTAATCAGATACTCTATGATACCATCGAATCATCATTATTTACCTGAAGTGCGTCTGCTGAAACTTTTCTTACCAACTAATCCGCAGAGGTCTTCAAAAGGATTTTTCAAATGGCGTGATGGTATATGTATGTACTTTTAAACACACGCAGATATATTTTTAACAGTTATTTTCCCAGTTTTTCAATGTTTTTTCAAAGATGCGAAGGCACACCACGGAAGCTGATAAAATGAGGTCCGCCCCGTAAATTATTTGACTAAGTCTCCACATCTCTTATCGCTGACACTCTGTCTAGTACTTTTCTCTCGCAATACGTGGCTGCTGCGAGATACCTTATCCAGCTGTCACAGGCTTGTATATCATTTTCACATTAAATATCAACTCAAATATCGCTCCGTTTATATTTATATCTAAAAATACAGAGTACCCCATAAGGTGCGCTCCAATACTTCTATTCAAGGCATTGTTACGGATCTTGTAGCTTTAATTCTTACACCAACTGAATTTTATACGGAAATATGTGCAAATCGCTTCTTTAAATTCGTTGCAGTTTCGTTCAAAACATTCCGTGCTGAGCTTAACGTCGTCTGATTGAAGTTGCTTGATCATCAGCAACACTCTCTTGTAACCTTTAAATATTCTCATTATTGCGGATAGTACACAATCTTCCGGCTCGAGGTAACTAACTACTAATCTCTGCTGTCGAAAACGTGCAATTTATCTTCTAATCGTCGCTGTTGCTGGGCAATCTCCATCAATGGAATGACGTTGATATGCGCGTTGTGTTCGAACAATTGACTCTTGATTTGCGAAATAAAGTTCGCTCACTTTTGTTCGTTTCTTTGTTAAATTCTACACAGTTAAACTAAAGGCGCCTTTTAAATTATCTGAAAAATAACGATACTTATTAATTATAAATGTATGAAACTAGTGTGACTGATGGACCACCATGTTGTATACAGCGAGCGTCCTAATTAAGACATTTAGATAAAATGTCGAGTTGTTGGTACAAATTTCTTAGTTCAAAATTTGAAAATATTTTTTTTTGGTAATCGTTTAATTTAATTCACCAATCGTGAGAATGTTTCAATAGAGTAACTCAATGTCTGATTTGGTGGATATTTTTTATGAAGATGTAGGTGTTGAGTTCAGCTGTGTCCTTTTTATGAAGGTATAGATGTTGAGTTCAGCTGTGTCCTTTTTATGAAGATATAGATGTTGAGTTCAACTTTGTCCTTTTCCGGCATTTCTTTAACCCTAGGTCTTGACTAGGAGACGTATTTTTTTAGTTTGCCCTAAAATTTCGTATTACTGTTGCACTTTTTTTTCTCCTAACACAAGTGTTGTGTTATTGGCTGAATTTATTTAACATCTTACTTTGAAATATATGTGTATTGTAAATTGTTAGTTTGTTTTAAATTTAAGATGTTTATTATTTGAATGGTTGAATTAAAATAGGCACTAAGTACAAAAAAAAAACTAAGTATGCAGTTTCGTTCTATTTGTCATATATAAAGAAACTGCATACTCAGTTTTTTTTTGTTTTTTTTTTTGGTACTTAGTGCCTATTTTAATTCAACCATTCATTTATCTTTTGTTTAATAATTATTACTGTGATACGTAAAGGGCACATAATTGTTGTGTTTATCTTATCAATAAATAAAAAAATAACTAATGTGCAAGCTTGGGGACAAATTGGAATATATATTTTAATTGGAAATACTACTTCTACGCAATCGAAAACTATATACCATAATTGCCCAGATGCATATGTTATATATTGAAAGGAGTTTCAATTTTCAAAATGCAATAACTCACAAACTGTTAAATGTTAGTTTCCGATTTGTGCTAGAAAATATTTAGTTAAAAATTTGTATTTTAACATTCTAATTTCATGTTAAATATTTTAACTTTTTTAGCTGAGTTATTGTAGTTGAAATTCGTGCCACTGAGAGTAAAATGTGGTGTTGTATCGATGTACAACAGTAAAAAAATTAGTTACTCGTATTAAAAATGACTGAGAGCTTTCAACTTATACTCGTCTGTTAAGCAGGGTAAAAATGACTGGGAGCTTTCACCTTATACTCGTCTGTTAAGCAGGGTAAAATGACTGGGAGCTTTCAACTTATACCCGTCTGTTAAGCAGGGTAAAATGACTGAGAGCTTTCAACTTACACTCGTCTGTTAAGCAGGGTGAAAAAGAGCACATTTAGGTGGTTTGGACATGTACGCATATGTGACACAAACTAACTGGCTTAATTTACAATGGAGCATGAGTGCTAGAGGACGACCTAGAAAAGTATGGTTGGATCAAGGGAATGAAATTTTTAAAGAAAATGTAAAAATTGATACAAAACAGAAACTGTATGAGATGTATCGATGTGAAGGTGACGAAGGCAGTGTGTCGTGATAGGAGAATTTGGCACTCTGTAATATGCCTACTCCAAGAGGGAAATGGCGTAGCGGCATGTATTTTTTATCTCGAACATTTTTTATCGTCTTGAGCAACGTTTGGCGTGTGTTATTGTGCTCACGACGAATTAAAAATCGTTTTAGCGTACTTGACTGGCTGTCAACCATATTGCCTTCTATTTTTTCCTAGTGAGTTGGGTCATGAACATTTCTGTAATGATTTTGTGAATCGAGAAATAAATAAATTAAAACGTTTTTTTAAATCTGACTTCTGTATTTGGGAAATTTATATTAACACTTGCCTCCCTGTGATGGGTAGTGAGTGACCAGGACATACGAGTATTTTATTTGATTATTCGACGTTTTAATACACAATAAAAGGATTTTTATAGCTAATTACAAACAATAACTAAGCAGATTTTGCATAATTTAAATTTAAAATATAATTTTTTTACTGGACGCTTAGCGTCCAGCACCGTGGTTGTTGGATGTTTTTAGCACAGTAAGGCAAGTGTTAAAGCGGGCGTTTCGGGTCCGATTACCGATTATACCCAAAAATGTAAAAGTCTTGTGAAAGGTTTCATCTAGTAACAATACCAGCAAGCTTTAGAAGGGTACGATAGTATTGCCAACGTGTACAACGACGAACATCGAGCTTTGTCCATACTTCAGTAGTTCTAAAATCTGAATGTCCAGTTAATGAGGCCTAAGACAACATGTACGTATCCCTAATACAAAACAATGCCATAAAAACGAACAGAGCTTACACGAAGCTTTTTAAATTTACAATTTTCAAAATATTCAAAATCTACCGGAAGCGACCTTGATGTGATTCTGTTCTCTAAACGGCGCTATTAAATGTAGGATTTCCGCTTTGTTGATATCACAAACGAGTTGCCAATCCCTGTTTTAGCATAAAGATGTTGATATTCGCGAGCCGTCGATTCCCCAGGCGCAGCTTCACAATTGGAGAATTGAAGTGCTCATTGAGAATCGCAATAAAAAATTGCCACGGACCGTAATCGATTGACCTGAAACGCCACCTCTCTAGGGCTAGCGCCTCTCAAACTTAGAACCTAAAATATTAAAAGAAAAATATACCCCATTTCTGGTTTGGAGATATTTTTAATGTAGAAATTGTTTTTAATGTAGAGGGTTATTTTCCTGTATTTCCTCAACCTTGGCTCTTGACTGGGAGACTGGTTATTCTATTTGATCTTTTTTGTGGTTTGCCTTATAATTTCGTATTCCCGTCACCCCTGAGAGGAATTTTATTTTGCTTATCAATACTTGTATTGTAGATTGATTAGAATCAATCTACAATACAAGTATTGATCTTCTTCATCTTATTTTAGGCCTGTTATGGTCCTGCATCATTGTTTGCCTCTTGCGACGTCGATTGCCAGCTGTCTTTCCATCTTTTGGAAGGTCGTCCTGGAGGTCTGCTTGCTTGGGGGATACTGTCCCTGGCCATTCTTACGGCTCTTGGTTCCGCCATTCTGGATACGTGTTCTTCCAGAACCTTCTTCTCTGTCATCCCCATCTGACAATATCTTCAACTTCACACATCCTTCGGATTTCTGTGTTACGTACTCTATCACGAAGGGTTTTGCCAGCGATACTCCTGAGTACCTTCATTTCGCTGGTTATAAGGAGATTTTTGTTTCTGACAGTGTTGGCTCTGGACTCTATGCTGTATGTCATTATGGAGCGGACACAGGTCTTGTATATCCTCATCTTGCTTTGGATGTTCATATGCTTGTTTTTCCAGATAGTGTTCTTTAAACATCCAGAAATAGCTGCGGCCTTTTGTGAGTGTTCAAGCACTTCGCCATAGAGTTCACAAGTATTGATAGTTATTATTAACTGTATTTGATTATTTTTTTTACTTTCCATTTTGTACTTCATCCATAGTATTTTGATTTATGTATATATCCTGAATTGTTGGTTTTTTGGAAGATGTTATTATGTTGACTTTTTTTATAATTCTTAGTGTGATACGCAAAGGGCATTTAAGTGTAGTTTATTTTGTCTGAAGAAATAAATATTTACAACAATAATTGTTTAATTATAAACTAACCTCCCTGACTTCTATCGCATTACTTCCTTAAAGTTAAGGAACTTATGATGACTTGGAATGTGTTGCGATACATTTCTGAATATGAGAAAATCCAATGATTCAATCCCGATGCAATACCGCCCTCACAGTTTGTCTATATTTTTTCCCATTTTTCATCCTGTTTTAAGCATTCGTAGTTTAGGTGATTGGTTTTTCTCTTAACTAGGATCTTCTTTTTTTCCTAACCCTATCTCTTATATTCGGTAATACTCTATTGTGGTCGGCTTTTGTGATTGAAAAATAAATTTCCTGCTTGCGAGATGCATTTGTCCGTGCACGTGTAGCGCTCTTCGCTGTTGTGGCATTCACGTATTTTAAGGTTTTCCCCGTTGATTTGGTTTTAAGGTTTTCCCCGTTGATGAAGCTCCAAATTCATAACATACCTGACAATGTTGGTTTTCATGTCTTCTCACAACATGCCCATTTCATCGCAATTGACTTTTCAGTGTTTTCTCTTCTATTGTAGAAACACTTAGACTTTTTCAAATATTCATTTATCATTGACAAAATAAACTACTTTATACTCGTATTGTGTCCTTCGGATATATCAAAGAAACAAATTATAAAACACAAGACAATGTATGACCATCTTTCAAAATATTAAATTGGTTACGTGTAATAATAAATCCTTCAAAATACGATATTTGAAAATGCTAATGTATACTCGAAGTACAACACGGAAAGTAAAAATAATAATCAAATGTAATTAATTAAATTTAATCAACAATACAAGTATTAAATAATATGAAAATATAAAATCTCTCTCAAGAGCAACGAGAATACGAAACAGTATGGTAGATTACACAACAATATACTTAAGATCATATGGGATAACCAGTCTTCCAGTCAAGACCTTTGATTGAGCAAATGCCAGCGAAGTTCCCTTTTGAACTCAAAAACATTTTTACTTAAAAAATCCACCTAACTAGACAGATTGTTGCATTCTCACTCAATTAATCTGTTCACCGCGTTAAAAATCAAATTCCACGAATCCTGTGCGCGGCACAATTTCGGCGTTTTTTAATTTCTAAGTTTAAACGCGTATTTTGTTTAGAACCACTGATATTTGATTACAACACCAAGTAAACATGACACATAAGTAATTTTATGATAATAAATAATAGTCATTACTCTTAAGGAGACTCATTAAATAAAGGAGATAAACTAAACATTACGTAAAATAAACAAAGGAATGCTACGATCAAAGTAATGATTCATGACACTCACCCAATCAAATGCGTATAACACTAGTAATGTTTATTTACGTAAGAGAGACTTAGTAATGTTTATTTACGTAAGAGAGACTCATCGCAGGACTCGATCCGTGCGACAGGTCGTTACATGTGACGCAATAGCTGGAAATATTGAGAAACCAAAAAAAATCGGCGCTCTGTTTATTCAACAATATCTCATAAACTAATATATTATTTGACAAGGTTTTCAGAGATGTCGCTAGAATAAAGATTTTTTTAAATTTTAGTTCCATTTTCATTCCGGTTTTGTGTCATTCTTTTTAAGTATTTGTGATTTGAAACTTGGATTGTCGTCAGATCACAGGCGTTTGTGCTTCCCGTGAGGAACACGTTAATTAATTGTATTGTAATTCATTAATTGTTAAATAACACGTTGAAACGTACAAATGTCGTTAACAAATTGGTATTGACCCATTACGTGTGTTGACCCAGTATGACTAGCAAAAGTGTGAAAACCAATTTGATTCCAATATATCGATGCAATCAACTATTATGTGAAGTTCTAATATGTGATAGTGACTCCCACAGAGCATCGAAGCATTCGTATTTTTGCAGTATTTACTATTTCTTCTGAGAGTAACACATGGTCCAGCATTCTATTGTCTCTTAATTATGGTACTATAGATATTTTAAAATAAATAAATAAATAGTTATAGAAGCAGTGGTGACTAGAGCAGTCTCGCGGGCCACTGCAGTGCCACTCGATTGCCGCCGAGTTGTGCAATCGAACCTTTCCTTTCGTCTCTTACATCACTGCCGTACTGTGCTGTGCTGTACTGTACCTTCACTTCAATTCACTTCTCGCATCGACTGTGCCATACACGTTCTTTTGCCCGTTCTGAAGTCTCCATTCATAAATATCGGAGATCTACTGTAGAGTTTTAAGTATGCTTATTGTACCGTTCCCGTTCAGAACGAGACGAGACGTATCAGGAATAGTTAGTTAAAATGTTATTCTTAAAATTTATATTATTCTGATATATACTATATTAATACGGTGTTGTGTATCACTATTTTGGATCCAAATGAGATCTTGATGCAGTGCTTAAGATAAAAAAGAAGCATTGAGATGGTTTGATCACATAATCATGAAAGATCTTGAAAAATAATTTATACTAGTAGCCTAGAAGGTACGTTCAAATAAATCAAATTGTAAACATCTGCTAAAAAGACAGTTCACAATAGTATTTTGGCGTCACCTTTGATGTATGGGAGTGAAATGTGGACATGAAAAAAGACTAAGGAGCCTTATAAATACTGTAGAAATGCGTGCTTTGAGAAGAAAAAAAATGACAATACACGACAATACGGAATGAAGTGATAAAGGATGAGTTTGAATTTAGGGCTGATGTGTCAATTAAAATGAAAAAGAGCACGCTAATATGGTTTAGCCATGTGGAACGAATGATTTAAGAAAAACTAACTAAAACAGATATATAGTGCAAAAGTGAGTGTAACGCACGTGACAGGAAGACTGAGGAAAGTATGATTGGATCAAGTGAATGATATTTTGAAAGTAGAAAACTTAAAGTCAGAGAAATCGTAGAAGCTGTATGGATATAGAAGAGGTTAAGGATGTGTGGCAGATAATGAATAAAGCATAATGAATGTATTCCAGAAAAGAAAATAAATGAAAAACTCACTAAAAATGGAATTTATATCATATTACATTACACTTTCTTGTATACAGTAGATATAACCTAGCGAATTATTACCATGTGGCAATATCTTCCAACCCACCTGATGGGTGTTGTTAAACAAGTTTTAAGTAAAAACCAGACTGGAAACTCTTTTAAAAAGACGGTAACCAGCGGGAATCAAATCTGCAACCCCCCCGGTTTAAAAACCAGTGTCTTGCCAACTAGGCCACGGATGTCGTCTGAAATCGAAATTTCACCAACATTAACCAAATGTTGAATTATTGGACGTTCGACCACAATCTTCCGTGTCACATTCGATGATCGATAGATTCTCCGAGTGATCCAGTATCGGCCCGACAAGTGTTTGAATCTGGTTTGGCGCAGTGACGTGGCCGTAGTCGACCCGAACACCATCCACTTTCTTTGCCTGTCCACGATCTTGTCTCTCTCAATTGCCCACCGAGACGATACGACTTTATTGGCCACGGCACGCGTCACCCTCAATTACCATCATTCTTCCGATTGCCGAGCGGTGGTGACGTTCGAAGCGCTTTATTGATTGAGAAAGAATTTTACAGTGCATCAAACGGTCGCTTGCCGATTATTCTTTAAATTTCCCAAGATCTTTTTGTATCATAAAAAGATGTGGTTATTAGATCGAAGCATTTTTGCCAAACGAGAAGGTACCTCGGTTTCTATTCTCGTCGGTTTCACTCTCGAAGTGATTTTACATTCAGATTTCAGACCTTACCCCCAGGCGGTCCCTGCGGCCTAGTTAATAACACGCATATCCTCTAATTTGACGGTTTCTGGTTCGATTCTTATTGGAATCGTTTTTTTTTTTTTTTCGAAATGGGTTCGAGTCTCGTTTTTACATAAGGCATTTCTGACCTCTTTATGGTTGGTTTGAAGAAATCGTCATATAGCAAATGATCCGCCTGTTTGACAAAACTTATAAAACCTTTTTTTCATCTGTTTTTTTTTTAGATCTTATTTCAGCTTATTAGCTGCTGTATACAAAATCCCTACTTTCCGCATTTTACGGTGTTTTTGGTTTTACGCATTTTTCTTATTTTTTTATTTCGTATTAAGGGGTGGTTTTACCAATATACTCGTATAATACGAGTATATTGCAAGTCCATTATTTATGATTTTTCAAGGAATGTCTTCATTCGTATCTAGTTTCAATAGCATATGTCATGTCAACGCATGATTTAGAGATATTTTACTTTCTGTTTATTATGTACTTATTTTTCCATATACTATTTTTGAGGCATCCAGATATTGCAGAGGTAATTTTTACCTTTTCTTGAATTTCATTATATACAGTAATTCATATACAGGAATTTCAGAATAACATTGTGGCTATTGTATGCACTGTATTTTTAAATTCAAGCTTTTAGCCGAATATGATTGTGAATTTTGTGATCTTAAATAATCATTAATTTATTTTCATCATCATTACGTCTTCGCCCGACCGTTTCCAATGTCTTTTTTTTTTCAGAATAAATGGTTATTGGCATCACTTGTGACTCAATTCTCGTGTTTTTTTCCTTAACAACAACGGGGAATTTCTTTTATGAATATAAACGCACTTGTTTTTCCTCTTCTCACACTAACTCCGAAAACATACATTCTTGAAGAGGTTCATAAGTCAAACGATTACTAAGTGCAGTCTATCCCTTAGTTCAGTTATATATCCCTAGATCAGTATTCAACATCCGTGATATATCGGATGGTTACTGGGCATTCTTCCACAAAATAATATATAAAGAACAAAGTTTTAAATTCTAGCACGTACGAATGTGACCTCAGTGAGGAAACGTTGGATCATAAACGAGTATATATTGTAATACTCGTACTTCGAATGCTCTAAAAATGATGCGTATCCAATCTTTTTCAAGATCTACTTTTGACAAATAACCAAATGCCAACCAATGTGAAAACACGCATTACGAATATGTCAGCTTCCATTTGCAGAGTTTTAAGAATATTTCTAGTTTCTAAAGATATGGAATTAATATTCTTTCTTTTTAACATGGTGTTTTTTTTTATTTTTTATTTCGAAGGCTTTCTGCGATTGTGTTTTTAGGACTAGTAAACGTATTCATCTCAGTATTGCTCACTGGCTGGGAACACCCAAATGGGTTTGGGACCATTAAAAAAAATTGTTTTTTTTATTTGTGGGAGTATAGAAACAAAATGGAATTCACAATTTTGAACAATCTTCAAAAGAGTTCATCCCATTTTAATGCGGATATCGTATTGTCAGTTCCCTGTTAAATATCCTCTATTCCTACAATATGTCATGTGCTGCGTATATTTCATGGCACTGGATTATGAATTACCTTGTTCAGTAAAAAACATGCATATAGAACCATGGATCACCTATCCTCAGTCTGTCGGGCTGAAGAACACGAGTTTTACAAACTAGACAATCTCCGTTTTCTTACCAAATATATTTTTCTAAACATATGCGGATGCGGGGAAGTACCCAATATATTGAGCGCAGCTGCCACCTTTTATCTTACACTCAACCTATATATTATTTTACGTAATATTTTTAATTTTTCAATGATAATAGTGGATTCGGTTCCCGAAAATAAATAAAAAAATATCTTTTTTTAGAGTGTCCTTGCGGAGAGACTGCTCTCTATATAACGCTATATATGGTAAATAGTTTATTTTACTATATTAAAGGCAGCTATCTTCCGATCCGAGGATTATGGATTTCATTCCTGTTGGGATCCTATTTTTTAAGGTTCCAGTCTGGCAATAACCCCGCCAGGTTGTATTGTATATACTATATACAACATAAGTGTAATATACAAGCATAGTTGTGGATTTGTTTCCAGGCAAAGGACCTTTCTCTCGCCTGTTCAATATGTCAGAGTTCGTGTCCTGTTTTCTTTTCTTCTACATGTATTAAAAATTTAAACCATATTGCTTTGGTAACTCTAGCAATGAATCCATCAAAATCTTAGTGCACATTCTAAAGCAATTTAATACTTAACATAAATCTGGCTCGGGCTACCAGTTCATTTGGCATTTGTAATACAAATACTGATTACTCGGTATCGGGCGATACAAATGAGTACGCAGAATGCATGCACAGCACATAACAATGCAATTAAAATATCAACAGGAATATAGACGGCTGCCGTTATTATTGCAAATTGCACGCTAACGCGTTGCATTGTGAAAGGAGAGCTACTCGGCAGTCTAGTTTCCTTAGATAGTTATTATGTTGACAACATTTTGTCATCAGCTGTTGTCTGTTCCACTGGTTGAAGGTCTTCCCAAATAGTCGTATTCACCACTCCTGTCTATTTTCCAAACCAATATACATAAGTACCATGTCAGACTATCAAAATTTTGCGGGCCGTTTCTCCAACATGTCTTCGAATTCCGCGATAAGTTAGTGCCCTTAGTAAACCACTGGAGCACCCCATTTATTTATTTTATTTTACGTTTTATACAGGTTTAACTAATAACAATTATAATTGGGAGGTATCATCAAAATTTATGAATATATAATATAAACACTCCCAATATCCTTGAAGCGAAGGGTTTACAACCAGTGCATCCTTCTAGTACTTACGTATGGCTGCGAGACATGGACGCTCACAGTAAAGAACACACAAAAGCTCCAGACTGCACAAAGGGGCATGGAGAGATGCATGTTGGGATTACTAAAAGAGACCGTAAACGAAACACCTGGATTCGCAATATAACAAAGGTAGAAGACGTTATAAAGGTGTGCAAATGAATGAAGTGGCAATGGGCCGGACACGTAGCCAGAATGTCAGACTCCCGATGGACGTCCGAAATAATCCAATGGTACCCAAGAGGCATAAAGAAGCCCAGAAGAAGACCGAAGGTACGCTGAATATATTAAATCAGGAAGCATGGCAGCATCATATGGCATCAACGAGCAAAAAACCGAACTATTTGGAGTCAACTTGGGGAGACCTTCATCCAGCAGTGGATCGACCCTGGTTGACAATGATGATGATGATGAATATAAACACTACACACATTTATTACACTACAATTTACATATCGTAAGGTTTGGAACAGGGCTATTAGGAACAGCCAGTTTGGCTTCTCTTGAAGTGCTTCTATTGTCCTTACATTCGATAAATTAAATTAATCCTAATACGTTATAAAAACATATCTGAAAATTTGTCTTTCCTATCCTTTGGGATTAATTTAGAATGGGTTTCGCCATGGCAGTTTACTGCGTGAATATCGAGCGCTTTAACCGCATATCCAAGCGCCTTATTTGTTTATTTATTTAATTTTAAAAACTAACAATTAATTAATTTAAACTAATAAACTTACACAAGTATGTACATACTCGTTTAAGAATAATAATCTTACATCGCTATTAAAAATATCACAAAAAAACGTTGTGTGAAACTGCTTGATGAAAGGTTACAGCAGACTAAGCCTGCCGATCGATCGTCTTAGAATGTTGATCTCCTTGATCTGTCAAGAGTGTGTTTACTGAAGTGCAACAGCTTGCACACTATAAATCAACACACACGCTCAGGTGTCTTCCATCCACAAGACGGCTGGTAATCATACTCGAACACTAGTATGATTATCAACCGTCCACTATATGTCATGATTATCAACCGTCCACTATAACTGTACACTATCTAATTAATTTATTGGGAGATATGAAGTCACCATATATTAGGTCCTTACATATGAAATTGGCGTTTTGTTTGGGAGGAACATAAAGTTGATTTTTTTTAATATAATATATTTATTTAATCAAAGTATGTACCATTGCTATCTATGCACTTTTGCCATCTCATAGGTAGTTCATCGATCCCTTTACTAAAAAAACCATTCGGACGGGAATCAATAAAATCTTTGAAGTCGGTTTGGACTGCCCCATCGGAGTTGAATTTTTTCCCTTGCAAGAAGTTATCCAAATTTCGAAAAAAATAGTAATCTGTTGGGGCAAGGTCCGGAGAGTACGGTGGATGTCTTAGACATTCCAATTGAAGCTCTTCTAATTTGGTAGCCGTCTGTTGTGCAGTGTGTGGTCTAGCGTTATCATGAAGCAGCAGTGGCCTAGAGCGATTAACCAGCCTCGGTTGTTTAGCAGCTAGCTTTTCCATCATGGTTTGCAGTTGCTGACAATAGACATCTGCCGTAATCGTCTGGCCAGATTTAAGAAAGCTGTAGTGAACGACACCAGCACTAGTCCACCAAACGCTCACAAGTAACTTTTTTGGAGTCAATTTTCGCTTGGGGCATGGTTTGGCTGGTTCGGCAGGGTTCAGCCATTGCGATGAGCGCTTCCGATTATCATACAGGATCCACTTTTCATCACAGGTAATGATTCGATTCAAAATCCCTTCATTATTGTGCCGGTTGAGTAATGCAATGCAGCAGTCAACGCGCGTTTGTTGATTTGCTTCACTCAATTCTTGAGGTACCCACCTTTCAAGCTTTTTCACCTTCCCAATTTGCTTCAAGTGGATTAAAACAGTTTTATCACTAACACCGCAGCCTGCAGCTAACTCGGACGTGGTTTGCGATGGATCCGCTTCCACAATAGCCTTCAATTCTTCATTATCAACTTTGGTCTCCGGCCGTCCACGGGGCTTGTTCTGCAGGTCGAAATTTCCAGAACGAAAACGTTGGAACCAAAAACGCACTGTGTTTTCTTTTGCGGCACCGTCGCCATACACATCATTAATCCTTCGAGCCGTTTCTGCAGCACTGGTGCCACGGTGGAACTCGTACTCGTAAATAACGCGATATTTCAAGTTTTCCATTTTGAGGAAAAAACAAATGAATTATAATTTTCGAAACACAAATACTTGAGTAAATAGCTGTATAAATTTTAATTTGGAATTCCTAACCAAAGAGAAGATATTTGAGATCAAAGTTGCCAGTACGGCAAAACGCCAATTTCATATGTAAGGACCTAATATAATAAACACTAAAAAACGTTATCAGTGTCGACTCGATCACAAGGGATAGTCGATCATATAGGAATTAACTTACATCTTTATTTTTTACACTTCAGCAATGCATTTAAATTTATTTTTAACATGCAAAACACAGGAACGATAAATTCAGACGACATCGTTTATATTTTTTGGCATTTGAAAAAAATTTAAACCTTTGTATTAGAACAAAGTACAGTGTTTTTATTCCGGACAAATTGCCACGATAAATACAAGATGAACTTAATACATCCAAGAACAATAATAATGCTTGTTATTAATGTAATTTACATATAAATAGCTAAATACAAATAATCGGCATATTATTTATGATATATTGTTGAATCACAATATCTTGTTACTATTATATTTGTTGGAATTAAAATTTATCTATTTATTTTTTAACAGAACGATTTAACACTTAAATGTGAAGAAAATTCTACACAATAAACTTAAATTGAAGTGACAGATCCGTTTCGCTTTACAAAAGCATTGTCAAACTGTAACGTGGCTCAGGCCTGCGCCACTTTAATTTAAATTTATTGTGTAGATTTTTTTTCACATTTAAGTATTAAATCAATTAGTATTTATTTTTTTATTCTTTCCGTCAAATAATTACGTAGAATGGAGATAATGGGGCTCATTTCGGAAACTTTTGCGACAGTTTTAAATCTTTAGCTGGGTTTAGTGGCCAAATTATTTGTTTGGTCTAGTGTCAAGTATCAAGTACTCGGTGATTATGTTTTAGGTCAGCGATTCCAAACGGGGCAATATCGCCACCTGAGGGACGATTTTATTTTTATGGATGCACTTACCCCCTCTTCGGGGTAAGTGCATCTGTCAGGGCTACTTTCGAGAAAATGCTTAAAAATCAAATAAAATGAGCAGATAGTCCTCTGGTGATAAACTAATTAAAATATGAAATAGTTGAAATCCTCCGTGTAAAAGTTTGAAAACAATGTGATTATCCTGAGAATGGTTGGATACTTTTGAATTTCATATATTCATTTTATATGATGCACTTACCCCGACTCACCCTAACATTATTAAGGAGTCGTTAAGGCTTTAAGAGGATCATTGTTGTTTTTTTTTAATATTAATAAAATGACAATTTATATAGCTCCGTTTAGGAAGCAGACTCCTCAAGGGCGTTCTTATTCAGGATACGAACCACTATTATTCATAGATTAAAAATAATTAAAATATAATAAGTTGAGTGTAAAGACAGGAAGGTGGTGACTGCGGTCATAAGATTAGGTATTTGTCCGCAACAGGAAATATTTCAGTAATGAATATATAATGACGGTATAAACTCACTTCTAAACGTCATTCGTTCCACAACTGCTAGAAAATGTCTGTTTGTTTACCTTCTCCGTGTTGAAAGAACTAAAAATATCCCATGTTATACAAGGTAGGCTAAGTCTTATCCTAAGATGCACCCAAAGGGGCGTTGGGCCAAATCCTGATTTTACAAAACCCCTGTTTTATACAAAAAATAGTAGAAATTCAATAACGTTGGTTTTTACCCCCAACGTCTCAATCAATATTTGATTTTTTAGTTTTATACACTCATTAACGACCTCCGTGGTACAGTTGACAGTAGACACTTGTCTTCCTACCCGAATGTGACGGGTTTGATTCTCGACGGTACCTAGACGTTTAGATTGCAGTCTAGTTTTCAGTTTAAGTTTGTTTAACACATTTCTGGTTGGTTGGAAGAAATTGGCACATGGTAATAAACTTTGCATGGTTCACTGTTTGCAAAAAGAGTGAATAAATTCAATAACAATACTATTAATTCAATAACAATGGACGATCTGTGTTCAATTGCCCATTTTCATGTTTTAACAATGTACATTTTTTATAAAATAAAAAAATACAATGGAATCATCATCTCGATTCAATTCACGCTCATGTGTCCAAATAAAAAATGAACACTAGCGTGATTTTTTTGTGTGGTATTTCGTTCATAAAATGTTTGTTTTGCACAATTAGGAGTGCTGCCTTAACGCTTGAAGATGCATAATTAAATGATAAAGAAGTATCGCTTTTATGACCAAATTTTTATTGATTTTTAGGTCACGTTCTGCGAGAGATCGTGATTTTTAAATGAATGGTTAAAACCTATTGTTTTTAATTCTTTTATTTTTCTTTCTGTTTTTTACAACAATTTATCTGAAAGATACAGAGAAAACATATTATATTATGTATATGTATTTGATTCATTCATTCATTCGCATGGTACCCCTCAATATATCCGAAACTGATGATGCTTGCATGTTGAAAATCGTGGCCTGGAAACAAGAACCACAGAAGTAGGCAACAATTCATAGTTCGCCATCGTACATATTGGTAATACTACCATACGTGAATAGTCAATATTAATGTACGTACTGTATTTCACTTTCGTTTTATACAGTACAACCTAGCGGGCTTATTACTATGTGGCAATCGCTTCCAACGAACCAGAAAAATGTTAAAGAAGCCTTTTTTTTTAAATCTGGGTTCCAACGGGATTTAAACCTCAACTACGTCTAGCGCGTAAGAGTATTATTACCCGACATACTTCTTAATCAGACTAGAACCCTTTTTCGTTATTTATCTTTGGGTTCCATCTGTGATTGAACCCGAAATCCCCAGGTGGGAGCCAGCATCTACCCAATTAGGTCACGGAAGTCGACAATTATGTTTGATAAAATCAGATTTTAGTACATACCACTTACATTACTCGTGCATCCACATCGCTACAACCCATCATGACAACAGCTATCCACCGGTCTCCCTACCATGCCATCCTCCTCCCTCCTCATCCAATCGCCAAGTCCTCTATTAATCCATATTTTTTGGTCTACTTAGTTACGATACTCATTAAATTATCCACTTGTATGCTCTTGTATTATGGTCCAACGTAACCTCTGAGTCTAGTAGTAAATGATGTTTTCATATTCCACAGGGGTCTAGTTAGCAAATTAATTTCCATCTCCTGATTTCAATTAAATTTATATTATATACGAGAACAAATGAAATTTCTGCGCCACCCTTATTCTATGGAGTAAGGTCGTTACCCATGGCTTTACCTTGCGATATTTTGGGTATTCTTTAGTATCACTCCCTAAATTGTAGGAAAGAACTCAGTCTCTGCGTGTACGTACATAACAGCTGTTCAGTTCAAGCTCACAATAAATATATTTATTCTCCCATTGACAAACAAACTTAGCTTAATGTGCCCGGTGTAAAGTGAAATTAATAAAGTATATAATATAAAGTGGTTAATGTCAGTGTTTTTTTACGATTAATTATGTACATTTACAATGCCACCATCCCTTGTTTTTACTTTAATATGTATATGTCCTTACATTTCATAAATATTAATAATCTTTTGAATATTTTTTGCGACCATATAGCTTGCTTTATTTAATTTTGCCTTGTTGGTTGGAAGATATTGCCTCCTGGCAAGAAACCCACCAGATTTTATTTGCAATGAAGTGTTAAATAAATAAATATGATAATGAGTCTTTTACATCAAGTTCTCTCGTTTAAGTTTTTTGCGTTTTTCTTGCGAAATGTTTTTTACAGACATTAAATATCAGTAACACTAATAAATGCGCACTTCGGAAAATGTATTTATTTTATTAAAAAGTACAACAAAGTAAAGAAAAAACGGATTAGAAATAGATGTTATTAAGTGGTAGATTTCGTATGTACAATAAAATAATTTAAAATTCTTGAAATTGGCAACACAAATCGTAATAACGAGTTTTTAAAGACTAACATAGCAAATGTGCCAAAAAATACAAAAAAGACTGAATAACAGAAGAGCGTGTCATGAATATATAACATAATATGTGTGAATGAGTGTATATGAAACAAAATCTTCTACGCCTACTCCAAGCGACACAATATGACGGTATAGAGACTAATTAAAAGTGCATTTAACAAATCAAACAAATGTCGAATTTATTGATGTGATGTCTTTTATTTATTTTTAAAAAATCGGTCCACGGCCCCCCCGTCAGACCTTGCGGCAGTTCACCACCTCCACTGCAAGCCGGAGCGCGTAGCCCCGTCAGACGAGCCAGCCGGTTTTCTCCTGCGTGTTGTGGGCCCTGTTTTCACCTACTAACTCTGTAGTCCACATTGGTCTGGTGTAGGAGAAACACCGCTTGTCAATACCGTACTTGTTGCACTCGACGCGGTCAACTCGCGCGCGTCTCTCGACACTTCCGCGGTTCGGAGTTATTTCGCGTGGATCATAACATAAGAAACCCTCTACCCGTTTTTCTTTTCCGTGTTTGACGTTACAATTTACACCTTACTCCGGTGTTGTTCTTCGCGGTGATAGTCTGGGATTTTTGCCGTATTTTCTTTGCTCTTTTTCCGCGACATTTCGAGTGAAATTGTTCATATAGTTTACCGGTGTTGTCGACTATGTTTGGAACTTCTTGAAATTATGTGAAAAAAATTTGTAGTTTATAATGTTTATTTATTTGTTTTCTATTAAAGTAAGATATACCATATATTTAATGTTTTAAGTAAGATATTCTATATATTTAATGTATCTTGAGTTGTTAAACATACATAAATCTTGACATCAGCGATTGATTTAATCTGATAATAGCCAAGTTTATGGTATCGAGATTATGTAAATTGTCTTCATTCTGTGCATAAATGCTTTATTTATAGACATAACATCTTGCATACATTTCTATGATAATCAGACGAAAATTGTACTTGTTATGAATCAAGAGATGAATTTTGTTTCGTACTTTTGGCACCGATAAATGTAGTTTGTCTGTTGTAATTTCGACTAAAGACCATTTACCTTTATTATATTTATTTATTTCACATTTTCATAGAAATACATCTCGATGATTTATCGCTTTGAAACAATTTATTTCAATCAATAATATGTTTTCATAATCATTATTGATATTCATGATCGTGTGTGTGTAACATATTTAACGCATGGGAAACAAAATTTAGGATAAAATAACAAACATAAAAATAAATCTTAAGGAATTGTGATGGAAATCGTAGATGAGTTGAGTCGAAGGATAATTTTGAGATAACTAATGCTTCTTTAGTTTATTCATAAATATTAAAATTGATTCAAAATACGATGTTTTAAAATCTTGATATTGTGTGGATTTTTTAAAATTTAAATAAATATATTTTTCATGCTCTTGGAATATTTTACGGTCTGAAGATGTCTCTCCCGTTTTCCGCGTTTCTCTCCTCATCTGATTACGTTTCTCTCCTCATCTGATTACGTTTCTCTCCTCATCTGATTACGTTTCTCTCCTCATCTGATTACGTTTCTCTCCTCATCTGATTACGTTTCTCTCCTCATCTGATTACATGTATATTTTGAATATTCTGTTAATTACAATCAATTATATAAATTTAATATTTATTATAAAATTGTAAAATCCAGTTATTTAAAAAATTAAATAAGGAAATGTGAATGACGTATATGGATGAAAATTGAAAGATTAAAACGAGTTGAGGAATTTGGCTATTTGGGTAGTATTTTCTAAGATGATGTAAGAGTTGCGGGGAATATCGAGCGGAATAGGAAACAAAGTCAATGGGGCAGTAAAATATATACATATATACTTAATTCGGACAGTATCAAAATGTGCAAAGATCGTAGTCCACAGTAGCACTTTAGTACCAACTTTTATGTATGGGAGTGAAACGTGAAAAAAATATATGTGACGAATAAATGCTATATAAATGCGTGCACTGCGAATAATACATGGGGTGTCAATGTACTCGTACGTTAGAATGCGGAGTTTAGTGATTAGGGATGAAGGTGAACCTAAAGTTGATGTGTCGAATAAAATGAAAAAGAGCACTCTGTGACGGTTTGGGCATGTAAAACGAATGCACGAAGAAAGACTAACAAAACAAATATATGGTGTAAATGTAAGTGCAAAGCGTGGTAAAGGAAGATCTAGGAAAGCATGGTTGGATCGAGGGAATCGTATTTTGAAAGAAGGAAACGTAAAAAGTCAGAGAAATCGTAGGAGTTGTAGAAAGTGGACGGATGTAGAAGAGGCGAAGGATGTGTGTTGAGCTAGGAAAATCTGGCGCGTTCTCCTCTCTGCATACCCCGACGATAAAAATGGCGTGATTTTATGTATGTAAAATAAGGAATAAATTAACAAGGATATGAAGTATGTAAATCTAATAATTGGAGAACGAGGCTAAGGGTTAATTTTTAATTAACTATGCAAAAACATTATTCTGAAACAAACTACAGCGTAAATTTGCATAAACTCGCACATTTACCATATATATGGTTTTAAATTGACTCTGCATTAATATCTGGCAGTCGGCATGTTAGTCTAAAAAAACAACATATCTCGAAACGAATCATCTCTCGAATTTTGAATGAATAGAGAGCAAAGGTTACATGGTCCTTTTTAATTGATTATACAAAGATTTGATTCTGAACCAAACTGCAAGATTATTTTTTTTATAATTAATCTGTTATTCGCTTTTACATCAACTCGCTATTCATGTATGAAAGTCAGCGAGAGGTATCCTAAAAAAATATTCGGCATAACTGTTCCTAATGAATCTAATTTCTATATGCTGGACCCGAGTTGAGTGGGAAAAAAACATTTCACGACCTTTTCATTCCCTTATTTTTACCGTTCTAAATAAAATATAGTGTTAAAAAGATGAAAGAAACGGCTTTTATGTCAGAAACAGGTAAATATTAAAAAAAATCATGAAAAAAACCATGAATGCTTTGCTTTTAAAGCATTTACGGACTTGAGAATTAATATTGTAGATAATCTGAACAAAAATACATTCTCATTTTATTTTTGTTGTATAGTATTGCAATTTCGTTGTATAGAGTACAACCTGGCAGGATTTTTGCCACCTAACAATCTCTTCCAACCGACTAAAAATATATTAAAGAGGTCTTAAGTGAAAACAAGACTGAATTCTTTTTAAAAAAAAATCTGGGTTACTATGGGAATCGAATCCGCAATCTTTGGGTTGGAGAAACGGTCGTCTTGCCAACTAGGTGACGGAAGTTTTTTTATTCGCTTTTTCTAATTAAAAAGAATATTTTAAGGAAAATCACGTACAATACCGTTGTACAAAATTAATAAAATATGAAATGATTATTCTATTTCCTTGTTATTCAGGGTTTGTCGCCTACCATTAATATTCTAAACCCCTGTAAACTAGGCAGCTGCATGTGCCTTACTTTTATTATGTATTTTAATATATCTTATATATATCTTAATACTTCATTAATGCAACCCTGAAGCTGTGCATTTTTTGCTTATTTTGAAAATTTGTGTTATTTGAGTAATATTTTCTCAGATGATGGAAGTGTTACGTACGACGGATATTAAACGGCGTATAGCGACAGGGAAAAGTCAATGGGGCACTAAAACATATATACATTTATCACACATTACCAAAATCTGCTAAAATGATAATTTACAACAATGATTCAGTGCCATCTTTGATGTATAGACGTGAAAGGTGAACGTGGAAAAAAACTAAAAACAAACGAATAAATAGTGTGGAAATACGTGCGCTTAGAAGAATACACCGAGTTACAGTGTACGAAAGAATGCACAATAAAGGGATAAGTAACTACTGAATGAAGTTATAAGGAATTAATGTTAACTTAACACTCTGAGATGGTTTGGGCATAAAGAGTGAATGAATGAAGAAAGACAAACGAAACAAATATATACAGTGCAAATGTGAGTGGAAGACTTGCTAGAGGAAGACCAGGGAAAGTATGGTCGGATTGAGTGAATGATCTTAGGAACTGTAGACAAGGCGTGTGGATGTAGAGAAGGCGAAAGATGTGTATCACGATAGGAAAGTCTAGCGCTATGTTCTCTCTGCCTAACTGAACAGGGAACGGCTTAATAAAATATATGTACCTAATATTGTTTTGATCTTGTTTGTAATTTGCGTGTTTTTCATTACATATAAAAATCCATTATTCAAAAATGTTGATTACAGAGCTTGTTGTAGATTTTTCCACTGTCTTATTCCACTATATTTATAGTTTTTTTATATGAACATTTAAAATCGTTCCGCTTCTTACTTAAACTAACTGTTGTCATTGTTTTTAATTCATTGAACAAAAGTTTTTTTTTTCTTCGTCGTTTCTCATATTTACTCCTACTTAATATTTTTAGTTTAGAAAGTGTACAATTTCATTGAATGCGTTTTTCTTCACCTCCACAACAATTAACAGCCGATTGAAATATAATCGTTTCCTTGTTTTTTATAAGAAAGTTACAAAACCATATAAAACAAGCCAAAGTGTTAATTGTTCTCGTTTTCTTGTATTTACGAGTATTTCAGTTAAATGCCTTCTTGGGGAGATTTCTTTCCGTATTCGTTGATTTAAAGTTATTTTAGATAATAAATGTTGTAGAAATGCGTGCACTGAGAATAAATACGTGAGGAAGAGAATAAATAGCAATGAATACATTAAAAATTATTGTGATCTTAAGACTTGTCGGCGGCCGTGGTCTAACGGTTAGCTTTCACGTTAAGCAAGCGAGCGAGCCAGGCTCAATTCCTTGTGGATTCTCTTCTGGGCTGGTTTTGAACTTAGACCGTTTCACATCTGAATTTTAGTTAATCTGTACCTTATATGCTACTGATTGTAAATTCCTATGAGCTAATAAGTACCCATTAGATCGGATGCTTCTCCACTTATGCCAATGCGGTGAAGTACCCAATAGCCACAGTCGCCGCCTTCGTATCCTTGCACTCAACTTGTTTTATTTTTTTTTAATATATTTTTAATCTATAAATACTAGTGGGTTCGATTCCCGAGTTAGAGCGCCCTTGACGAGGGTCTGCTCTTTAAAAGGCGCTATATATAGTTTATATTTTTATTATTAAAATTATTATTTCACTACATGTAATATATAGGTCTTGTTTGTCCTCCCCTGATGATGAGGTAAAAACCTTGAAACCGGTAGGACTATACCCTTATATAGTGGAATAAACAGTGTTTGACTAAATAAATTCCTATGTGTTTAAACCGCCACAGTGTTAATGCCTTAACTATAAATAATAAATATGTTATATGGTTTATTTTCTACACAAAGTTATTGAAATGATTTTGTATTATACCTGACGAAAACTTCATTAAAACGAAAGTTGCCAAACGAGATTCTAACCCAATACCTCTTCTTCTCAGCGTTCCTCTCCACGTTGGAGCATGGCAATCATCTTGACCATTTTAAGTTTGTCAGCATCTGCTCTGAACAATGTCTCCGTGTTACAGTGGACCCACTCTCTTAGTTCTTAAACCAGGAGTTCCTTTCTCTTCCTACGCTTCGTTTTCCTTATATCTTCCCTTGCAATATGACTTGGATGACTTCATATTTGTTTCCTTTCATGAAATGCCCTAATATGTGTATGATATTTCTTCTGCTTTCATATAGTCGTAATTACATTTCGGGCAGGTGATTTCCATTTGCGCATATTATCGTGTATTTTATGTTAAAAAAATATTTTTTTTATTTTGTTTTTCTTTCTTGGTAAAAACAGTGTACCATCAGGTGGCGTCCTTCCGTTTGCATACAAAATTAACAAACACTCGCTAAATAAATTATTAAGTCTCGTTTCATTTAATATTTTAAACTGACTGGAAATATTACGACACGTATGAGACGGATTTTTCTAGTTCATATATATTCCTTTTGATTACGTATTTTGTGATTTAATTAATAATTATAAAGATTTATAAAGAAAACAGTAGTCGCTCTTAGAGGTATCACGAGAAAAGTCACTTTCTGAATAGTAATATCAACATTTGCCAAAGTAGATTCATTTAATTGATTTCGCTTTGCATCGTGTTAAAGTGCGAAGGGAATTTCTCCCAAAAGCCTGTCGTATCTAAGCATCGGCCAAAAAGTTCCGTTGTATCTAAGCATCGGCCCCGCTACGGCGTCTGAAGCGACCTGGTTTCTTATCGCTCCGTCTTACACATAGTCTAGACTCGAGGTACTTGTGTCTGCATCTCAATCTATGCCGTGTTAACATCTATGCACTTGTCCATCTCAATATAAAATTATGACCGCCGTGGTCTTATTTGTAGGACGCCTGACATCCATCCCGGGAGTTGCGGATTCAATTATCATCGGTGCCAAATTTTTTAAAGAGTCTAATTTTTCTTAAGGTCTCATTAGCATCTTTCTGCTTGGTTGAAGAGATTACCTCATGACAATAATACCACTTGGTTGTAGGATTTAAAACGAAAGTTTAATACAATAAAACGTGTTTATTATTTTATTTCATATGTCAAAAATCAACTTTTATAATATTTTAACCAATTTTATATTTAAATTAAAAATATTCAACCCGGAAGTAATAAATATTTGTCGAATACATTGAAATAAACTTCGTGGAGGAGATTCAGAATGGAATGAAATTAAAAATAAATTCTCTTTAGATTTTGTGTACCCACGATTCTATGTAGTTACTGCTTTTTCAGTTTATAAAGCAGTAATCAAATCGTATAGCTATAGTATTCATATTAAATGCGATGCGAGAATCGTGTTCTTGCCAAATTACTATATACTCGTACATATTTGTAGAACACATACCAATATTTACTTGTTTATTCAATCCATTGTGGATGCCGACTTCAAAAGAATATCCTATTTTTTGGTCATTGACGACCTTCTTGCCCTAGTAGGTAAGACGTATGTATTCCAAACCAAGGCTGCGGGTTCAAGACTCGTTGGAACCCAGATTTTCATGAGAAAGGAATTCTATATGGTTTACACTTAAGGCTTTTTTAACATTTTGCTGATTGGTTTGAAGAGATTGCCACAGAAGAAATTGTATACAACGAAAGTATAATACAATGCAACCAATAAAAAAACAGGTCAAATCTCATTATGACGAATACCGAATTAACGACATTTTCAGAATAACGAATATTTTTGTTGAATTTAACGAACGTAAATAAAATAATATTTTTAACGAATACCGTTTTAACGAAATAAAATTTCAATATAACAATCATTTTTCGACATAGATCCGAACCGACGGGCTTGAACGTCAAACAATATTTAACGAATGGCTAATGAATTTCAACGATAAATGAAAAAATATGTAAGATAGACATCTTATTTTAATTAATAATTGCTCAGCACATCATTTAACATGCAAGCTAGAATTTAACGTACGTCCAAATTCAATTTTCATCTCCAAATTTTACAGCATTTTTGTAATCTTTGGATCTGGGAATTATGCATACAGTAAAAATGCATTACAAAAATAAATATGTTTCAACAATTATGTATATTGAAAATGCTGTTAAGAAAAATCTAGTACATCATTATTAGAGTGTATTTGCACAATATTGTGTTTTATACAATATTTTTTCTCGTATTCAGTATAAAGAATATGGTCCCATGAATTTTGTTATAATAGGATTTGACCTGCATTATATTGAATGAAAAATCATACTTAGTGGGCAATGAATTTGAGATATTTTACAGTTTACTTACATAAAATGACGGTTTGTATAATATTAACGAACGACCAGTGAACTGAACGAATCAGGGCTATTCCGCCTCGTTACTATTCCGCATCCAAACAAGTTGATTGTTGGAATAACTCGAATATGGTGTGTACTTACTTTTCCGATGAAAATTATCGTCTATTTAATGGAAGCGTGACTGCTCTATTATTGGTTGGGAGAAATTCGATCGACGCAGTATATAGTGTTGCGCCGAGGACCGGGGCAAATAGACATAACCTTATTTCGGATCGCAAACATTAACGGCTCACGTGGTTCTTGGTAAATGTTGTTGTTCTGGTCGAGCGATCTTACGTGTATGCTAAACAATCTTCAATATTCACCAGATTTCTATCCGGAGCTGGTTTCACTTTCAAACCTTATTTCGTACTATTTTTTTAACTTATTAGCAAAAAATATTCGTTTATTTTCTTAATTGAACTATAGTCATTTAAACATTTGGATAGTATTATATTTTCTTCGATGATAGAAGAGTTGCGAATGATTTCAAACGGCGTAAAGCGTTAGGAAACAAAGTGAACGGGATACTAAAACATATATATATTCGAACTGAACATTATCAAAATATGCTAAAAACAATATTTTAGTATCAACTTTGATTATGGGAGTGAAACTTGGAGGTAGAAAATACTAAAATAAACCGAATAAATGCTGTAAAAATGCGTGCACTGAAAAAAATACATAGGGTGCCATTGTATGGCAGAATACGAAATTAAGTTATTAGGGATGAACGTGAACTTAAGACTGGTGTGTTGAGTAAGAGATGAAGAAGAATACTCTGAAATGGTCTGGACATGTAGAATGATAAAATGAAGATTGACTTACTTAACAATACCTATTTGCAAATATGAAAGGAAGGCGGGGTAGAGGAAAAAACTAAGGAAAGTATGTTTGGATCAAATTATACTTTGAAAGAACGAAACGCAAGTCAGAGAAATTGTAAGATTTGTGTGAGAAGATGTATGGTTGTAGAAGAGGCGATTGATGTGTGTCGAAATATGAAAGTCAAGCTCTCTGTCTGCGTTCACCCTGACAGTAAAAATGTTGTGATGGTATGTATGTATTTTATTAATCTATTTAGATTACATCTATTATTCATTTGATACCTCTCAACATATCCCGATCGGTGAAGGAGACATGTTGAAGAGTGTGGCCGGGAAATAATGAAGTGTTCGACCCCATTATTCAAGCCATCTTGTCAAGAATCACTTGAATATGGTTAATCACAGTGCGTCATCGTTGGAGATACCACTGCACGTGCTCTGGCAACAATACTTTTATACGTTCAACGTTAATAGACAAACTATAATATTTAAGAGACGGATTCTTTTTTTCATTATTTTTTTTGTACCATCGGGAATCGGATGGAAGACCAGCGTCTTACCAACTTGGCCATAAAAGTCGTGATACAAAACAGTGTGTTGGTACTTGGACGTATGTAAATGAAACATTGTTATTTTTAGTGAACGTAATTTTCAATTTGTTTTAAAACATTCAAAAGCTATAAAACTTCTAAACTTTCCTTATTTCTGTTCTTATCGCATTTTTTTCGCTTTCGTCGCATAACAGGAAAGTTAAATAACACTGAAAAGGCAATTGCAGAAAAACGGCACAATCTACGATTCCGTGTATAACAACAAATCCAAGCTATTATCTTTTTTAATAGCTAGCTATAGCCGCTATGTGCGTAGCCCATGTAACTTTCCCTCGCCATTCTCTCGCGAGATCTCCGCCAGTTTCGCTACATTTCGCGCATAATGTGTCATTAGGGGCCTCGGCAATTGTGTTTTATTTATCATTTAGTGGGTCATTGCTATCGAGCGTGAGCCGCTACAAAAATCTCGTGATCTTCTACGAGTATTATACGAGTATAGTGTACTCGTAGCTGTTTATCTCTCGGCATCGCTGATGCGAATAGGTCGTGATTGAACAAATGCGAAATATAAATACCGTCTTATTGAAAAGAGTTCTAAGGGTGACGTTCCATTATTGAAGCTATAAAATTGGATAATTTTTTACGTTACCGTAGAAAATTGGCTGTAAAATTAATTAAGGCTTGAAAATGAGGCAAAGATGTACCCTACGTAATGATTACGAAATAATTTATATAGCACGTTAATTAAACGGATGCGCAATAAAGATTATGCAATATTCCATAAAACTTTTTTTTTTTAATTTTTAATTTCGTTCGTGATTGCATAAAAAATATAGAAAAATTTTGTATTTGCATTGAAAATGGATGAAAAATAAATGAAAAAATTATTGGTGAGATCTTGACAAAAATGTACAAAATGTTGGCAAAATTGCATACAAATTTTAGAATCATGTCTTGCAGCTATAATGCTTTGCGCCCGTCAAACATTTTTTTAAATCTTAAAAATAAAGCTTTTATTTGTCAGAAAGAAGAAGAAAAAATGATAAAGATATAATGATATTGATTTTATGATTATAAAGACATGAAGGTATCGGCTGAGGCATTTGAGGAACTTCTCGTCATTTAGGAAAATAAACGATTGTTTAGCATTTAGTATTGTTTGCGCTCCCCTGAAGATGAAGTGAAAACCTTGAAACCGGTAGGGTTATACCGTCACAAAAAAGTGGAATAAACAGTGTTTGATAAAATAAATTACAAAGCTTAAGTTACTTTTTCAAATCAATCTCTCCAAGTGATTATTGATATCCGTGAAAACACACGCTTTAATGGAGAGACCTATACGATTTATTAATACTGAGAAAATATTACATTTTTCAATACCTTTTGAAATTTGAAATCACTCTTGATGTGTGACTCCAATTAAACTGCTGTCGCTCTTACAGTTCTAGCTGTTTTTTTATTGCTTAAAAAATCTATCTAAATTCTGCTACTTGGCTATTAGTTTCCATCCCTCTAGTTCCAAACAGAATCTTCTTCTCCCTGGCTCCATCCCAACTCACTGTCTGCGAGGACTGTTGGGGTCAGATCTCCTCGTCTTCAGGTTGTATGCTCTTCTGTCCCGGACTACGTTTCCCAGACCATGCCTCTGCATCAGATTATCTTTTTGCACCACCCATGAATTCGTTGGTTGTTATTCGAGGAAGATCCATGGATCCTTCCTCTGGTTGTTATTCGAGGAAGATCCATGGAGATTGCCTGGTTCATAATGTGATCGGGTGCTCTGCGTCCAACGTGCCCATACCATCTCAATCGCCTCTCCTCCATCTTACTGTTGATGTATGTAACACCTAGGCTTCCACGAATGCGTGAGCTTTTTATTTTGTCTCTTAGGGAAACACCAGCTGACCATCTTAGCATGCGCATTCCAAACAGAATAAACTGCGTTAAAGTGAATTTGCTTTAATAAAGGGATTGCTATAAATTTAAAAAAATGAGGGTTTCAACAAGTTTCAAGAAAATCATACAATTCCACTCCCGCTGTCTTGAATACCTGCACTTTCCTTTCGTTCTTGCACGATGAATAACGAGAAACTCGACTTACACAATCGGTAACGATTGCCCATCAGAATGGTTTCAAGTTTTTCAACAAGACACGCCACCGTCACCCATTCTCGGAACGCATTGGAGCACATTTCGGGGAAATGGTAATTCAGTAGCCGAGCTCTCGAGCAACGTGCTATGCTATTGCGCAAACCTCGAAGGTATCGAGTGATGTATGAATGGTGCAAGAATGTTAAAAACGCCATTATACATAATTCCAGATGTTGCGCAATGAGGGAATAACAATGGTTTTAAGAAAAAAGTTTAATTTATCGCTTTGACGTTAAGTGCATGTGCATTGTGTATAATTTGTAGTGTGCGTTTTGACCTAGTTGGTAATTGATTCAACCAGGGGATTGCGAGTTAAAAAAAATTCCAGTGTGGTTTTCACTTTAAGGCTTGTTTAACATATTTCTGATTGATTGCTCGAGATTGTATTGTATTACACTTTCATTATATGATATACAATACAACCTGATTTGTTGTCATTATAATAAAGGACAATTTTAAATAGCGCCGTTTAGAAAGCCGATTTTTTTCAAGGGAGCTCTTATTCGGAAGTCGAAACCAACTTTTATTGTCATATTATAAATATTAAAAAAAAGTTTAGTGTAAGAATAGGAAGATGGTGACTGCGACCGTTAGATTGGGTATTTCGCTGTATTTGCATATGTTTGTTTAAAAAAAAACATGTTCGGTAAGAAAACCGCAGAAAGCTTACCAAGGGAAGAAGAATTATTGTTTGATGAAACCTTCGTGAATCTTCCGATATGTGATAGTAGTAACAAATTCGACCTTAGGTGGAGTGTAGTGTAGTAGATCTCATAAAAAATTATGATTATATAATTCATGTATAATCATAAATTTTGATACGACCTCACTAGAAGGATTGTCTTCAACAATAATGAATGGTCATGTGTCAATTTCTTCCAACCTTCCCTATCACCTTCTATTTTCGATAGGTTGCATACGACCGACACCAGTACCGTCTTTGTAGTTATATGTGGTCACTTACCAGAAGCACTGGCTTTTAATTATTTCCTCTATGTTTTGCTTTACCAGTCCTACTAGATGTATCATAGTACGCCATTATTTGGCCGTAATCACCTAATCGAAGATTGAGAATGCTAATAGTCTGGTGAATAATATAGTGGCTTTCATTATTGATAGTCCAGTCTTCAGCATACTTTGAGGCATCATTTCGTCTGAATTAATTTAGTGGCGCATTTAAGCTACCTGTATACATTCCAAAACAAAGGATATTGCGTTATACAAAACTTATTATTAAACATGACGACCTTCGTGGCCTAGTTGGTTAGATGCTTGACTTACGAGTACACCCGGAGGCTTCAGATTCGATTCCCGGTGGTACCTTAAGATGATCTTAGTTTGGTAAAAGAATCTAGTAACAATATTCAAACACCCTAGAAGTGTACGAGTGTTGTCGATTCTTCACGTACTTAACATGTGTGATTACCCACTCCAGTCGTTCGTAAGCCGATGGCTCGATTAATGGGGCAGAAAATAATTTAGTCTTCCGGCCAAGCTCTTTTATGTCCTAATCACTAATTCGAGTATGTTGAATGTACTTATACTGCGTTATGCAAAACTTATTATTTGTAAGATATATAATGTATGTAATTCCAAATTGCGTTAGTCAGAGAAATTGTAAAAGTCATATGAGAAGGTGTTTGGATGTAGAAAATGCTAAAGATATACATATGTTGTGATAGAAAAGTCTGGCGCTTTGTTATCTCTGCCTACCCCAACAGTAATAAAAAAAAAATCTACAAATCTAGACACGAATAAATTTCATTCAATCACTAATGTTGTAAACCTTTTGCTTATATTTATTTAATTCATCCTCCCTCAAAATGATGTCCTGTTTTATGCATTGACTCATTTATCGGTGGTCGCATTAACTGGGTCGCAGATTAACCGGGGTAGTGAAAATATTAAAAAAAAATTCATAGCTATTCAAATAATATTTCAAAACGAATAAATTTTTTTTTATCCAACGTTAATCCGCAACACGGTTAATGCAACCCCGGATAATCAAGGGTCTACTCCAAACAAATAAATTGAAGTATGTTATACGGACGTAGAAGAGGCTAAGGATGTGTGTCGAGATAGGAAAATCTTTCGCTCTGTCCTCTCGGCCTACTTCGACAGGGAAATAGCATACATACGTATCTATTTAATAATTTTCCCAATTCTACACCTCTTTTTTCTTTTCTCGATCCCCTTTATTTTACGATATGTTGAATACTGCTGACAGCAAGTACGCCTCTGAATATGATTATGTCGGATCTCTTTATATTGCCGGCGCGTTTTGACCTCAGTAAAACGGAATTCCGCAGCGCCCCAACGTAGCGCTCAAGTTAGTACTTATAAACAATTGGAAACAATAAATAATTATTCACAAACCGTCCATTAGCTCGGCCCAGCAATAATCATTTACTGTTAGTCACTCGCAAGTGGCAACTATTTTTATCTTTCGTCCAACGGAAATCCACTGTTTGGAAATCGATTTGCACGACGCGAGTTCCTTAGGTTGCCGACCATTGACGACCTCCACGATGTAGTAATAGCACACTTGTCTTACTCTCAAACGACATACGTGTCCTAGTTGGTAAGACGCTTGTCTCCCTACCCGGAAGTTGCGAGGTCGATTCCCGTTCGAACCCAGATTTAAAAAAAAGGATTCCAGCCTGGTTTTCACTTAAAGCCTCTTAAATATATTTTTGGTTGGTGGGAGATATTGCCACATGGCAATAAGTCTGACAGGTTGTACTTTATAAAGTGTAATGCAATACAATACTATTATTTTTGTACAAGTATATCTTTTAATGTCATTCTGTACATGGCGAAATATGTTGTACGAAATGCTATCCCTCGTGATCGAGTATGATTGTCTGCCATCCTATGAAAGATGCATGTGTGGGTGTGTTGATTTATTGTGTGGAAGCTGTTGCGCGTTAGAAGCACACAACCTTGACAGATCGAAACCAAAGCTCCGATGGCAAGATCAATGTTCCAAGACGATCGGCAAATTTATTCGCGATCCTTTCGTTTAGCATATTTATTTAGCACTATTATAATATTAATAGCGCTATAAACATTTATGATATGTTGCTTATGATCTAAAGAAAAATATAAATCAGGTATAATATGTGCGGAATGAAGACGTCAGAAATGGATGCATGAATAAAAGGAACGTTTTAAATAAGATTATGGAAGGAGCCGTTAAAATGGTTTGGACATGTGGAGAATATTAATGATGAAAGAATGACTTAGCTAGTATACATGTCAGAAGTGCAAGGTGTGCGTGGAAGAAGTAAACCGAGGAAAACGTGACTGAACCAAATAGACCAGATTTTGAAAGAAGGTAAAGTGAGAAGTATGAATAAAAGAAGATTGTGCATGACGAGATGTATGAATGTGGAAGATGCGAAAGTTTGGAGATATGTTCTCTCTGCTTACCCCGCAAGGGATACGGTGTGATGTTATGTGTGTTTATACTCGCAGATCTAATATGGTTCAAGAGTAAAACTTATCTAGAAATGAATTCGCCAAAAATCGAACCTGGAGCGCACACTTGTTTACCGTGACTTCTAACCGTTAAACCGTTAATAATCTTAAAGACAAGTCACGATATCAATTAATATTATCCAACACTGTGAATTTAAGTTTGGACATTCTAAACGAATGGGTAACGAAAGCCTGACTTAACAAATTTACAATTCAAATATGAGTGAAAGTCATGGTAGAGAAGACGGGGGAAAAGTATAGCGAATGAAATTTTAAAAGAAGGAAAGGTAAGTAGTAAGTGAAACAATAAGAACTGCATGAAGAGGAGGCGAAGAAATAATAATAAATTGACAATTTATATAGCGCCGTCTAGAGAGCAGACTCTTCTCAAGAAAGTATGCCGTGATAGGAAATGTTGACATTCTCGTCTTTGCCTACCCTAATAGGAAAATGACTTGATTATATGTATGAATTAGGAAACATGTTGCTAGTCATAAGCATAAGCAAAAAATAAAAAGTTTAAATAACCGAAGAATGCAAAAGGAATAAACGTAGGTGTAAATAAATTCTTTATGAATTCTTATAGTTTATTTATGTAAATCGTTGTTTAGATGTTGTTATTCTTGGGGATGTGAAGTTTTCATATTCACGTTCGTAGACCTAGACGTTGTACTCGTATACAGTATAACCTGCCGGGCTTATATAGCTGTTGAAATGTGTGTAGTCCATTGACCCAAAATAATTGTTTTTATAAGAGGGTAATTTTTTTGGTTATGGATTTATTTGTCTTATGGACTTCTGTTATTCAATTCATTGTTTCGTATAACTGTAGTGAGGTATGTAACATTTTAATTATATTTTCTTTAAAATTATAATATGTCTTTAATATAGTTTTCAATTTTCTGAAAAGCTGTTGCATTAGCAATCTCTTTCAACCTACCGGAAATATGTTTAAAATTCAAAAATGAAAGCCAGACAGGAAAGCAATTTTTAAAATATTAACGAGTAATCGAGCCCAAAACCTCGTGTCCGAGCCCAAATACCAATTATGCCGCGGAGGTCGTCTAGACATTGAAACTATCGAAACACAAAGAGAATCTCTCATGATGAAATAAAATAATAATTGTCTCTTACTTCAAACAGACTGACTCGTGAACTTGAAAAGGTCAACACTTGTCACTTTTTGGGCCGAATCGGACCGCCTCGAGCTTTGGACAGTCACGTTCCCAAACAACAATAGACCGTGGAAGTTACTCGGAACGTAACTCTTAAATAGGCTAAGGTTACCTTCGTGCTAGTCCTATTGCACACCTTTGTGGTTTTAGAAGTAGAGGCGATCCTTTATGTGGTAATCGATGTGTTGCAATAGCCCTTCATAATTCGATTGTAACCAGTTTGTTGATTGACGAATTAATTATGGTGGTGCATTTTATTACTTGGATTTGTATGACGATGTGGCTGAACTTTATTGAAATTTGAGCAAAGCAATAATATAATGTATTTTGAGAAAGACCAAAGAAAGTATTGATGGATCAAATAAGTGATATTCTGAAAGAAGGAAACGTAGAACGTCGGAGAAATCGTAGAAGTTATGTGAGAAGGTGTTTGGATGTGGAAGAGGTGAAGAATGTGTGTATATGCAAGTTCGGCGCTCTGTCCCCTCTACCTTCCCCGACAGTGATAAATAAAAATAACTACATAACATACTCATCTTGACACGATCAAAATCGCATGGAATCATAATAAATGTTGTAGAACTTTCGCTTATATTTATTTCATCCATCCTTTAAGTATTTTAAGGATGGATGAAATAAATCTCTGCCGATCCGGAGGTTGCGGGTTCGATCCCCGCTGGAACCCAGATTTTTTTAAACAGGATTCCAGTCTGGTTAACACGTAGGGCCTTTAAAAAAAATATTTATGGTTGGTTGGAAGAGATTGCCACATGGCAATAAACTCGCCAGGTAAAAAATAAATAAAAAAAAAAGTAATGTCTTGTATGCGAAGTCGCGTTAACTGGGGCAGTAAAAATATCAATTTTTTTCATAACATTTCAAATTGTATTACAAAATGTCGAGTTTTTGCTTCCCCAGTTAATTCGCAAAACGGTTAATGCGACCCCGGATAATCTAGAACCTTCCTCAAAAAAAGAAATTGAAGTTGTCTAAAATATAAATTGCCGTCGTAATTGGGCCTCATAGTCGAGGATCTTCTCGCCATTCCAACTTCAATACAGTTGGAAAGCGAAGCTGTATCGTGGAGTTTGTTTTTATTTTAAGTTAGTGATCCGTTGCGTACCAGCAAACTCATGGGCCACACCATTGTACTAGATCCGATTGCACACCGGCATGGTTTTTATAAATTATTTTTGCAAGAATAGATTTGACCGAAGTCATAGGTATCCTTATACCCTCTAATACTAGGTGAAAAACATGCCTGTGTCATTCGACGGGAGTAGCATAGCGTAGGGCTCGAACTGACTACCTTCTGCACGGAAGTCCTGTGCGTTACCGTGCGGCCATGCACCTCATATATGACTGTATTATTTCTAATGGGCTTTGCTCTGTTGGCACTATAAAGACTTGAAAACTCGTGGTCGACTCACTCTTTCAAGTATTCCTATCTAGATAGTGAATGCTCTTACTTACTGCGACCCACAACGGTCACATCCTGAGAAACTCATATATTTCTACCTCAGACGCGAGTATTGCCCCTTGGTCTCTCTACTGTGTGCGTCCATTCCAAACCTGCCCTACATGTTCTAAAATTGTCCATTCTTAAAAATTAGAATAACAAAAACTCAAAGAACCACTTATATTTCTATCAACTCTATTATTTCCTATTACGATATGTAATTTATCTCGATTTTTCTCTAATATAACAAGACAAACACACGCCCACTTGTCGACGAAATAAAAACCTTATACAAATTTCAAGGTCTCATTTTTTGAATCTTGTTTTATTCACGTCGGCTGAATACGGAATCAGCCCAGCCGGAATAATACGGATTCTCCTGCGTGGCGTGGCGTGGCTGGTGTGTGTGTAATGTGTTTTGAATTGGAAATTTCTCATTCCGATCACATCATTTCGAGTTGAACATTTAAATACGCTTCCGGATCCGAGGCGAACCATTGCTCGAGTAAATCAGCGCGAGCTGCGGAGATTTGTTTTGAGGACGCCGGAAGAGTGTTGCGGTCGAAGAGGAAGCAATTAAGAGGATGTGCTTTGCTTGGTTCATTGCTTTAGTTGTTTGAACTTTTAAAGGATATCATTTATCGTGACGTTCATCAAGGGTATTTACTGGTCTTTTATAGTAAGATTTCTACATGTTACGTTTTCTGTATGATTTTTAATTGCGATCTTTATTAGAGGTCAACATCTTCTTGATTGAGGACCATAACTTTAGTTTTGACATTCTCGAAAGTACATGAGTTAATTGTTTTTTAGTGTGAGGTGAATAAACGCTCGCCCACTTGAATTGTATTGATTCACATTTTTGTTGCACACAGTACAACTTGGTGGGTTTATTGCCATGTGGTAATAAATCTCTTCCAACCAACCAGAAATATGTTCGTTTTTAGTGAAAACCAGACTGGAACCCTTTTTAAAATATATTGGATTCCAACGGGAATCATACCCGTTATCTCTGGGCTGGTAGACAAGCATCTTACCAGCTAGGCCACGGAAGTCGTTGTTAGCGTTCTGCTGACCACTTTATGTGCATTTAGCCGAGAATTATGTTTAGTAAAAGAGATGAGGTGTGGTTTGTTCTTCTCTGGGAGGGATTTGAATATTTTGGATACATCCACATCTTGCCTGGTTATCTCTGGATCTGTCAATCTCAATCCTGAGGATGTTAAGCACCCTCCAAGTGGACCAGTCCTCAAAATCGCCTGAAAGGAGTTCCTCTTTTGGTTTTTGCTAGAATTTGAATGCTAACCATTTGAGATCCACAATAGAAGCCTTAAAACAGTTGGTAATGAAACAATGTTAGCTGATTGTTTATTTTGTTTAATCGAATTATAAATTGTGAGGCCTTTAATTGAACAGTTAATGAAAATAACAAAGACAAACAAATAAATGAATAAGACAGCAATGAGTTAGAACGATCTGACAAATCATCACGATACGTTCGCGTAAATACTAAATAAAGTAAAAAAAATCGTCTACAAAATCAACTTTTATGGGATGAAGGAAAGTTTAAATGGGTCTAGCAAGTGTCCATACTGATTCTCATTCTGTGCAGCCTAACGATTGATAAGTTGTAGGAACAGTTGTGTGTTCGATGACTACAATATGTTAGAACAATTGATGTCTCGTGGGTGCGAAGGGGGGAGTTCGCTAATAGATTAATTAAACAAGCCCAGAACAATCATAAAAATAATTAACAATCATAACAATCATAAAAATAATTAACAATCATAAAAATAAACAGTGTTGTACAGTACAAGGAGCATGAGAGTTGAGAATGGAAATGACTAATCCGATGTACTATTTCTTCTATATTTTATCTCAAAAGCGGTTCCAGAAAAGGGACGTGACTTTTCAATCTGGAAATATATTATTTTCCAATGCATTCGTCGTATCTTACGAGTGTGATACCGCGCCATACCGCACAGGTAGTGAAATTGTGGAAAACTTTCGAGTTCCTCTCGACGTGCGCGGTGCGGTGAGAACACTATTTAATAGAAATTCTTCAAATGCCAACAAGAGCAGAAGATGTCGCTCAGATAGGGACAACTTTTGGCCCGCGTTCTTTTCTTGGCTTCAGCTTTCGCTTAACATATTTATATATTGTATTAATTTCTTGGTATTAATGAAAATTTACATTATTTAAAAAAAAGCACTTGTAATAAGAACCATCAAATTGAATTTTAGTTATAAATGCAATTAAAACAATAAATTCGTATGAAAAGAGACCTAAAACATAATAAATAATAGACCTCATTGTAATAAAAATCGAGACGTCTGAATGCTTTGCATATTTCATCGCGCAAAGTACAAACATATCATCTTATATTAATCGCGCAAAGTACAAACATATCATCTTATATTAATCGCGCAAAGTACAAACATATCATCTTATATTAATCGCGCAAAGTACAAACATATCATCTTATATTAATCGCGCAAAGTACAAACATATCATCTTATATTAATCGCGCAAAGTACAAACATATCATCTTATATTAATCGCGCAAAGTACAAACATATTATCTTATATTAATCGCGCAAAGTACAAACATATCATCTTATATTATTATTTATAGTTAAGGCATTGTGGAGGTTTAAAGACATTGTAATTTGTTGTTATCAAACACTGTTTATTCCAGTTTTTGTAACGGTATAACCCTACCGCTTTGTGTTCCCCTGATGATGAGGTGAAAGCCTTGAAACAGGTAGGGTTATACCGTTACAAAAACTGGAATAAACAGTGTTTGATAAAAACAAATTACTATATCATCTTAGTTTAAACAGCCATACAAGAGAACGTTTTATGATTTTCTGTAAATTATAAGAAACCGCTATAAAACATATCGATCGATAAGTATATTGAAATAATATCGTTTTTACTCTTTAAGTAAGGTTTTATAATATGTTTTCTAAATTGACGGACTTTTTTGTGGGGTAATATAAACTCGATTAAACCCATCTCGAAAAAAATAAGAATCCCTTTTCGCCATAAACTGACATGACAGTTAGCGCATTGTATACCGGACGTTATTATGCACGAAAATTAGGAAAATGGGTGAAATAAAAATATATTTTCCATGTCACACTCGTTTGGCATAGCAAAATATTATGATTACACATTTTTTGAGTTCTGGTCGTCAATCGAACCCGAAAATCCCGGGTTGAATACAAGCGTTCTAACATACTAACAAGCCAACGGAATTCGTTAATGATAAGTAAAAATTATCTTTAAAATTTAAAAAATAATCCGTAATCTAAAAATTAATATATTGATTGCCTATTATTGTGGGAGTATTTTTTTTCTTTCAGTTTACAATGGTGATTTCATGCCCCATATGTATTCTGAATTGTATCGATTTTTTCAAGTTGTGATAATATATATTTTGTTTAGTAAATGTTGATATGGGTGTCGAGAACACTTAAGTGTAGTATATATTTTCGTTAAATAAATAAGATATATAAGCTACATATTGACAATTAAAATTAAATGAGATTTAAAAGGGAATCGAATCTTAGTCGCCAGATTGCTTGGCTTGCTCGCTTACCAGTCGAGTACTGATAATATGCGAATATATCTGGTATCATAAACATTTGACAGGCTAGGGGTAATGTGATGAAATGTCTTTTGATATTTGTGATGTCAGAAAGTGTTGGATTGCGTGAGAAAACATAGTAAATTTCCTTTGCAGAACAAAGGAGGTCGTCGACATGGTCTGACCTCCTTGTAGATAACAATGTGCAATCACCATTGTTAGAGGAACAATTTTATCCAATTTATTGACAGTGTGCTGCTGGCCAATGAACGAATTGGAAGAATTATCTTTTCCTCAATTAGCAACTCTGTAGAGCTGTTTATCTGTGTTATTGTTGAAATACTAATCAACCCCATTTGTTTTCTTCCTGATATTCATCCGGTTGTCGTTACCGAGGCCTTAATCTATCTTTCGTGCTGATGTTTTACTCCTTCCGTGAACGTATTATGAGGATTAACAAGTAATTTCAATCTTTGCTCAAGCCTTAATACGTCAAATTCGCATACTGTATCTATTGTGTACCATTCTTAACTGTCCCGCCGCCCTCTCTTATCTCGCCGAAAGTTTTCAGCGTCTTTCCGATCATGGACTAGCGCTACGCTCAAACAAAGATTGTTTATTGGCCTTTCCAGTTCACCGCTCTACTTTTTTACGTCGTCCTTTACTGTCCATGCAGTGAGACTCTGGAATGAGTTACAAACCAATGTTAGACTCGCTCCGTTCTTGGCATGCTTTAAGAAGCGACTGAAAAAAAATGTTCATTTCTAATCAGTAATATAACGTGTTTCATTCCTGACTTTTTTCCTTTCCTCTCCATCATCTCTGAAGTACAACCTGGTAAGTTTATTGCCATGTGGCAATCTCTTGTGAAAACTAAACTTGAACCCTCATGATCTCGAGTTGCATTAACGACAAATACTCTAATCCCCCACTTTGTATTGTTCCTTATATTCTACTCGTCACGGGAAAGAACGCGCAAAAAAGCTGCAAATGCTGAAATCTCATGTCTTCGGTGTAACAGGGTATGCCAATTATATATTATATAAAGCTTTCGGTGTAAGTAGAACCTGGTAAGTTTATTCCCATATGGCAATCTCTTCCAAACAACCAAAAATATGAAAATCAAACTGGGACCTTTTTTAAAATAATTGAATCCGTCACCCCTGGGATGGAAAATAATATTCTTACCAACTGGACCACGGAGGCCTTATATCTCACACGAAAGAGTTATCACAATTAGATTTGCATTGTCATCTCGGATTATTAAATGAACTTTTAATGTTCTCTTGATCGAGTGATACTTATTCATCCCTTCTGTTGACCAATTTTTTTTAAAGTATCATTTCTTCTTAATCTAGATTTCGTTGACTATGTCACAATCAATATATCGCTCTCTTTATTGGATTTTAAAGTATCATTTCTTCTTAATCTAGATTTCGTTGACTATGTCACAATCAATATATCGCTCTCTTTATTGGATTTTAAAGTATCATTTCTTCTTAATCTAGATTTCGTTGACTATGTCACAATCAATATATCGCTCTCTTTATTGGATTTTAAAGTATCATTTCTTCTTAATCTAGATTTCGTTGACTATGTCACAATCAATATATCGCTCTCTTTATTGGATTTTAAAGTATCATTTCTTCTTAATCTAAATTTCGTTGACTATGTCACAATCAATATATCGCTCTCTTTATTGACTATGTCACAGTCAATATATCGCTCTCTTTATTGACTATGTCACAGTCAATATATCGCTCTCTTTATTGGATTTGCCCAAGGCCTGAGATTTCACTCGGAAATGGTTGAAATGACCTGTTTTAGTTGCTGTCTCTTATAGAATGATAAGAATTTCTACGAGCGTGTTGAACGGCCAAACTGCATTGCCCAACAACGTTAGGTGATCCAACTTCAAGATATCATTAAAAAACGCATCAAGCTTATTTCTACGTTTTAAAACATTTCAACTTCAAACATTTTTATATCTTATCGTGTTACGTTTTTGAGTGGTACGTTGATGGAAAATGGTGATCTGGGAATGTTAAATTACATCTAACAAAAATACCCCAGTGTAGCTTGTTTAACGTCTCTTAAACGAAATCTATTTTGGTTGAGAAAAGTTTTCATATCGCAAAAATCTGCCGCCTTCATTATATGCATTAATTATTGTACAAAGCAATGAGAACCAATTCTTTTAACGAATCTTTAAAAACATTACTCTATTGTTTATAGTTAAGGCATTAACACTGTGGAGGTTTAAATATACGAGTATTATTCTATATTTGTTTAATAAAAAAATTGCCACTTTGTTTTCCACCAATGTATAGTAATTACGAGATTTACTAAACCTAAAGAGAACGCCAATCAGCTTTTAAGCCGGTATACAGACATTTTAAATTTTGTTTATGACAAAGTAAAGTCTTATTTTTAAATATTAAATAATAAAAAACTTTTAATAATTTCTGAGGCTCTTTTTTTTCAATAACTGTTCACTCAAATTTTAGTTTTCCCATGTTTATTTAGTGTTCCCAGTCAGTGAGCAACAATAAGTTAATTATGTTTATTTAGTGTTCCCAGTCAGTGAGCAACAATAAGTTGATTATGTTTATTTAGTGTTCCCAGTTAGTGAGCAACAATAAGTTGATTATTTTTATTTAGTGTTCCCAGTCAGTGAGCAACAATAAGTTGATTATGTTTATTTAGTGTTCCCAGTCAGTCAGTGAGCAACAATAAGTTGATTATGTTTATTTAGTGTTCCCAGTCAGTGAGCAACAATAAGTTGATTGTGTTTATTTAGTGTTCCCAGTCAGTGAGCAACAATAAGTTGATTATGTTTATTTAGTGTTCCCAGTCAGTGAGCAACAATAAGTTGATTATGTTTATTTAGTGTTCTAGTAATTTTAGATACGTTAAATTATTTTCTATCCATGAAAGATGTTCAAATTTAGAAAATAAATAACTAATCTCTAAACATGAAGGATGTAACTAAACGAAAAAAATCGTTCAAGGATAAGGAAGGAAAACAAAGGATAAATATATTCAGAATAATGTAATATTTTTCAATGTTATCTTGAATCTAAATAAGGATGGTGCACATCTGATTACTCTTGGTAGTTCGATCCACAGTCGCGTCGAGTGGACAGGAAATTTATTATACATTCATCGAGAATACAGAAAATGTACTATTTTATTTATTTTATTTTATTTCAACGATCAAATGACTTTTTCGACAAAAAATATTAAAAAACAACAAATAAAATTTAGCATGGATGTATAAGCAGGTCAATACAATAGTAAAAAAAAACAGTACACCATACAATGCCCAATGAATATGAACCTATACAATGTCCAATAAATATGAAATTCCATACAATGCCCATATCTATTGCCTGATCTGTGCAGTCTAGTTATGCATGAGTTATACAAATAATCATTTGCAACCACTTTACTATGAAACAAAACATTTTGCCTGGTGGGCCTACAAAGAACGTGTAACGTGACAAACTGAGTTAGTTCCGAACTGTTGAAATACGAACAGTAAATATTAAATAATGCAAACCTTTTTAGAAACGCAATCACGACAAAAAAAAACAATTATTGTTTAGTTGATGATCACTATAAGAAACAAGACGCCGACAGTTGACAGTTTACATTATAGCGTCGACTCTGAGAAATGACAAGAATTTCATCGCGTGTCGTGCAGTCGAACATAAATATGCATTGCTCAATGGCTCCGATATGTGGCCCGACCGCAGGAACTCTGCTAGTTTAGCAGTGAGCAGTGGACAGTAGGCAGTAGGCACTGCGAGCAGCCGGCGTGGCGGATAGGCACTAAGCCGGTGGGCGGGTCTCGGGCTTTGGATACCGGTTTGAATTGTGTGACCGGTGGGCGCGCCGGTAGACACTGTGTAGTCTATGATACAAAAAAAAAACAAAAGTTATTTTAAGAATGCACTTTTAAAACGCTTGAATGCGGATTAGCTGCAAAGTTATTCATCGACGCCTTGGTTTAATAGTTCATTCCTGGCGGTTCATCTGAACTCTTCTTGGAGCGCTCTTAGCTTAAACCTGTGTTACGAAATAGCGCATTGTTTTATTTTTTAAATGAGTTATTTTTCCTGATTAGGTATTATTTTATTTTATTATCCTTTTTCATGCTATTAATACGACGACGAGTTCCGTGGCCAAGTTAATAAAATGCCTGTTTTACGATTCGGGGGTCGAAGGGTTTGAGTTCCCTTGGATCTATTTTTTTAAAGGATTCAAATCTGGGCTTTACTTTGATACTTTTGTTTAATACTTTTTGGTTCACTCAATTATGCTAATTAAAATATATCATAATTGAGTGAACCAAAATGTCATAATATATTTAGTATTTGTCAATTTCGTATGCAAACGGAAAGATGTCACTTGATGTTACAAAGTGTTACCAACTAGGCCACGGGGGGCGGTTGGAAGACAAGCGTCTTGCGTCATGGCAAGCGACAACTGGGCCACGGAAGTTGTTAGAACATAGATAAGAAAAACTGAAGTAATCCATTGTAAAATAGATATAACCAAGATTATCTACGAGTATTTGATCTTTTGGACTTATAAAACCTAATATTTCACTGTATAATGCTTGTATTCAATAAAACATCATATTTTATTTCCTCGACTAGTTAAAACCTGTGATTTTTCACAGGACACGAATTAACATGCTAAGCTGATATAATATTAAAAATATAGTTTTTTTTAAATTGAAGCTTAATTTTATCACTATAATAATTATTTGATGTCAACATTTTTCGTGTCAACGTCACATATTCTATGAGCTTCGGAAGACCGACACTCATTGGTTTCCTCTTCAGTCTCTTGGTGTAGTCGCACTTGTCGAAAATCATGATTTCGTTGAACTTCCACAGCGCGACGCTCATTGGCATCCATTTCAGTCTATTGTTGTTGTTATTGTTGCACTTATCGGAAATTACACTTTCGTTGAGCATATGCAACGCACAGCTCATTGGCTTCCTCTTCAGTCTCTTGCTGTTTCACTTGTTGAAAATTTCGCTTTTGCTGAGCTTGCGCTTCGCGATGTTCATTGGCCTCTCTGCTGTTTGTCTCTCACCCTGTTGCCTCCGATAGTTACGCGTGTATTCAGCCCGCTTTGCTCTTCTTTCGGTTGAATCAATTCCAATTTTTTTAATACAATAATAATAATAATAAGACAATAATTATCCTAATTAAAGGCTATGGGCTTCTTCTTCTTCTTCTAGATCTTGCGATCTGTTTAAACAGGATTTCAGTTTTGGTCCTGTGACGACGATGTCCAACTTTCTCTCCATCTCTTTGGTGGACGTCCCAGTGGTCGACGACCCTCTGGAATCTCGTGCATTACAATCTTAGGTATTCTCGCGGGGTCCATCCTCTCAACGTGATCCCTCCAGAATCGTCTTCTCTGCCTACTCCATCTCACGATGTATCCTATCTCTAAGGGTTCTACCTACGATAGGCCGCAGTGTTTTCATTTCTGTTGTTCTGAGGAGGGGTTTCGTTCTTACAGAGCCTGCTCTTGCTTCGATTCCGTAAAGCATAACAGGTCTTATGCATGTTTTGTATATTCTGACTTTGCTTTCCACCAACATGTGTTTATTGCCCCAAACAGTGTTCCTCAGGCATCCAGAGATAACTGCTGCTTTATTGGTCTGTTTTTTGACTTCATTATACAGATCGTTGCAGCTATCTCGTTTTATATCTCCACACCCAGGTATTTAAACTTTATGACCTGTTCTATGGGTTTATCGTCCACAACTAATTTGCATCTAAGAGGCTGTCTGGATATTGTTAGACATTTTGTTTTGCCGACGGATATCGTCATGGTATATCTCTCAGATGCAAGATGGGGAAATGCTATAGCATTAATAATTAAAACGTGAACATAAAACTTTAATTATAACAACACCTATTATTACTGACGAAAGTACAAACGATTTTATACGTTATAGTTCGATCTTTTGGAGCATGAGTCTCTGAAATATCTTAGGTCATCCCAGATATATCGTAACCAAGTTAACCTTAACTATGTTTTGTTATGACAACACCTATTTTTACACACGAAAACGTACATACACTCGATTTTATGTTATTGTATGATATATTTTCTCAATATACCGTACATACAATATAGTACTAAGTTAACCACAACCGGCCTTGACTTCCCCCGCGACAGAGTAAATAATACCCACTCTGCACAGTCATTAAAAAAGCATTGTAAATACAAATTGCCTTGCGGTGAAGTGAAAAACTCACTTGAACCCGGCAACGGAGTGCAGTCAAATTGAAAAACCTCCATTGACCCGGCGACCGCAGTTTACTAACCCTGAATTGGGTCACGACGATTTTCGTGAACTATTACTGTCCAAAATTGTATTTTATTGTATTACACTTTCGTTGTATGCAGTATAACCTGGTGGATGTATTGCCATGTGGCCATTTCTTCCAACCAACTAGATATATGGTAAAGATACCTTAAGTAAAAACCATACTAAAACTCTTTTTGAAAATGTGGGTACCGATAGAAATCAAACCTCAGGATAGAAGACAGACGTCTTACCAATTAAACTACGGAAGTCTTCAAAATTATTTGGTCAATAATAATATTTTTTTGTTGGTTTTCTTATAATTTAATAAACATATTGTTTTGATCAATATATCCCCATAAATGATGTTCACATGTTGAAGAGCGTAAACGGAAGACAACATTATAGGTGGCTTTATTAATCGATTCATCGTTTTTTTATATTAATTGAAGTAGGCACGAAACTCGCTTTTCACACACTGCTAGCACGTGCTAGTATTACTACCAGACGACTCTTTCGTCCAGACTGGAACCCAATTTTTTTATATTTTTCGCTTCCATCGGGAATCGAACCACATGAAAAACGAGCGTCATATTCGACAGATTACGGAGATGGTCAATGTTTTGATAATAAGTACCGCAATTGTGTAAGAATGTTGTTTTTATTTAATAACATATACAGTCAGATAATATTTTTGCTACAAAAGATTACAAAAAATAACAATTGTAAATTAACATTGACACGTAAGCAGTACTATTTAATAGGAAAAAAAAACAGTAAAAGACAAACCCAACAAAATAACGACGCAACCCTATATAATTCACTCCACTCGTTCCCACAAAAACAACTTTCTCACTTGACTTGTACGTAGTCAAAGTTATATGAAAGTCCATACAGTGCCCTTACCGATTGCCCAATGCTTGAAATGCAGGCGTTATAAAAATAATTATTAGTTGTAACTACATTACTCAGTAGTAATACATTTTGCCCTGTGGGCCTACAAAAAACGTGTAGCTTGACAAGCTCAGTTTGTTCTTAAACAATCTTAAATAATGATTTATATGACAGGTGATTTTTTCTTGGAAAGAGTACACACGTGAGTTGATAAAATACGAATAGTATCTTTACTTAAGTTTTTATTATTGTTTCGAATAATTTGTTATTTATCTATTGACAAAATAAACGACACTGAAGTATCCTTCACATATCAGCATCACAATTCAAAAGTATCCTTCACATATCAGCATCACAATTCAAAAGTATCCTTCACATATCAGCATCACAATTCAAAAGTATCCTTCACATATCAGCATCACAATTCAAAAGTATCCTTCACATATCAGCATCACAATTCAAAAATAAAATATAACGTAAAAACGATAAGTCGAAAAAAACTTACGAATCAGGATCATAAATCTTTCAAAATATGATGCTTAAACATATTAAAGTACAGAACATAAATGTAACACGGAAAGTAAAAAATTAATCAAATTAAATTCAATCGACAATACAAGACTTGTAAAATATAACTTATAATTTAAAAACTAAAATCCCTCTCAAGAGAATATCAAAGAATAAATTACAAATTAAATAGTTAGGATAAAACAGAATAACCAATCTCCAGTTGAGACCTTAGATTGAGGAAATGCTGAATAACTCTCCTGGACCTAACACTCGGAACATGTCCAGCGCATACGAGAGGGAACTTCGTAAAACAGTCTGGGACTTTTTTGGGTACCATCGGGACTTGAACCCGAACCTCCCGGATAAAAGGCAAGCGTTTTTCCAACTGGACTACAAAGGTTGTGTGAAGGTTGAAGTGTCAATATATTTTGATGAACTGATCATCAATCGTAATTCGTTCTATGAACGAAAAGCCCATCCCGGCAATCGAAACTTTTTCTCTCCTGGGTACGCCACTGTTATTTTAAGTTGCAAATTGTCTAACGCCTACGTCTACGTGGCGTGAAATCTTCTTCCAAAAGTAACAATGTAAAGGTCAAGGCGCACTTTGGCGTGACATTGACACACATCCGAGTCCCAGTGTCACGGCAAATCTCGACGTTGTTGAAGGACCCGCACCCTACGCTCTCGAGTGCTCTAGAAAGATAATGTACTCGTATAGAGAGAGAGTGCCGTGATTTATTCACCAGCTACACCCACAACACTTTATCGTAATGCTCACCCTGACATTTTTCCAATACTATTTTATAAAATTGTGAAATTATTAAGAAGTATTGAACGTATATGTTTTGTGTTTTTTAACAATTTCACCTCGCTTCCGTCCACACCCTCAATTCTCAGCCTTCTGAATGTTTTATATACATTTATTTTCCATTCAGCAGCTTTTCTCTCAAACTCGATACCAATTGTCCTGCGTTTTACACAGGACAACTATCTGAGTGTACATGATGGTCTGATTCTTAACGACTTCGCTTCAAAGAGGTGTATCATGTCCCGGAAATTGTTTAGCATGACAAATATGATAAACCTCTTCTGCCAATGCGATATTATACGAGTATTATGAGGGATTATTAGGGCATGGTAGAAATAACAAATTATATTCTTAATCTATATAGACTTAAAATGAATATCCAAATGGCAAAATTATTAATAAAAAAAACCCTACACAATTCCAGATTTAATGATTGACATCGAGCATGTACAACGTATCAATCAATATAAATATTTGGGAACATAGATAAACATAAAAATGGGATCCCTCTCAGGAAATAAAAAGAATGAAAGGGATAGCGAGAAGTGAAATAGGTTCGGTTAGATAAAGAAATGCACAGGATACATTATAACACAACTAATCATCCAGAGAAAAATAAATGTCTAAGGAATCAGAGAAAGATGCTGCATGTCTTAGCTTAAGAACTCGCGAGAATGGTCGGGCGCAGGTCTACTAAGTATTTTTCGTTAGATAAAACATTGTGAAATTCTTCTCGAATGTTTGATATAACTTTCGTGTAACGGTATATGCCTACCTTTTTTCGTTTGTTTAATTTATTTTCATTATCGGTAATGGAATTATGCCAGTTGCGGTAATTATTTTTTCTTACGAATAAACTATAGTATTTTAAATTATTGTAGCTTTAAATGTTTTTCAGAAGAACGATTTTGTGTCGAATCATTAAATAATCGAGAACTGAAGTCAAATTGTGTCTTATTTGTGTTTTAAGCAGTTTTGTAACGACCACAACATTCGCTAAATCTGCCAACGTGGAAATTGTCATTTTACATTCGGATAAAAGCTTTGCTGAATTGTTTGCTCACCTTGTCGCGAATAATTAATGTCTTATTTAGCAATAAAACTGCACTTTAAAGTGGATACCTGCTTTAACTAGGTCTTTCTGGAACCAGTGGTCATTTGAGCGTTTGAAATGTACAAATGTAATATGACAAAGACTGTCACTTCGGGTAATACAATTTTAAATTAAATAAAAGCAACACAATGTATTAAATTTCTAATGTCGACATTTGCGACACGCCATTAAGTCGGCCCATACAGAGAAACGTCTCCCTCAACCAATTTTCTCGAGACCTTAGAATATTTATGTGCTCACTCTTCACATTATCTCGACCACGTCATTACATCGTCCGTGATCAAACGCATCTGCTCTCAAAAAGAGAACAGAAGAAATCTATTTACATAGTCAGCAGTCTTCTCCCCACAGCCACAGTCAGTAGAGCCTAGTTATTATCTAACTATAAAGATAGAATGCTGCGCATGCAACATTTTCAGTTGTCCCAATCCAGCGCGATCCACAAAATAAGGTATTTCTTAGTTGGATGTTATTTGCATTCAACATTGCATTATAACCACCAGCCCCTAGGCTTAAATCCAAGCAAATCAATACCACGAAACATCTGCAACAACCACCTGATGTTTCTAGGATGAACGATCGAAAAGAAAAATCGGGTCCGAACGGATGGATTTTTCCTGTTGAGGCATTACTGACTCTAAGCTTCCCTGAAGGGCCTGCGAATATCTTGACAGGTTCCAAACAGGGGTAGGGAAAATCAAGGACAACATGAGGAATGTTAAGTAATGGATCGACTCTTTGTATCTGCAAAAGATACTGGGCTCCTCGGACACTCGCTACGGTCCACGAGAGACCGGTGTATTTTATCGAGGAAGACTTGTTTCGTGGAATGTCCAGGTGGCAGAATTCTAGGTGGAAATCTTTAAATGCCTTTATAAAAAGAAAAATCATGAATACTCACTTAAGATCTCTTGGCATAGAGAAACCCGATAGCCCTACTAGTGAAGTGCCAGATGACCTTTACTAACTGCTCTCTTAGCGAACTTGCCACTTTCACCCTTTCCGCTTGAAAGGGTTCCGAGATTTAAGTCTGGGGCATTGTATGTAAATTGGTGATGCAAGAGTATGTGATTTCATGAAACATGTAACGTGCATTGGCTCATTTTTACGATGCCTCTTATTTCAAGTGCATTACTTCTATTGTACTCCTTCTTTCACGTATTCTGTTCAGCATTGTACATTTGACATTGTGTTACAATTCTATCTAAAGATATTCAAACGATATAACGTCAATTCTTAACAGCTTTTCAATGTCAACTCTTTGTACGGATGGTAATGGTCTGCCGCATTGTTTTCTTCGAACCGCACAAAGGATATGGGTCAATATTGATTCTGTTCCACCGTGACGTGACACTTTTATCTTAATTAGTTCCACTTTATGTAGGGACCACACGTGTTTCTTTAACAAACCGTAACGAGGGCTTTTGAACAATTCTTTGTTTCTAAGGCTTCGTAAAATGAACATATGGATTCTTACCATTAAGGACGCGACTGCAATTTAGATGATTCAACATATTTGAAAATGAAAAAAATCTGAAGGTATCTACTACGAGTATATGTCATAAGGTGGGGTAAATAAATTGTAAAAAATTCTTAACAGTTTTGAGATCTGCTTTATGTAAATCTGTTCTTAAATGAGTTTTTTCTTGTTTAGATGTCTTAATAGAGTTCAAGGTGTTACAATCATGCTGTCAATTTCATCAGACGATGTTGTCAATTTTAAGAGCTTAATCAAATGTTCATAATCTTTTACCTCGCCAAGTATATTCAATTTATAAACCTAAGAAATCGACGTTGCTCTCCCTCCAATCCATCAATGTGGACACTGAAGTCTGACAATTAGGGATGTTGTGACGTACTCTCTTCAATTATATTTCTTCATTTCACAACTAAAGAAAATAGGTCAACATTGTAAAGTTTCGTGTTACTATTAAGAATTTAATTTGCATCCATATTGATGTTGACATTGTTTCTTATCTCAGATATACTCGTATCTCAAGAGTATGCAGATTCCTGATATAGTTCTCTTAACAGTGCATTAACATTTTACGATCCAATAACGTGTTAATTTGTTTTTAATGCATTTACAAAAGCAGGAATGTTTTTATGCTTATTTACTTTTTATATATTTCTCTTATCTTTATTACTAGACTCATACTTCTCGTGGAAAATTTTCCGTCCTACAATAATGCAGCGTCCAAGATACGTGTTATTTTTTTTTTCAATAACGTTGTTTGTATTTAAGTGCCTATAAAACAGATATAAGGCATGCTCTATTTTGCGTCAGTCAATTCTAAATTACGACGAGTGCAGATGTTACATAATAACACTTTGTATTCGTACTCGTATATAGTGATGATGGTGCAAGATACTTTTTTGAGTATACAAACCTTTTTGCAACCAACTGTCACCCCGAAGACGCCTCCCTTAATTCGAGTTCGATCTCACCATCACCTATATTGTTATGGAGACAAAACAATCAACTAGAAATCAATCAATGAATGGCACTACAGCCCATTGTGGGCCCCGGCCTCCTCCAGCAGTCGTCGCCATTCCCTCCTATCCTGGGATGCATTCCTCCAGCCCCTGATGTCAATCACGCTTGTATCACTCTGCACCCCATCCATCCACCTGAGCTTTGGTCTACTCACGCTACGTCTTCCTTGGGGCTTGGAAAGAGTACCTTGTTAGGCATTCTCTCTTCTCCCATTCTTGCTACATGCCCCGCCCAACGTAGCCTCCTAATTTTGATGTATTTTATAATGTTGGGCTCTTTGTATATGCTGTATAACTCCTCATTATATCTCACTCTCCAAGATCCATTTTCCTGTATGGGTTCGAATATTTTTTTTCAATCAACTAGAAAGGTGTTAAAGAAATCTTAAATAAAAACCATACTACAACACTTTTTTCAAATATTAGGGTACCAACGGGAATCGAACTTGCAACCTCCCGGGCTGTAAGACATGCATCTTATAAACTAGATCACTCCAACATTCTAAAACCCTAACGGTATCAGTGTAGCAAGTATACCAAAGGGCATATCTATAGGTTTTATAATATTCAGAAACTCGTTAAAATCACTTGAATCTATTGAACTGAACGGTTCAGTTCAATCTCACCACCACCCACACTGTTATGGGGAACAAAATAAGTCCATATTCAGCGCTATCTACACTAGATTATTGAAATCTTATTTATTTGGTATAAGAATGACGTCATTTAGTAACGAAGAAAGAACGGCTCAAAGAAACTTGATCTCCGGCGGAAAAGAATAGCAGCGGCGACATAACATACTTAAAGTCCGACGTTAGGGGAGAAGGAAAATGACGCTCAGATCAGTGAATATATTTTTATAAAGGGATTCAAGAGCAGTACTTTCTCAGAAGACTTCGAATCCAGCAAAACTATCCTTTCACGCCACTTGATCCGATATAAACCTTTTTATATATACATCTGTTTCGATACATAAGCTTAAATCAAGTGTACATTGATTAAACCTATACGATTCCAACGGTCCGATAAACTACAGAAAGACTTCTATCTGGCATCCGAGTATTTGGAAAATGTTCATTATTCATCCCCAGGAACTCGAAAGACGAAATACGAAGTTGCATAATAGGGATAGTATACGGCATGGTTACTAAAAAGTTTTTCAATTTATGAACGTATTTTTTGATTCTTGGAACCGATATTCAATTCCCATTGACTACTGTTATGTGTGTAAGGCGTGAATGTAATAGACACAGTATGAATATTGAAAAGTCGAAAGTTATGGTTATCGAGAGAGGAAGAACAGTGCGTGTGAGATAAAAATGAGAAATAAAATATTAGAGCAAGTCTAGAAAATTTAGTGTCTTGGAAATATTTTAACGTTGGATGGCTGCGATAGTAAAAAAGTTTAGCAAAAGGTAATGGAGTGGATGGCGAAGTATACAATGTGTTTAAGCAAAGCTCGCTGCTCATGATGGAATATTGCCCAACTTTAGAATATGCAAGCGAATCCTTGACGTGGCATTTAAAGTTATGAAAGTAAGATGAATGCGGTAGAAATGAGAACGGTGAGAGAATATGCGGTGCTTAAGACAAAGAAAGGAGCATTTATGTGATTCGGCCACGTAAAAATAATGAATTATGAAAAAAATACAAAAATAATCTATAAAAGTATTATGGGAAGCTACGGGAAGTTTACGAATACTTAAAAAAACGTTGCACGACAATATAAATCAAATTTTGAAACACGGAAGAGAAAAAATACAGTGCAACCTAGTGGGCTTTTTGCGATGGTGGCAATCTCGTCCAACCAACCAGAAAAATGTCAGATGTCTCGAGCGAAAACCACTCTGGAATCCTTTTTAAAAAAATGGGTTTCAACGGGAATCGAACTCGCAACCCCTGGGATGTAAAATAAGCGTCTTACCAACTTGGCCACAAAGGTTGTATAGGAGAATATGCATGACTGAGGCTTTGTAATAGGAGAGTATGCATGATGAGGTATACCATATGACGTGGTAGAAACAAAATATGTGTACCAGGATAGAAAAAAACTGAATATCTCTTGTTTCTGCCTACTCTGATAGGGATATGGCGTGATGATGATAGCGTTTAATTTCTGAAATTAAAAACGAGAATGGACTATGTTTTTTTTTCAAGATATCTAGAACGTTTTAGTTTAGCGTAATAAAGAGACGAAATGTGGCACGTAGCATTGACATTTTGGTTTAATGGACGCAAACCACGTCTGTTGAGGAGCAATTGATTGAATCAAATTAATAAATACAGACCTGTCTGCAGTAATGCATGGTATTAAATCCAAAAGGCATGAATCATGAATCAGTGCAGCGAGCGGAGGTCGACGACTTCTTTTTTTCCTGTTATTCGTACTTTTGGTGATCTATTTTATTGGACTATGAACTAGTATTTCGTGAATATATTATCAATTTTTCCTGTTATTCGTACTTTTGGTGATCTATTTTATTGAACTATGAACTAGTATTTCGTGAATATATTATCAATTTTTCCTGTTATTCGTACTTTTGGTGATCCATTTTATTGAACTATGAACTAGTATTTCGTGAATATATTATCAATTTTTCCTGTTATTCGTACTTTTGGTGATCTATTTTATTGAACTATGAACTAGTATTTCGTGAATATATTATCAATTTTTCCTGTTATTCGTACTTTTGGTGATCTATTTTATTGGACTATGAACTAGTATTTCGTGAATATATTATCAATTTTTCCTGTTATTCGTACTTTTGGTGATCTATTTTATTGAACTATGAACTATTATAGTATTTCGTGAATATATTATCAATACTTACTACCAGTAAAGATGAATAATTTTCTTTTTCTTACTTATTTCATATGAATCGCGAGTTCTTAGCCTGCATGGGGGCAACCACTCGATCCTCTTCCGAAACTTTCTCAGAACTTGTGTTCATCTTACTGTATCAATTCCCCACAAAGCTCTTCCATTTGTCTCGCCCAGCTCTTCATCTCATAATAATAACGTGACAATTTATATATAGCCTCAACATGTCCAATCCACCTCGACGTGCTCTTTTACACTCTACTTGAGACATCGGTTTTTACCACACATTCATCCTTTATGATTACATTTTTTATTTATTGTATTGAGTAAGATGAAGAAGAGCATTCTGAAATGTTTTGATTGTGTAAATAGAATGAGCGAGAAAGACTAACAAAAGTATACAGTGCAAATGTGAGTGGAAGGCGTGTATCGGAAGATCAAGGAAAATATGGATGGGTCAAGTAAATTATATTTTGAAGGAAGAAAATCAAAGAAATCGCAGGGGTTGTTTAAGAAGGTGTATGGGTGTAAAAAAGGCGAAGGATATGTTTCGAGATAGGAAAATATGGCATTATATATTCTGCCTACCCCGACAAGGAAATAATATGTGTATACCTGACGTTATGTCCTGTCTGCTTACTCAGAAATATCTGACGTTATTCCTGTCTGTTTACCCCGACAAGGAAATTGTATGTGTATATCTGACGTTATGTTCTGTCTGCTTACCCAGACAAGGAAACGGTATGTGTATATCTAACGTTATGTTCTGTCTACTTACCCCGACAAAGAAATGGTATGTGTATATCTGACGTTATGTTCTGTCTGCTTACCCAAATATATCTGACGTTATGTTCTGTCTGCTTACCCAGATATATCTGACGGTATGTCCTGTATGCTTACCCAGATATGTCTGACGTTATGTTCTGTCTGTTTACCCAGATATATCTGACGTTATGTCCTGTCTGCTTACCCAGATATGTCTGACGTTATGTTCTGTCTGCTTACCCAGATATATTTGACATTATGTCCTGTATGCTTACCCCGACAAGGAAATGGCGTAATGGTATGTATGTATGCAATGTAATAAAATATAAATTAATAAATCAAATTTTATCGCTCAATCAATCTCGACAACTTTTATCATCGCAAAATATTCATAGCCCGAAGTGATATTCGCACGGGCTACGATGATGGTGTCTCGTTCGGCTAAACGGTCCCATTCCAGCCGGCCGTCCCATCGCAGCGGGCCCGCATCGCATTATCCTGGAGCCGGGAAGAAGGGCCCAATGGACGATTTGTATTCCGACGGGAGACTAACGGAATGGTCTCGCTGAAGATCCCCGGCTCGTAAATTGTGAGCCGAACGACCCTAGTTATGGATTGATTCCCTTTTGGCTTTAATTAGATCGTGCCCTGAATATCGCACGTATTACGCACGCCTCGTGTGGTTTTCATCCTTTAAGATTCAAACGCAAGGGCTGGTTCCCATTAAATCTTAAATTTTCCAGTCCGTCTTTTGTTACCAACTCACCCGTATGTACAATATAATAGTTTATTTCCGTGTCTTCTCAATTATCTGGGCTATTATGAGCATGGAGTTCCAAAGTAAACTTTTATCGAAACTATCTCATTTTCTAGAAATTTGCCCGCCAGATGGACCATGTTTAACCATGCACATCAAACAATGAAAATAAATAAATTAATAAAATAAACTTTTCGTCGATCTCCATGGCTTTAGTTTGTCGTTTATTTATTTATAATATAATAGTTTAAAAACTAGTTTTGGCACAAATAATCAAACCAAACAATATCAAGACCTGCTGAAATAATCACGAATTCACATAAGCGTATCGGTGCCAACATTTTATATGTGGGAGTGAAACGTGGATGTGAAAAAAAAATAAAGGAAACGAGTAAATGCATTAAAAATAAAATGTGATGTTTTAATGTACGACAGTGAGAAATGGAATTATTAAGAATGAATGTGAACTTAAAACTTACGTGCTAAGAACGGTGAAAAAGAACTTGAGGTGGTTAGGACGTGTTGAACGGATGGGTGGCGAGAGTCGTGCTAAAGGAATACCGAGAAAAGTATGGTTGAACCAAGTGAATGAAATGTTGAAATAAGGAAAAGTAAAGTATCTAGAACTATTTCCACAACCACAGTACAATTATATTATTTCTTTACATACCTACTCCATCAGCTTCTTGTTTCTGGTTTGGACCTAATTCTACGAGAGATACTTGTTTCTGGCATTCTAATGATATGTATCTGAGACCTATTTATAACCTTTTAACTTAGACCTATTTATATGCGTTAGAACGGGTGCTTTAGGATTTCCTTATTTCTTACTCTATCTACGAGCGACCTTAATGATATGTGATCATCTAACTTACGCGCGTGCTACGTAATGTGATGAAGTTCGTGAACCAGAAATAGACAAATTACTTTTAGTACTCAGTGTCATTACCAATACACGAGTCGCGTCATATATATAATATCAATTCGGCCTCCCATTACTCTGCATCTTCTGCCAACATAGTCAGTTCGTTTACTTTTCAGGCAATTTACTTTGTAGTGAAAAAGTGGCCATGCTTCTGTCGAAATATTTGTAAGAGTACGTGTCATTAAAGCATCTCAGTTGACGTTGAAAAAGACCGATCCGATCAAGAGAGCCGATCAAATGCTGTAGAAATGCACTTACTGAGAAGAATACATGGTGTGACAATGTATGACAGAATACGAAATGAAGTGATAAGGGATAAATGTGAGCTTAAGACTGATATGTTGAGTAAGATGAAAAATGAGCGCTTTAAGATGGGTTGGGCACATGGAACGAATGAATGAAGAAAGTCGCACAAAACGAATGTAATAAAACAAAAGTAAAAAAAAGAGGAAACACGACGGAAGTATGATTCGATCAAGTGAATGATATTTTGAAAGAAGGAAACGTAGAACATGTATGGACTAAGAATGTGTGTCGAGATATAAAAATGTAGCGCTCTATCCTCTCTGCCTACCCCGACAGGGGAATAGCCTGATGGTATGTATGTGTCATAATCATAATCTAATGGCATTAATTGATAGTTTTGTTGCACTCGGAACGTTCTACTAAAGCGCAAATTCTTCAATCCCAGACCTGTCGCTTCCCCATTCCCCTTATTTTTTTCCATCGATTTGATGCCCTTATTCCTGCAGTAGCTGTGTTCCCGATATCTCGCAGCGACAAAGGATATGATTTATCCCATTAGATGCTTCTTTGTTTTCTCAGAATTAATGAGACGTCAACTTCAATAACTTGGCAGTTATCTGAATGAATTACGAGTACTTAGAATTTTACCTTGAATTTCGATTAGTTCATATTTCCTTTACCAATTCGAATGAATGAATCGCAAGCCAATGTATTTATTTGATTCCAATAAACAGTCATGAGGCCTTTAGTTCAACAATATAAGAAAATAACAAAGACAAACAAATACATTATTAAAACAATAAATAATTAGTTACGAGTATATAAATTGAAGGATTCGACACTTTCCCGGAAATGCTCGAGTCAAGAAAAATCGTCTTCATAACGAGTTATGTGTCTACTCCATTTGTTCTAAGCCCGAAGCCTAAATTAATGGGACCGAGGACAGTGTTGTCTTCCGGCTACGTTTTTGAGCATGTCGGAATATCCAATTAATAATAACAAATATAGATTTATTTATAGTATGTACGTTTATCCTGAAATTACATGTGTTTACCATATACTCGTATCTCAGGATAATGTCTAAATGGAGGATAGGATAGCTATGTATCATAAATCTCAGGATAGTATGTAAATGGAGGATAGGTCTCAGGATAATGTATAAAAGCTGTAAAAAGGTATAGTGTCATTTTATAACATCTCCCCAGTACAGAGATACACCCCCATTAATAGAGGGCGAGCCTGGCACCGTGTGCATGAGATGTTTTTAAGCCTAGGCCCAATTCTGATATATTGAAAACAAACATACAAATGAAATATAGAATCTGAGTTTATTGTTCCACTAGCGCTTAGTAGCTACCTCGCATAAATACTTGGAGTGCTTTAGCATGTAACATGTGTTACGAAACAGAACAAAGCAAGTATATGAGTTTTTAACAATCGTATGGGTCGTGACTCTCAATTGAGCCTTTAATTAATGGGTCGCGGAATATTTTCAATAACAACGAAATTTCGCATAATTACATACGGCACCTTACAAATATATAAAAATCATTTTAAAAACCTTTCGATTTGATAAGTTTTCAAAATTTATTCAAAATGAAGGTTTACATTAATAAGACATAATATTGTTAGCAATATAAGGAATGATGTTTTTTTTAATATTAAAATACAAAATGCATTTATGTGTGTATGTGTTAATATTTTATTAACCTTAACTTGGGTCACAAAACCAAAGCTAATACCCTAATCTGAGTCATGGCTCAAAAAGGTTTAGAATCCCTGTTTAAGACGGTATTTTTTATTTGTTTAGTCTGCTCTTATCTACCTTATCCCTTCTGTTGCTTTCGTTTTGGTCCTCCTTTTGACTTTCAGCGAAGTTGTAATAACACTTTAAATAGTTGCCCGAAAGCCGCCCACACAATATCAGAAATTTTCCATTCGATTTCAATAGTTCGGTCATCCGTGCCAAATACAGACTAATGCTGCCAACGGGAAGTTTGAAATGGAAATAATTCTTATAATACAACAGCTTTCTCCACAGAAGCATTTGACAAATAATTTATTGATTATGAAATCTCGACACGATAAATCTAAACTTGCCCTCCAATTGACATTAAGATTTTTTGATATTTTGGAATCGATAAGGTAATAAAAAAAGACTCGTGATTTACCTGGAAATAAGAGATCCAAAATTATTTTCGTTTAGAATAGAGAAAAACATTGTTTGTTATCTTTATGCCAGAAGCGCTATAATATATGGCATAGTCAACGGGAGACTAATTTGATTTACTTGTTTTAGTTTCCACACGATATTCTTGTCTTATCTCGCTTATCTTATTCTTTTGTTATCGTCAAGTTATTCGTATGCCCTGCTCTGCTGTGGTCATTGAAAACGAGGAATTAAATAACAGTTTCAAAGTGAATAGCGCCGTGTGCGTATATAGTTTTGTGCCGAGTAAGTGGAAGCGAATTATTGATATTGTTTTCTTAAATCTCGATACTCCGTTGTGTAATCGATTTAGATGTGCGACGGTTCAAAATGACTGAACCGTAAAGAGAAGAATATCCGTGACGAATCGAATAGAAATATCTTGGACTAACAACTACGAAAACGACAAAAATGGATACAGAAACTATTGTCTCAAACAATGTCGCTCTGCCGAGTGGACTGTACAAATACAAAAAGAACGCCCAAAGAAAAAGCTTCTCCGGATCTATCCCTACCCTAGTTGAGAGCGTAGTTTTTGAACACCCGATAGACGAAATAGAAAACGAAGACGAGCATATACACGAATATGAAGATATCAGACCACCGAAAAAAGATGATACCAAAGGAAGGCGAAATTCAATAGCGGTTTTGCCAAAAGTAAGGAGAGGGTCTCTCGGCCTGTCTTCGTTGTTGGGACTGAAGAACAGGCCCGATCCGAGCCCCGGGAGAGACGGGAGTTATACCAAAAATGAAGATATCGATGTTCCTGCTTTGCCTCCGAGACGTTCTTCCATCGCTGTGCCTATAGACAGCAAGAACCGAAGGAAATCCTGGGCAACTCGTCTGCAGTTGGAGAGAAAGCGCTTGAGTTCTGCTGGCGACCCTTTGACAGACAGCAATGGAGTGAAAGCCAACGGAAGAAGGCCTTCGTGGTGGAATGCTTTAGTACCTGACAATATTCTGAAGAATAGGTGAGATTTTTAAGTCTTTTTGTTTTACTAACCCAATCAATCATTTACATTTTGTCTAGATGTAAAGCATACTTCAAAAATTCAATATTGAAATTTTATTGAAGAATTGAGTAACGTATGAATTAATTATACGTGTATGTACATATATAATAGAGCAAACAAATGTCCGATTTTCGTTACATTTATTAAGTTGACTGAAGGATAATTTATTGTCGCGTATTATTTTCAAGATTAGACATTGTACTATGTATTTATTTACAAATAATATTGAAAAAAATTTTTTTTTAGACAGAACGGTATTTTGTATCCATCATACTAAAGTTATTGCGAGAGGTAAAGGAATGGGAGGTCATATTTTTTATAAACGCGTATAATTATTATACTCGTATTTTTATAAACGCGTATAATTATTATACTCGTATTTTGTTCAATTTATTAATTTTAATATTATAAAACCTTAAGCATTTATAAAACCTTAAGACAACACCTACGGAAAGATTTATAAGGGGTTTGTTTTAAGTGTCAAAAACCTATAATTTTGACTACCATACAATCTGAAAATTGCATACAATTTTCCAGTATGGCCATATTCTGCATTTTTATGCAATTAAATTAAATTAAAGCTGCCAAAAATATTAATTATGTGTTATGTAGTTTATATATCGTATATCATGTCTAACAAAAATTTCTTACATTTGAAAAGAGTAAAACAAATCTGAATTCAACACGTTTTCAAAACTGTACAGAATTACAAAAATACAAATCACATTGGAAAAAAAATATTTTCAAATACCCATCGAAACATGCATTTTCACGCGCTTTAGCTTGTGACGTAACAACTCCCGACGAAATTTGATAGGCATATTTTTCTGTCATTTTAAACATAATAAGCACTGTACTTTTTGCCACTGTACTTTTTGCCACCGACTTGACGGGTATTATGACGTCAAACGTCATCAGTCAACCACGGCGCGATTCCAATACTTTTTGATTTCATACAACGTTAGAAATAATTTATTCAATAAAAAATCGGATATTCAAGAAAAGTTCACATTTCACATTTTCTGAACATCAAAAACTTTTTTACCCGTAAGCTGCAAATACTTGAATGCAATTTTCTTACCTTGTGATACGAACTAATGCAGGATGTTCGTGTAGTTTATTATAGCCTGACGGTAGGAACATTAATCTTCGGAAGTAACATACTCGTATATATCGAATTTTACATTTAGTAAAGTTTTTTTATTTTTTTCAAATTGCTTATTTGAATATACTCGTAAAACAGTTTGTTTCATTTCGAAGCAATGTCTCAACAATACGTTCTATGTTGAAGCGTTTTTTTTTCGGAGTGGTAGTTGCTGTTGGCACACATTAATATTTTTTTATGTTTTTCGGCTTTATGGATGTTCCCTCAAAGAGGAGTAGAACTAGAGTTCGATTTCGTCTTTATCTAATAAATTGATTTTTCCGAATCGATCCAATAGAGCGGGGTATTACGAGTATGATAGAACTTTTGTCGTTGCTAGTCATGTGGCGTTAAACGACCTGTCTCTTATTGTAAGATATATGGGTGACGTGTGCAGCTTTAGGAAATACTCGAAGACAACATGTTTTGGCAGATCTTATCAAAATCTATGATTATATATATATGAACACAAAACACATACACTACACCTAAAGCCGAATTTGTTACTATCATCTATTGGAAGACCTACAAAGGTTACTTTCTTGTTCGTTTTCCCTTGGTTAGTTTTCTGTGATTTTCTTACAAAATATGTTTTTCTGAACACATGTAGATACGGGTAAGTACTTAATCTAATGGCTGCATCCACCACCTTCCTATCTTTACATTCAACTTGTATTTTTTTCATGTAGAGTAAATTCAACTCCCGAGTTAGAGCACCTTTGGGGACAGTCGGCTCTCAACGGCAATACATAAATTGTTCATTGATTTGTATTATTATTAACAACAAGCCTTAGTGTTTAGGAAAAAAAAACTCTTTAAAATTTACAATCTCTATGTTCCACTCGTGATTAATTCTATTTTCGTGCGTTTGGAAATACTATGCGATAATTTATTTTAATCTCCCGATAGATACTCGTACCTAATTACACATGCGGCCCTCAGTGCTTATCGTCAGATTTGTTATTAATCATTCGCACCTTAATATAAGATGTTGGATTGCCTTTAATATGATTATCTGTAAGATGATAATCGGTGATTTGGTTATACATTTGGCTGTTATCACGCAATAACGTAACGCGATAAAAAAAAAAAACATTTTTAAAAGTGGTCAAATTATCGGTGAGATAGTTCTACCTATACACTAATCCCTCCATTTACGCGAATTCACTTAACGCTGTTAATCCTCCGTCGTTAGTGTGTTTCAATCAGCATCTCAAAAAAACATTATATTTCCTTCCAGTGACGTAGTGTGTTCCTGATTCTCCGATTATACTTATTCCCAATATCCCCTCCTATCTCCTAACCATATATAAAATTGGTTAATTTGTTATGTTCAAATTGCCAAATGATCTTTGTCTTCTTTTAAACATATATATTTTTCTTTTATTAATTTATTTTCATTGTATTCATCTTTAAATTAAATATTTCATCTAAGACTGAAAATAAATAAGTAGACTTTTTTTGGTTTGTTGGAAAATATTGTCCTTTTGGCAATAAAGCCGCCAATCGTACATTGAATTGTTTAAATAAATAAAAGGTTCATCTAGCCAGCGTGATTTTGTTCTGTACTTTTTGATAGGTAAGTTCTGTTTCAATAGTTAAATTCTGTAAACTGTTTTCAATAGGTAACTTCTGTAAACTCAGTATTTTTCTTCTTGTGTATTTATCGTATAGCTCATCATCAAAATCGGTAACCATTTATATGGACTTACTTAAAAAATAAGAGTACAATAGCATTTTTTTAAACCAAATAACTATTAGTATTAAAATCGAATTTAGATAGCAGCTTCAAACTTAGTCATCTCCCCTGGAAAAGAAACTTTATAATTTAAGTACAAATAAGCATTTTACACAATTCTTTAATGACCAAATTTTGACTACTCAATCCTTCGTCAGGTCGTTGATTTCATTTCAATCTTGTCTAATTACTGGTATATTTTTCCATAAGGCTAAACATTATCTAAATATTTTCTTTTTCACCTTTTGCATTGCAATAGTTTAAGGTTTTTGCTCAAGAGCATTAAACTCGTTGCTCTAGCATCGTGGTACGAGTCGAAGCAAAAAGTCTCGTATAAATTAATATCTAAAATAAACATTTTTTTTCTGTTTAGATTTATTGTAGCTTTTTATCTCTTATGAAATCATTGTGAGAATCGTGAATACAATAAAAAGACATTTTGTACAATATTAATTGTCAGAGATATATAATAATGGGTTTTTTTTTCAAGTCATACTAATTGATCAATGTCAAATCGAGGGCGTTTTATTTTATTTATATAGATGACAAGAAATTTTATGAATACATACATCATTTGTGAATAAACAACAGGTAATTTAATGTAGACACACCATTTTTATTGATTTGGGTTTGTTGCCTTTCGTTTGTCGTGTCCCCGGTAAACTAGGATTTTGCCTGTATCTTACTGAGGATGTTTGTCTTGTAACTTTGCATTATATATAATAGTATAAATAAAATAAAATAAAATTACAAATAAACGTGTCTCTGAAGTGTACAAATAAATGTGTCTCTGAAGTATACGAACATAAATGTGTCTCTGAAGTGTACAAATAAATGTGTCTTTTAAATATACGAACATAAGAATGGACTCACTTGTCCATGCATAATGCAAGATATGTCATATTGTACAGCTGTAAGAGGTGACTAGGAGAGACATTGACAAAAACGTGTGTAATTACCGCCAACAAAAAGGATTTGTCGCCAATTTTCTTCGCCGTGCAAATCGTTTCGACCTCTTTCTGCGTTCCGCAATAACCTCCGCCCCTCCTCCAATCCTCTTTGCCGGCCTCCATTCCCATTGTCTGCTGAGCTCTTCTTCCCTTCTCTTTCTTGGTGGTCTGTAGAGGATGAGGTTTTCTTATTCCGCAATCCTCCTAAATGACAGGTTATTATCATTTTCGCAAATAATGATCGCCTGTAACAAAACGACTGTGGCCGATCTCTTCACTGCGATGTGCTTGAGCGGATTGGTCGTGTTCAAGTTAAAATATATTTTCTGGAGATGCTTTTTAAAAACTTTATTCAACCTAAGCGCGTCGCTACTGTCAGATCCTTGGCATCCATTTTTTTTAGTATCTTCATATAAAAATCTCCCTATTCAAATGGGGATTAAGAGTACCAAGGAATCATTTAATTTAAAAAGTCAATTTCACATAGCGCCGTTAACAGAGCAAACTCTCCTCAAGGGCACTCAAATCCACTAATATTAAACAAATCACATCTAGCAGTTATAGCAGCGCCCGAGCGAATCATGTTTAACATATTCTTTGTAAATAATACAACCTTGTTGTATTATTGTCATGTGGCAATCTTTTCCAACCAACCAGAATGATGTTTATGAGGCCTTAAGTGATTTTTATTTTAAAAAATCTGGATTCCAACGAGAATCGAACCCGCAATCTTCGGGTAGTAAGACTGACATCTTACCAACAAGTCCTTGGAGTTTGTCGATATTGCCTGATGGGTCGAATCTCTTTATGTCCGTTGAGAACAGTGCATAAGACACCTGTAGTCCCCGAGGAGCCCGGTGTATTTCACTAAAGAGGACTTGATTCCTGGAACGCCCAGTAATCTCCAGGTGGCAGAATTCTGAGATGAAATAATTTTAACGCGGTTAGAAGACAAGGAACAAAAAACACCTAGAGATCTTATGACCATTCTGTGATTGATCAAAATAAAAGATTTAATAAAATTAATTAAATATGTACTCTGATAAGAATGTTTATAAATATTTGTTTTAATATTAGAATAGTTAAAAATAATATAAAATTTGACTATGTTATAGGAAACAAAAATAGGAAATAACACTAAATTGCGTGCTATTTTTTTAAATTTGGGTTAACTTGGTTTGTTTTCATCCAATAGGGTGGTTCAAATCTGAGACGCAGACTAACCTTTTCTTCTTTGATTGAGTCAAACACAATAGGAGATGAAGGTTTATGGGTACAGTATAAACTGGTTGGAAGAAATTGCTGCTGCGTCATATTGACTAACGGATAAATAAACAACAACCGCTGACGAGATCCATGGTCTAGTTGATAGAGCTCTTGATTTGCGATCAGGGGATTTTATGTTTGATTCCGGAACGAACCAAAAAAAGGAATTTGAATACTATGTTAGTATTGTTGGCAAACAAGGCATATTGCGATAACTGCATCAGGTTGTACTGTATACAACGGAATTGTTATAAATTTGTAATACGAACAACCTCAGGGTACCAGAATGGTTTTTAAACATAGTTTTGTCTTATAAATATATCAGAATATTATTTATTTTGAATACCAGATAAAGCATCAACTCCACCCTTTAATGAACTCTGAAGCAACTTCACCGTTTGATGTACCCTGAAGCAACTCCACCCTTTGATATACCCTGAAGCATGAAATATTATTTTAGATTTATTCTTTTCGGTTTATGGAAAATCTCCAATTATGAAATATCAGCCAAACTTTGCCAATTTGACTCTGCCGAGTTATTTAATTGCAATCCTTGTTCAGCGGCTCGTCACGTATGGAATTGCCATGACCACTTGCAATTGAAGAGGTACTCGTATACTTCTCTCGCCAGTTCTGCTCGCCGATCTCGCGATCGCCAATTTCCCTATTTGCCGACCCTGGGAAATATACCCGGACTATCTCAACTGTGACAATCATAATATAGTAAAAAATTAACTCTCATTGTAAATTTACGATTTTTAAATTCGCACTTTCTTAATATAACGCGTTTTGAGAGGTGCTGCTCTTCCAACCAACCAGAAAGATGTTTTTTATACGCCCTAAGTGTTAACCAGACTGAAATCCTATTTAAAAAATCTGGGTTCCAGCGGGGATCGAACCCGCAACCTCCGGATCGGCAGACTAGTGTCTTACCACCAGGCCACGGAGGTCGTCTTTACACTTGGAGTTATTAAGTCACTAAACGACGCCATGGAAATTAGTTGATTGACCGATATCTGTTCGGATAGTACTCGTATTTCTCAAAAAGAACCTACCTTCTTTCTGTGGCGCTACATATCATTGAGATCTTCGGCCGCTTTCACGATGCTTCCTTAGGCGAGGTAACTTTCACGTCCTTGTTTTCTATCCACAATACTGCATTTATAATTTACATACTTTTAACGGAAAAGCGAACCATAGAGTAGTACAAGTACATAACAATGTCAAAAAACTGCTTTTGTTGAAAAAGATAACCACTTCACTAGGCAAAACCTGTGACGAGTGATCTCATTCCTTAGTCACAAAATTCATGTATTTGTCTTTAACACTAAAACACTCAACTGAAACATTCACACAAAATTAAACTCCATGCTATCACACACACAACTCCAACTGTACCATAATCTCATCAACCTCATCAAAATCAAGCCCAACGATTCCTCACCACGCACTTCAGCTCACATGTCTTTGTGGAGAGCTCCATGAGTTCGCCACTACTCGCTCTTTTTAATTAGAAATTCAAAAATTATCTTAAAATCATAGCTGTATTTACCGCAAAACGACAGCTAATTAATACTCTGACACTGTACAAATGTCCCTAGCACTGAATGTTGTCTTGTAGTGTGACGCAGTTTGTTGGTTGGTTCTTTTAACTGCATCAACAGACCAGAATGAATAGTACTCTACAGTTACTGTGATGCCCTTATCTTTTTAATCCATCAGCAGTATGCTTCCCGCATCCCAAAATATTGTAGCCATAATTTTTCGAGCCGATTGCGACACTTTGAACTTCTTAGGGGACTGTGTGCCCTTTTATACCACTGCAAAGACTACTGCTTCGACTCAGGCTCATAATGATGATGATGAACCCAAATTTCATCTCCAGTTACAATTTGGCTCAAAATCTCATCTTTGTTGTTTCTGCAGAGGTCCAAAAACTGCGTTGAACATTCAACGCGTTGTTGTTTTTTTAAATGGCGTGACCATTCTGGGTACCCACCTTGCACTGACTGACACCCCTAGATGCTGATGGAGGATATTCAAAATGTTCATATGAGTAGGTGATACTACAAAGAAAATTCCCATGATTCATCTTCTGAGAGTAACCAAACAAAACACAATGATAAAAAATAAAAATCATTATAGATAAATAACTATTTAATTTCAATGAATGAAATAATTCATAAACCATTAATATGGAAGTGAAACGTGGACTTGGCAGAAGAAAGATAAAAGTAAGATTAATGCTGCAGAGATGCGTGCTCAAAAAAATGTGGAGTGTCTATGTATAAAAAAAACTTAATGAAGACTTCAGAAATGAATGCATGGATAAAATTGATGTTTTAAATAAGATAAAGAAAAGAACTTCAAGATGGTTTGGGCATTTGGAAAGAATGAACGACGAAAAAATGACTAAGCAAGCATACAAGTCAGAGGAGGTAGACCGAGTGAAACGTGACTGGATCAAGTTCATCAGATTTTAAAAGAAAGTCAAGTGAGAAGTATGGATAATAAGAGGATTGTGCTTGACGAAATTTATAAATGTGGAGGAGGCGAAATTGTGTACTTGGACAGAAAAGTTGTTTTGAGCTCTGTTCTATCTGCCTCCTTCAAGGGACACGGCGTGATGGTATGTACGAGTGTGTAGTGGGACGTAAGATCATATAATGGCTTTGAATACTTAGTAATCTCCTTTACACATTTACCTAAAGTTTGACACTGCCGTGCATGTGAATTGGTCGTTTCGCTAATTTGTCTGGATTTGCTCTGCATCGTTTGAATCCATTGTCGGCAGTATTCCTCACTTGTGACAACCTTGTGGAGTATGTTTTCGCTCATCAATTTCAATATGTTTACATTAACTCGGGCGATACTTTAAAATAGCGTTTCTAATGAGGTAACAGATTTCCCCCCTTGGTAACAGCTCTATCTCTACAAATTGAATTCAACTAAATAAAGATTTAACGCAATTTATTTCAGAAACTTATATTCCTTTTTAAAGGATGCCTTCATTGAGATTTTAAAATATGAACTCATAACCCTCAACATTTTAAAACTTATCGGATCAAACGTTCCATCCATACTGTCATGTAGCTCTTGACTGAATATCGTGACTCCTATGATAGCCCTTGACAACTCCTCTCCATCTCTGCTCTCCACGGTTGTTAAGGGTAATATTCTTGCGTCTCTCACTTGTTCAGTCCAACGCCTTGGGACATCGCAGTTTTCGTCATTCCAGTTTTTATTTTCACCTCAGCCTCGCATCTCGATTGTTGGTGATGCTAGAACCTAAGCTAATAAATACAGTATCAACTTCTAGACCATGGATTTGGTGGCAGTTTGTTACTGCGGTCTATCATCATTAACTTAGTTATTGGCTTTTTGATTTCTAGTTGCAGGAGTTTGCTTGAGTGTATCTTTTTTAAGGAGAGGGAAAATTTTTGTTATTGAGTAAAACATTTTAAGGACTCACATAGCGCTGTTTCTCAACATATTTCTATTAAACGCCACTTCACCAATCCACAACATTTTTTAAAACATTCGACAGGAACATTGAAGAAATTCATATAGAAAACCATGCTAAATATAAAGATTGTTTTCCTACTAAAAAGGATATATTAAAATCATTGCCCGACCGGTTTCGATTATATGTATTGGGTGTTTACATAAGTTGTGTCCGTTTTTTTTCTAATTTAAAAATGATCACCAAAAGTTATTCCTTTATCCCCTCGATTGAACGCGAACAGAAGGAGGTGTCGAAAATGCTCACTTTCGTCTATTTAACATTCCATTTTGAAGGCTTGTAATCAAATAAAATAATATATAGTATATGACGTAAAAGCAAACACAATATCTTGTAGAGCAGAAAATTTTCTTTCGAATGACATATAACATTTACCATTTTGTTTTACTTTTGATGCTCATTTTTATTGGAAAAAAACGTACACAACTTATGTTAACACCTAATACTATCAATTAAAGATGATAGTAATATCTAAATCGGTCGAGCAAAAATTTTAATACCCCTTTACTTGGGAAAAATAGTATTTATACTAATAATTATGTTGTATACTAATAATTATGTTGTAATTACGACTTTTGAAATGCGCAAAAACGTATTTATTTTATTAAAACACTTCCCCTTCTGTCACACGCAAATATTACGGGTTACAAATTCGTTACGATTTTCGTAATCAGCAGGATCAATTCAGTAAGAATCAGCTGATTTAATATCTGTGACAGACAAAAGGTTAAAATTTGTTAACTAGTGTAATAGATTGAACATAATAACATCATCAATAACTATCTTCGTTCTCATTTCCCAGTGTTAGGACTCATTAAAAAACATTTGTTATTTTTTTCTCATTTGCTTTTTAATGCGCTGAGTATGTTTTAGTATTTGTATTTCTTTACATTAGACGAAATAACGTTTTAACATTTGATAATAAGTATAAAATGATAATTTATATTGCGACGTTTAGAGAGCAAACTCCATTCAAGGGTGCTGTGATTTGGGATTCGAACCACTATTATTGAATTAAAAAAAAAAAAATTATGTAAGAATAGGAAGATGGTGGCTGCGGCCATTAGATTGGAAACATTCTTGGATCAGCATATGTTTAGAAAAATACTTGCCAAAAAAAGACGAACTACAAAGAAACCTTTGTAGATCTTTCGACGTGTGATAATAATACGTTCGGTTTATGTTAGTGTGCAGTGTTTATATGTCATCATAAATGTTAATAAGATTTGCCAAAGAAGGTTGTCTTAAAGCGATTCCTTAAGCTGCACACACCACCAATGCGTCTAATTACAGTTTAAGGCTGACAAAGATAGACCCGATTGAAATATTGTTCAAGAAAATGAACGTTGACCAAAAATAAATATCGTTAAATAGTACGCAATAATAATAATATGACTTGCAATGACAAAATAAAGAAGTTAAAATTACTAAATATATATGTTAATATTATCGTATAAAGACAAACAAGAAATAGACTATAAATATAATGGAATATTTCGCACAGCTTGAAGAATATCCAAACAGCCAAAAATCTAATAAATCACAATTTACTTGAAAAATTCAAACAGACACAATCAAATGCCGTCTGACAGCTACATTAGCGGCCGCGTGTTGGCACGAATCTTCCTAACTTTTTGCAACTACGTTGTACAGTATACACTATGACAATAAACTCACTACTTGCATACTTGATAGTAAAGTGTCTCAATTTCATCGCAGCCATCCGTCTACGAGAGACGATGGAGACGCAGCATTCCCTGTGTTTCTTCCTGTAACTGTGTAGACCAATTCTCGATTTGCATTGTCTGCACCTCCAAGATGGTCCGGAGGCCTCGTCTGTTATTGACCACTCCCCCTCCCTTATCCAGTTGTTCCATTAACCAGTTTTATAAATAAATAAATACACAAATATTTAATAAGGCCTGAGAGTAAAATCAGCACGGGATGAATTCAACGGGATGCCTGAAAAATGACGTGTCATACAATTAAAATAAATAAAAATATTTTTTAGTGTTAATATTGAAACTTGAGAATAAACTTTAGTTGTTCTTGTGTTTTTTTTTTTATGTACACAAAACAATATTTTATTTATATACACACTATTATGCCATGTTACTTTTGGGGTAGGCAGAGAGAATATAACTGCACACATTTCTGTTCATGCAAAGAACTATCGCCTCGTCCCACGTCCATACATATCGTCATACTTACTGTTCTGTTTTTCATACTTCTTAACTTTCCAAATTTATTTTAATCAAATTCAAATTAATCCAACTATTTTCTTCCACTCGTCGTCGTTCTACCTCCCCTTCGCTCTCAATTAATTTCAGACATGTTTAATTTTTTCGTTAGTTTATCGCAACTCGTTCTCTCGATGTAGACAAAACATTGCGAGATACCTTTCTAATTTATAATATTAAGTTATATAAAAGTATATTGTTATATAACTAAATATTATATTTTTATTACGTTCTTTTCTGTGATGCGAATGTTTAATTGACACGTGTGATAAGCTGCTTGATTTAAATCGTGCATTCCTAGCCAGTTGAAAAATAACTATGGTTAGGGAAAAGGGAATATGCGATGTCCGTAGCTTTAATAGTAGACGCCTAGCTTCCGACACGAAGTATACAACAAAAGTGTAATGCGTTGTATTTTTTTTCGGTTCTTAATGCCGATTTGCATTCTTCTTTTTCTTCTCGAGGTGCTGTCTCCTATCGGAAATTAGCCACCATCATGACCCTGTTTACTGCAGCTTGGAACATCTCAATAAACTGCACCCAAAACATTTCCGTTCCGTTTCAGTTCTTAATTCAAGAGACGTAGCATGTTCCTCTTCCTCTTTTGCCATTTATGTTACCTCGATGATCTGTTGTTTTATAATCTTGATGTGTACCTTCTCAGTTTTAAACAGTTCTCGGTGTTTATTTAACGCAGAGATTGCCACAGGCAATAAACCCACCAGGTTGCAATCTTCTATAATTCATACTATCGCGGGCACATGGGCGTTGGATTGGAATATAACTGGTGTAAATAAGGGCTCTAGATCAATCCAATAATCTATCCCTTTGAAACCATGGTTTAATATAATGAGAATGAACAAGATGGAAGTGTCTGCCGTGTGTAGTTTGCGAACGAGCCACTGCGTGGTGGCTAGTCACCTTTACAGAATGGGTATTGTAGAGAATCCCGACTGCGAGTGTTGTCTGGATAATGAAATTATAGACCATGTATTTTTCGGTTGTCTTTTGCGAGACACATTTGATTTAAAAACCATATCTTGACCGCGTCCAATGAATGTTGCGTTTCTTCTTTCGTCGAGGAACTTTTCCACTTATAGATTGTTTTTTTTTTTATTTAATCAGTTGAAACTTTAAATTATCTAGAATTGTAATGTTTTATAACTGGTTTTATTATATCGACTCATATAATTGCATAATGACTTTAATTTGATGGCGCAAATCATCCTAGTTTGGGTTGATTGTCTATTATAAAAAAAATTAAAAACTTTGCCTTCTTTTGAAATCTGGTCCATTTGATCCATGTTCTCCTCGGTTTACCTCTTCCAGGCACACCTGCCACTTCTGACTTATATACTCGTTTACTAATTATTTCGTCATTAATTTTGCCACAAATCCAAACTATCTTAAGGCTTGTTCCTCCCTCTTACTTAACACTTGCCTTACTGTACTAAACAATTCCGCCAGCCACTGTGCTGGACGCTCAGCATCCAGTGAAAAATGTATGTTTTAAATTAAAATTATGCAAAATCTGCTAGGTTATTTTTTGTAATTAGCTATAAAATTATTTTATTATGTAAGTCCTGGTCACTCACTATCCATCATAGGGTGGCAAGTGTTAAAACATCCATTTTATATGTTCAATTACTTCTGGTATCATCATTCTGCCTTCTTTCATACGTTTACACTCCACGTTTCTTTCTTAATGCACACATCTCCACAACATTATTCTAAATTTTATGATCCTGCCAAAACCAAGTTTCATTCTCATACGTCGAGGTGTACAACACACTAATATCCAATATAAGTTTTGCTACTTTTGATTTAGCGCGGTTGTTGTATCTTAGATTAAGGACCACTTTAACGTGTTCACCTGTAAAAAATAAATAAATAAGTTGTCACCAATCCGGTCCTTTCTACAGGGAATATGGAAATGGACGGTTTTGATGTCGGAACCCTCATATATGTGGGTAATATTATTTGTCGTAAGGCTTTATCCCGGCCCATGTACGTATTTACGATTCGTTATTCCTGTTTATGTTTCTTCCTCCTTCATGTCCCGTCTCGTCCCGTCCCGTCCCGTCCCGTGCTGTCCCGATATTGATATGCTCTTTACGTGTTTACGCATTCTCCGTATATCTGGATCGCGATACTTTAAATGTGTACTGCATACTAACATATTATACTTATACGTCGATACGCGAGTTCTATACGGAAATAATTAAATATATGATTCTCAGACGACTGAAAGAGGTATTGAATGCAATATGTGTAATATTAAAGTAAAAGTAACAAAAATCAAATCAAAATATAAATATCAAGGAAAAAAGGAATAAAATGTGGAAATCGTAAAAGCGTTACGGACGAGAGATATATTGAGATAAATTATGATTTTTTTTCTTCTTAAAAATTGATAAAGATGAAGCTAAATTTTGCTGTATAAGCTAGGAACTAGGATCATTGTTTTTAAGTATATCCGAGTGAACCTTTTGTCACTCATTCTTTTTTCGACACCGAATCATTTTCATTTAATTTTATTCATGTTTACCACTCCATCTTTTTTCAATCGGCATTTTCCTAACATACTCGTATATACATCCTCATGATTAATTCTCACAATTAAATATCAAGATGGAGAATCAATTCGAATTAAGTTCACATGTCGTACGCGGTTTTAATTACTTCCTGAGCTGACGTGACCGATTTTTGCTTTTAGTATACAATAAGTACAAGCAGGACACTAGACTCAAATCGGGCTCAGCAATCGTTGATGGATTATTTCGGTAGCCGAGGGTTTTACATCATTTTCTTATTATCGGATTAAATATTGCTGAACGACTGCAAATATTGGTATGGCCTCCGTAAGCTCATTTATGGGGGGCGATTAATTCATCAATACCGGTCTTCTGTATTTGGCGAAATTTATTTATTTTTACCTTTAACTATTCGTTACTTATTATACAATGCAAGGCGAACTAACACTTTCATTCTCAAAGAAATAACCAACTGGGAATCACCAACAGATTGTCGACAATATGCCTTCGACTAGTCCTTCGATTCTTTGTGGCTAAAGAGAGAGTTTGGAGAGGCTTGTGGTCACTGGAAACGTGGAAAAACGACGCATCTGAATTGATGTTTTATACTTTACATGAACCCTTTGAGCGCTGCGTAGCAACAAAAATAAACGCTGACTTAATCTTCCCAACGAAAGGCTACATCCGATCGAACCTGTCAAACGTCTTGGAACTTTATTAAACTTTATATCTATCTTACCATAAGGTTGAACCGTCAAGCCGCGCAACAATTTGCGTACAGGTTGTATCTATCAACCGATTGGATTAACAATCTTCTTCGGTTAGCCAGTTTCGTCGCATTACAATGCATCAGTTGTGGTGCTGCTCCTACAGCTAGGTTACGAAGGTCGTCAAAAACCGGTGTGACCGTTTTAAGACGTTACAGGAGAAAGATTTTTTTTCGCAGCGTAGTAAATGTACTTATGGCTTAAGGCCCGGAACTCAAACATCCCACGAAATTACCAGTACTTTTGCAAAAAAAACTTCGAATACAGCAAAATTATCTTTTAACGCCATTAGAATGGAATAGCCAAACACATTGATTAAACCCAGAAAGTTGCTAATACTTTCGCAGAAAATTCCGAATGTAGCAAAACTATCTTTTGACGCCGATATAATGGAATAGCCAAACGAATTGATCAAATAGTCAAGCAAGTTGCCAGTGTTTTTGCAGAAAACTTCAAATGCTGCAAAACTATGTTTTGACGTCACTAGATCGGAGTGTCTAAACGCATTGATCAAACGACCCAACAAGTTCAAACAACCCAGCTAGTTGTCAGTGCTTTTGCAAAAAACTTCAAATGCAGAAAACTATCTTTTGGCGCCCATATATCGGTGTAGACGAACACATTGATCAAACCATGGGCACAAAACACCCTCAATATTGCTTGAGTAAAAAATCTTGCTTTACGTCTAACGAAGGCAGAATCCGTATCTGCTGATGTTACCTAAATAGTGATACGAGTATTGCACCGCGCCACGCTCCGCGTCCCCGCACAATGTGTCCCATTGCGAATCGATTGGTCACACAGACGGTCCCATTGCCCGTTGTTCTCCCGCTGATTGATGACCGTTAAAATCGAACCTCGTGACTGGTGTCTCGTGTGAGGGTGTCGTCTATGTCCGTATGTCGATCTATTTCGTGTATGATTGCGTTCTTCAAGCCTTCCATCGGTGGTTGGTTTTTAGGAGCTTTAAACGTATTTCTAGTTGCTTAAAATAGAAAATAATGAATTACATACTATTATTATTTATTCAATTGTATGGTCCTTCTAAACCTCTTAGCATTCGTGATGTACATGTTGTAGAAGCTGGCTGACAGATAAAATTGTTTAAGGTTTATTTATTTGAGTCATGGTTTTAAGAATAACTGAATTAGACACGTAACTCGCTGTTCGCCTATGTAAGTGATGGTTATACTTCTGCTCATCGAAAAGTAATAACCTCATTACTTCGTTCATGTAGGCAACACTACTGCACGCCGAGAGGGAACAATTACTTCGTTGTATTGTATACTACTTGCGTTGTAAACATGTATCGGTTCCATCAGAAATTAAACGCTTATTCCAGAATAGAAAGTCAAGCGTTCTACCAACAGAAGAGTGGGGGGGGGGGAACTACACCTGGTAATAATAATAACTATATAATTTATACAGCGCCGTTTAGTAACATCAGACTTCTCAAGGGCGCTCTAACTTAGGATTCGATATAAAATAGTGATAATGGGTATCACTATTTTATACAGATAAAAAAACATATAAACTGAGAGTAAGTATAGGAAGGTGGTGGCTGAGACCATTCGATTAGGAACTTCTCCACATCTGCATATATTTAGAAAAAACATATTTGGTAAGAAACCACAAAAAATATCAAGGAAAGACGAACAACAGAGAAACCTTTGTTCCGATATACGAGTATATTAGGAACACATTCAGCTTTTCGTAAAGTGTAGTGTATATGTATGTGTAGTATTCATATATAATCATAAATTTTGCTAAGACTTTCCAAAAAGGGTTGTTTTCGAGTGATTCCTAAAGATACACACGCCACTCGCCACGCAGACAAAATGTCAACTGAAATATCATGAATTCTAGTTTTTTAACGAATAATTAATAAAACCATCTGATTTTAGTTCTACTCGATATGTTAAAACGGCCAATATTCCTGCCAAAGTTAATACAGCAAAATCTCAATAAATAAGGTATGAATATTGCGATGGTTTTGCGAGTTACGAAAAAATATATACGTTGACGGTTCAAGAAGACTTCGTTCGAAGAAAATCGTTGTACATCGAATTAATCAAAATGTGAAAGAGTAAAGAGTGGAAAGTCTCAAAAAGGAAGAGTGATCCTCGCACTGTGTATTGACTGCCCCGTAATACTGTAATACCACTGTCTGATCTAGTCTGAATTCTACATTGTTCAATTGAGACCTTGCAGAATAACATCGGCACATCTGTGCGATTGAGCCGTAAACAATGTAACTTCGCTGCACACGAGTGTCGTAAATGAATCAAAATTGAACACCACTTGACACGACTTGAATTGAGTGGCTTATTTTTGGATCGATCATCATTCGCCAATAACAAAACGTTTCTCTGTTTGATTGGTGTCACAAACATTCGTTTGCCCGCTTTGGTATCGTCTTTTATGTTTATCTCGTGTGAGACCTATGTGTACAGGGCTGCCCTAATACGAGTACCATCGCATGATTCGATTTTGAAAATTATTAGAAAACGTTTTTGTTTGAAAACAGTACTCCTTTTTAATTTAAATTACCAAAAATAATACTAGCCAAATCTCATCTGGCTACTGTGTCAACTGGGTAATTTCTGGTATTTTTTAAAATTTGACCGGTAGATTCTCGATTTATTGGCGTTGGTTGTCCTTGTATTGTTTCAGAGCCCGAGGGTTGTAATTTGTGACTGTTACGTCGGATGATCTCGGTTGCCAGTCATTTCACCAAAATGTGAGGTTTCAATTAAAATATTCAAAATTTCAGCACGTTCTTGTGGTGTGTATCGGTTCATGATAAATTTCGCATTTGTATAATACATAACTATCGATAAAACAAATATAATACATCATAATCCAATACAAACAAACATTATAACAGAACGGATAATCTGTGGAAAAATGAATGGCAAAAGAGGCAGAGGAAGTCACCGCATCTCTTGACTTTAGAACCTGCAGGAACGGTATGGGCACAGTTCTACCGAGCTGCAGTAAACAGGATGAAGACTGCCTTGACGGTGGTCAACCTCCGATAGGAGACAACACCTCGAGAAGTAAATGAAGAATGCAAATCATCGAATGAAAACCCGATTTTTTAATCTAAGAAACATTATAATCAGTTTCTTTTTATAACTTGAACATCCGTTTGGGTATTTATAGAATGCATATTATAATAATTATATTTTCCTTGACATTTTTATCAAATAAAATTTGATTTTCTTGTTTGTTCGGACGTCGGTCGGGTTTACATGTTTGGGGCAAGACCTGATTGGTACGAATGATAAAGAACTGTTGCGTTCTTCTGGAAACACGTAGGTGGTATGATTTATAATTGATGATTAGATAGGACGCGGAAATCAATAACTGATGGTTATATTTTCAACTTTTCATAAACTTTTGTGTTTTAAGGATAAAAATGTGACATTTTTGACACTGGAATGCTTTAAGGACAGGATTGTAATGTGTTTGTTTTTTTGACAACTAACCACAAAATGGAATATGACATCAAAATGCCATTTTTTACACTTTTGGAATGTAATATTTGACACTTTTATACCTGGGGGACTTGTAGTCTATGCTCTATCATTTTTATAATTTTTTTACCTTAAGGAACATAATAAGAAATCCCTGACACATTTATACCTTAAAGACAACTAAATGCATTTTTGCCTTAAGGAACATAATATGAAATCCCTGACACATTTATACCTTAAAGACAACTAAATGCATTTTGGCCTTAAGGAACATAATAAGAAATCCCTGACGCATTTATACCCTAAAGACAACTAAATGCATTTTGGCCTTAAAGAACATAATAAGAAATCCCTGACACATTTATACCTTAAAAACAACTAAATGCATTTTGACCTTTAGGAACATAATAAGAAATCCCTGATACATTTATACCTAAAAGACAACTAAATGCATTTTTGCCTTAAGGAACATAATAAGAAATCCCTAACACATTATATGAAATCCTCGACACATTTATTTATACCTTAAAGACAACTAAATGAATTTTGGCCTTAAGAAACGTAATGAGAAATCCCTGACACACATACCTTAAAGACAACTAAATGCATTTTGGCCTTAAGGAACATAATAAGAAATCCCTGACACATTTGTACCTTAAAGACAACTAAACGCATTTTGGCCTTTAGGAACATAATAAGAAATCCCTGACACATTTATACCTTAAAGACAACTAAATGCGTTTTTGGCAATTTTGTGCTTTCAAGAACGCGTCGTTCAATAATTCCTTTCTCTACCACATTGTAATACAATGTATTCTACGCAAATCACGTATTTATATTGCATTTATTCTGCTTTTATTGCTGTTATCCACTGTCCAGGCTTCGCTTCCATTAATTCTGCGCTGAAAGTAGAGCATGCATTCATTGGGTCAACGGTGTCTTGATTGACTGCTTTAATATTTCTAAAGGTCTAATGCAAAGATGGGGTATGTTATCCTGGGGTTGAAATATTCACATAGATTTATATATAAAGATACTACAGAAATGAATGGGTAACATACAAATATCGATTGAAAATATGTAAGAATTGTATGCTGATGATATTGCAATTTTGGGAGTACGAAGATAAATTACGGAGTTAGATAAGTAAATTGTATGAAAGATGCAAAGAGAAATATCAGAGAAAGAATATTGCAAAATCCAAAGTCATCGATAAGTGTGAAGGAACGTTAATGTCATATACGGGGGAAGAATAAAGGATTGGAGGATATTGGAGAATTCTGTTACTTAGTGTTTTCTCAGATGATGATAGTTGAGAGGAATTTCAAACGGCGTGTATCGATAGGAAACTTAAGTCAATGGGGTAGAAAAACATTTATACTCGAACCGGAATGTATATAAATCTGCCAAGATGATAGTCCATTATAGTATTTTAGTGCCAATTTTGTTATATGGGAGTGAAACGTGCATGCACTGAGAAGTATACATGGGGGGTGGCAATATATGACAGAATTTGGAACAAAATGGTTAGGAATGAACGTGATGTATCGAGTGATGCGTTATGTAAGATGAAGAAGAGCACCCTGAGATGGTTTGGGCATGTAGATCGAATGAATACAGAGACTAACAAAATAAATGTATAGTGCAAATGTGAGTGATAGGCGTGGTAGACAAAGATCAAGAAAAGTATGGTTTGATCATGTGAATGAAATTTTGAAAGAAGAAAATGTAAAAACTCGGAGAAATCGTTGGAACTGTATGAGATGGTGTATGAATGTAGAAGAAGTGAAAGTTGTGTATCGAGATAATCTGGCGCTGTGAATACTGCCTACCACGATAGGAAAATGGCGTAATGGTATGTGTTTTTGAAAACTGCAATTATTTTATTGGCAAAAATAATATTTGATGCGCAATTGATGTTGTGGCCAAACCATTTCTGTTACTCAGTTATATTTATAACAATCCTCTCTAGCAGTTGTCTTCTATCCGCTCATTCCTTACACTATACCACATCGTCACTGTCCATAGTTGATTATGCACAATTCTCAGCACAACAGCGTGATGCGAGCCGGGACATGAATAATAAGCAAGAAGACGATAAGATTTATGCCCCGAGACTGGAAAATTCGCTCTGATATGCAAATACATAGATTTCATTGTTTATGAAACTGTTTCGCTTGCATACATTAAAGTATTCCGATGACTCTGTGGTGACATTTTATGTGCCACACTACGTTCTTGATTTATGATGCGAATCTTAGTTTTCTTTCTCTTTAGTTAGACCTGCGCTCTGTTGTCATCAGAAGTGCCTCATTTGAGATGTTTGCTCCCAGCTATGCTTCTCTCTTTTGGAGGTTCACATGCGGGACGAATGTCAGCGAGTATTTTATGTAACATATAACCACGTAGAAAACTCTTATGTTATCCATTCGTTCCATATGGTAACGCCAATGACATCTGCGATTTCTACCTCATCTCACAATATCTACTTCACATATTTCTCGAAGTTTCTTACTCTATCTCTAAATTTTAATATAAATGTGAATATTGGACATTGTTTATCGATTTCAGAAGGAAGTGATTAGGGATGAATGTTAAATAAAGGCTAATGTGTTGAACAAGACAAAAATGCCACTCTGAGAATGAGTTGGGCATGAGAAACGAATAAATAAAGACTAACAAAACAAATTTAAAGTACAAATGTGAGGAGTTGAAGGTGCTGTAGTGGAAAACCAAGGAAAGTATGGTTGGGTCAAGTATATAATATTTTGAAAAAAGAAGGAAGTGTGAAAAGTCAGAAAAATCGTCTATCGGATTGTATGATAAGGTGTATGGATGCAGAAGAGGTAAATATGTATGTCGCGGTAGGAAACGAAGAGGTCAAAATGTGTGCCTGGTGCTCTCTCCATTTTGTTTACTCCGATAGGGAGACGGCATGATGATATGTACTCGTAAATACATATATCGATTTGCTTTCATTTTCTATCTGAATTTTATGTTTTGTGTTTTTGTATAAAAAATATTTTTTTTCTTTGCAGAAGTAAAAGCTATTGCCGAAAAGCTATTTGACAAATTATTTGTTTCAAAAATTGTATAATATCTATAATGAGAAACCATTAAAAAAATTATATTAACGAAGGCATTTGTAGAATACTGGACTGAAGTCGGCCAATAAAGTTAAAGAATAGATAACATCCGTGAAAAAATTGATAAAACGCCTGTTTTCAAACTCGGAGGCTACAGATTTGATTCCCGTTATTAAGTGCACAGATTGTTTCCAAAATGTGCCGGTCTGATTTTCAATTAATACTTGTTTAATACCTTTCTTGTAGGCTGGAAGAGATCGCTGTATGGCAATACACTCGCCAGACTTTACTTTATATTGCCAAAGTGTAATACAAAACACCACTTGCAATACTCCGATTCGCCAATCAATTTAACAATGATTTGACTCTTCGGAGGAATTTTGAATCAAACACAAATTGAAGTTTGACCGTACCCGATTAACATTATAATATAATAGATTATTTTTTACGTATTAGTCAAGTAAATATTTACCGCGAATAATAATTGTTATATCCGTATACGTGTATGTAATATAATATACATGTAATATACGTGTAATTTAATATGTAATATTATATTATGTTATATTATATTATTATATATTATATTATTTTATAATGTGTTATATTATATTATAATATATTATGTTATATTATAATATAATATATTTTATTATGTTATGTTATGTTGTATTATATTGTATCGTACTATATTATATTATAATTTGTTATACTGTATTATATTTTATATATTATGTTATGTTTTATTGCATTGCATTACATTATATTATATTAATATAGCATAACGTAACATAACATAATATAATATATTATAACGAAGCTTTGTTACAATAACCTGCCATCAATCAAGAGACCTGTCCGCTAACGGCTGACGGCTGACGGCTGACTTGACGGCGACACTGACGGCCGGGGGTGAAGGAAAAATGGTCCTATTGTTGACAGTTATAAATAGCTAACGTCGTAATCTGATGAAGGAAAACATCACATATTTTGTAACATTTTCACGGTCAATTCAGTTTTCAGGCGATTCGTCTATTCTATTTTTCATAAGATGCTAATTATCTTAAATTTGTCAAATGCTCATAGAAATTTGTAAAGTGGATGATATCGTCAGATGGGGTGGAAATCGCAGAACACACTGGCGAGGGCATATGGAAAGGATGAATGTGTGTAAGGTGACGTATGTAATTATGTGAAAATTCGTTGTTATTGAGAATATTCCGCGACCCATTAAACATACCAAGAGACTCAATTTTGGGTCATTATCCATTAAGGCGTGCAAAATGGGTCATTATCCATAAAGGCGTGCAAGATGGATCGGTCATATAATACGACAAGAGGGCCTCTTGCATGCCATAATGGAGGGTATGACCGAGGGGACAAACTCTAGGGGACGCCCACGCCGAGAGTACCTGGAGGACCTGTTGGTGGACGTGCGCTGCTCAACATATACAGACTTAAAAAGAGCCGCATATGACAGGGGGGAATGGAGGAGAAGAGTTCAAATTGCTGCAAACCAGTCTTAGGACTGCAACCATGGAAGGATCCATAAAAAAAACTATCATGCACAATACTCGTAGACTTTCTTTGTTCTGTTTCGTAACACCTGTTACTGCTACATAAACGATGTTTCAATATTTCATTTGTAAGTTGGTCTTCAACATATCATAATTGGGTGTGGGCTGAAAAACATATGATGTCCTCGCGGCCGGGTTCGCCCTATATTGATTGGGTGTATTTCGGCCGAGGGGAAGTTATTATATTTCAATAGCTCCATACGTGACAATGCATGGAATACCCGCTGACATTTAGCACCCCAAAGACGCAGTCCTGATGATAACTGTTGTCTATTTTTATTTTTATTTTAGATTTATGTTTGAATGAAGGCAAAATTAAGACAGAATTGAATGCATGGATAAAATGAAAATTCTAAGTAAGATGACAAAAATTCTCTTAAAATCATAGCTCGATTTACCGCAAAACGATAGCTAATACAATACACTGAATCTCTGCCGATATCAGTGTACAAATGTCTTAGCACTGAATTTAGTATTGTAGTGTGATGCAGTGTATTGGTACCTACTTTGAGATATGGAAGTGAAACATGGACTTGGCAGAATAAGGATAAAAGTAAGATTAATGCTGCGGAGATGCGTGTTCCAAAAAAAATGTGGAATTTCTATGTATGAAAGAAGGTGTAATGAAGACATCGGAAAATGATGAATGAATAAAATTGATGTTTTTACTAAAATTAAGGAACGAATTTTAAGATGGTTTCGACGTATGGAGATAATGAATGGTAAAAGAATGACTAAGCGAATATACAATTCACAAGTACAAAGTGTGCGTGGAAGAGGTAGACTGAGGAAACGTGATTGAACCAAATGGACCAGATTTTGGAAGAAGATAAAGTGAAGAGTACGAGTATGAATAGTAGAAGATTGTGCATAATGAGAAATATGAATTTGATGGAGTCGATAGTTGTGTGCTTGGATAGAAAAGTTTGGAGATCTCTTCTCTCTGCCTACCCCGCAAGGGACACGGCGTGATGATATGTTTGTATAATATTTTTGATTTATCATGATGAATTCAAAACCGCAATGGCTATTTATATTTTGGATGTAATCGTGTATTTTTTTCTGTTTTGTACATGAATATTTTTCGTATATTATTTATGGTTAAAGCGTTAACACTGCAGAGGTTTAAAGATATGATAATTTGTTAAGTAAAAAACTGTTTTCACGTGTTAAGTTAAAAAAAGTGTTTTCCTTAACAAATTATCATTAATGTTTTTTTTCATTTTGATGTTTCTTTTTTTCAATTTTGTTGTTGATTTTTCTTTTTTATTGTGTGGTACTATATATTTTGAAGTTTGTTCGATTGCGGTTTTTGTTTGAATTTGGTTATTTTTGTTATTTTTATGAGTGTAATTGAAATTTAATATTTGTAAAGGTTTCGACCGTTACAATACATATCATACCACATATCTAACTTAAAAGAAAGAAGAAGTCGTGGTAATTTATAAACACTGATTGTTGAACTATTTACTGACTTATTTAACCGGACTTAGGTTTGGACATTAAAAAAAGGGTAGCGGTCGGAAACAAGGTAACCTATCCTCATAAACTTAACATTTGTATCAAACGTAAACAAGTTTATTCGTATAGTGTAAGCATTACGTGTTCCTTCACGATGAAAGGACACACCAGAACGGTTACACCCTTGAATATACTCAACTAGAAGGCAACTACGGCCAAAATAGCAGAGCTGTCTTCGAAAATGTTCGCCAACACCAATCGTCCATAGTTTACCAATGATTGACCAATCCTACTTCCATTATCGGTCGGTCCAATTTTTTAGCCTTCAAACAGTTTCTGCTGTGCCAAGAACTCCAATTGAGGTATCGATATGTCCTCACACTGCCTTATACGCCGCCTGGCTTTACTTGAACACGTACCGGCAAAGAGAGAAAAGGAACGGCGTGTTTATTTTTGACGCTGTTGTTCTTTATTTTTTTTCATTCGCGAACAATTTGACTTTTCTAAATTTCAGTCACGTCCTCGGCGACGAAGATTCCCTAAAATCATTCGGTTGAGTCACCTCGTCAATTGAACATTTATTTCATCCTCCTTGTGACAAGACAAAATGTGTTTATTTTACTTGATTTTTGTTTTTATTTTGTAGCAATATGGAATTTATTAACTGTTGGCCTTAAGTGAATTTTTACCTTCGACATTATTGTCTTTGAAACGTTTTTAACTTTTGAATTCATTTAATTAGTCTTAATTTTTTTCTAGTGCGTAACCTTATTAATCTAATACCAAAAACCACTAATCTTCAGAATCTAGAGGTGTTATGGTAATTTATATATCTCGGATCTTATATAACAGATGACGGAGATTACGAACCTGAAATTTAAAAAAAAATCCTATGGCAAAGCTACAGCGAATATAAAATAATTAAAACATTTCAATAGTAACCATAAAAGACAAATGTATTCTCTGATCATATTTTCTTTCGTATATAGAGTAGAAACCTGAACACTGAAGACAAAAATCTTAATGTATTCAATTCATTGTACCTCTGAAATATTTAAAATATTACAAAAAATTAAAACATGCTAAGTGACAGATATGTAGAAAGGCGATGACTGCGGCAATTAGATTGCGTACTTCTCAGCATCTGCATATGTTTAGAAGCACTTATACAGATGCGGAAGAAAACTAATGATAACTATGTGATACATGTGTGAACTGAACACTGCAACACTCGCCATCTTTCTTTTTCCGGGTTCATGATTTGTAAGAGACATTATTACTTTGTAATGTGAACGATCAGATTACCCAACCGCTGTCAGATTTTCGCGATGCAATCCATCAGCTCCGCGAGGTGTTGCGCCACTTATCAGACTATTGTAAATTACAACACTTGATCGATCGATTTCTCCAGATTCTTTCTTCATCTTATCAAAAGGAATTTCCGGAAAATTGACGCTGCACGCTTGCAACATTGTCTTTCCTCGACATTGTGACATTTCCAACAGTGCGGGATGCTGCCGACATACAGGATCTTTGTACGTTATTTATTTATTCACTTATTGAAAAGATATACGACATTTAAACGCCCTTTGTAAAAATCATGGCAACATTTACTAAAAAAGGTAAAATGTCAGCATTTAAAAAATATTAACACAATCGAGTTGAAGGTAACAGAAATCGCTATATCATTCGCATCAATCAGGTTCTGCACAGAGCATGTACTTGTAGTCCTGATGGTCAGACAAGATAGCATGTGTTGGGAATCATGTATAACCCCATAATCTTATTCAACTAGCTACTTTCGTTCAAGAAACACCATCTCTGCATGCATCTAATAACCTCTACTCGGAGTGTATTTAGAGCTTTCCAAGCAGGCCAAGGCAGTTGGTATCCAAATGACATTTTTTTTCTATTTGTTTTATGAAGCTTACATATGTAAGTTAAACCCAATTACATGCAAAGCTTAACGACAAATATATACAGTAACAAGAAATAAAAATTAACAAATAAGAAATAATTGTTAAACCAATTCTACTAACTACCATTACTAAAAAATATCAAAATGCTTTCTTTAAAAATATATCAATATCTAAGACCATATTTAAAATGGCCAGTTTACGTAAAAAAGGAAAAGTTCTTAGCAAGATAGCTCTACTAATTTCTGTCATTATTTCTGTACGTCGAATTGTTGACAGGAACATAGAACAATAAATTTTCCAACATAGTTGGATTAGATATTGCTCCCGAAAACAACTTAAAAATATAAAAGGAGAATCACATCCCTTATCATGCTTAGGAGGTAGTATTCCAACATACCTAAAAGAAACCTTATATAGCCCTCAGTGAGATACAGGCAAAAGCCTAGTTTACTGGGGACATGACAAATGAAAGGCAACAAACTCGGATCTATTAAAATTGTGTGTCCGAATTAAATTACCCGTTGTTTTTTTAGCAAATTATGTATATTTCTTATCGTGTATAAAATAAAATAAAAATAGGATAGAGTGCCGGTACGGGTACCGCACTCATTAATGCAGAGAGAGATATCTCAAAAATTTCTTTTGGATTTTTTCCATCATTTGTTCCACGTTATTATTTATTACGTGCACTGTAGAGGGATCTGAGAATCTCTGCCCCCATAAATGTCTTAGAGACTCGCATCAAGAATCCCAATACTCTACAAGCAAACTGACACAATTCCTCAACGTGAGGACTAAATGAAAGCCTGCTGTTAAAATTTATACCCAAGTCTTCGGTACATTATACTCTCTGAATCATAAGACAGTTCAGAGTGAATCTACTGTTTTTAAAAACTATTGTTTTGGAAAAAGACGACAGTTTACATTTCGAAATCTTGAAATCGAGTCTATTAATTTGACTTCACACTAAATAGCGTTCAAGTCTGACTGAAATGTAAAACAATCATCAAAAGAAAAAAAAATTCTAAAGATCTTTAAATCGTCGATTAATAATAAGAACCGCGAATCATCTCTTCTCAATTCTTGCACTTCTACATGAAACTCTTTCTAGATTTATATCTCAGTATTGCTGACTGGTGACGATATATCATAAGGGGGATTTTGAGTCGAAATTGTTGATATTTCATTCAAATCGTTGAACTATTTGACGCAATCAAATTGAAACATTTCGATCCAACGCTGTTCATTGATGAAATCGATCGGCCATTAAATGCGATAGTTTATTAGACTTTTTAGCGTGATAGCTTCAAGTGTTTGTTTTATTGTACAATCGCGAAGAATTCTGAAAATCGGTCCATTTGATACAACGGTCGCAATAAATTCTGCAGTGGGACTGGAACAAATGCCAACTGGCAGTCAGCCCGCAATTCGTATTACATATTTATAATATATTATAATGAGTTGTGCAACGAAAATTATGGTACAAATTCACAATGCGCTGAAGTGACGGATTCGGTTTCCGCGATAATTGATGAAAGAATTTTTATATTTTTTATCACGTAGTAGTATGACAAAAAATTGGGTCATCCGAAAAGTAATTTCGTATTTTAAGATCAAATTCAATCGCGAAATTGCACAAAATGTTCATGGATGGAGGTTTTCAATATTTTCAGTATCGTAGCAATCTATTGTAGTTAACAATTGTTAAAAATAATGCATTTAACTATTACATTTTAAAATAATACACATTCAGCACGTTTTGAATGAAGCTAGCAACTAAAAAAATGTATTTACATCTATCAGAGAAATACGAACCTTTTTTTTTCGAACAACGTGTTACAATTACCATATTTGGTTTAATTTTGTGTTTTTATCGTGAGTTCTTAGTGGAATTCTTCTTTTATATATTTATTATTGAATTTCAAGAAAATTATAGATATTTCTCCATTCTTATATATTTTTATGGTAGCATTGACGCATTTCGTTATATGAGCATCAATAGAATATATATTATAATACATTTAGACAATTCTGTCGAGGCTCATTGAGCGAAACTCGTCACTGGTAAAAAAAAGCTGGGTGATAACATAAACTTAATTTAAATGCAATAACAAATAAATATAAACATTGTTAATAACAACTATGAACTAAATTTTGATGTATTCATTTATTTAGACACTTTGTTGTACGGTAAAAAAATGGCGAATCAATTGTCGTATGACAATCTCTTCTAACCAAACAGAAAAGATTTACGCTGATTAGTTTCAATCGTAAGTAGAATGGAAATGCACTTTGATGTGGTTTGGATCTGTTAGACAAAGAGGTGGCAAAAATATACGAAATTAGTCATTACTCCAAACGTGAGTGTAAGACGTTGTAGAGGAAAACAAAGAAAAGTGTGGATGGTCATCCAACGATGGAAAGTTGCAACTAAGGAAAGTATTGTTGTATCAACGAATGAAATTATAAAATAATAAAACTTAACAAGTCCAGAGTATTCGCAAGAGTTATACAGGTGCGTTTTATGTTGCAGGCCGATTTTGTATGGCTGCCATTTTGATTTAGCTGTCATTTGTCAGTTCACATTTGACAGTCGTGGAGAGTGGTCCAAAACAATTTATTATGGAGCATTTAACTCCGCAGCAACGTGTTGGAAGTTATTAAAACATTTTATTTAAATAATTGTTCGATTGTGAATACGCGAAAAAAATTGCATATATGTCGTGCTGGAAAATGTTGATGCTTACACATGTCTGCCTACTTAAACAGGGAAATGCTGCATCTATCTTCTTCTTTATCGTGTACTCAATGCTGAGTGCTGTGATCCTCTGCTATGTCTCGAACTCGGTGTCCATTGCTTCCGGCCCTCGGCCATGTTGAATGCAGCACATAAAGAGGATCCTGTCAACTCATTTATTTGATTCGTCAATCTCATAAGACACCTTCCTCTTTTTCGCCTTCCCTCGAATGTCCTCGTGATCGCCAGCTTCTTCAGATTTTTATCATTCTTTCTAGCAACATGACCAAAGTACATTAGAATATTTTTCTACACGTTGTCGAAAGTCTTTCGGCTATCTCCAATTCTTTGACGATAGAGATGTTTGTGCGCTTTGCGATCCGCTTCCAACACCACATATTGAAGGCATCTATCATACTACTTTCCTTGCTTCTCATCGTCCAATTTTATCTTCATACAGTTCTATGGAGAACACTAACTTACCATCACGCCATCTTCCTGTCGGAGTAGGCAGAAAAGAAAGAGCGCCAGAAGTTTCTATCGTGACACATCTTTATACTCTTCTACTTCCATATACCTTCTCATACAGCTCCTAAAGTTTATTAGACTTTTTACGTTTCCTTCTTTCAAGATATACACTTGATACAACAATACTTTCCTTAGTAATCTATTCTTACTCGTACGAGTATAATGGCGCGCATTTCTACAGCAATTATCAGCTCTTTTCATTCTTTGTTCACGTTTCTATCACCTTCGCAGATTTTGATGATATCCGGTTCGAGTATAAATGTTTCTGTGCCTCATTGACTTTGATTCCTATCATTACGTGTCATTTGATATATCAACAGTAAAAAAAATCAAAGCTGTGAACTTAGTTCCATCCACCCCTGAACAGACTTACTGGAATGTTTCAAACCTCGCTTCAAGAAGTCAGACCCACCAGACACAAATACATTAATCAGACTCGCCCACGGATACTCTTGACCTTTGGGAATATTGTTCTCGTTCCTCGTGTTGAGAGGAACAGACTGCGACCTCTGATTTGGAACATTTCAATCATCGTAGCTCTTCAAGGAGATCTTCTTTATTTCTGAACCTCGATGTCGTTAGTAAAAATTGCGAGACTATTTGTAAAAAAAACATGTATTCATTTCTGCAGTTGTCCTTAAAACTTGTTTTAATTTCCGTTTTTCTTTTTTTCATTTGTTGCTGCATCATTTTTTAGTATTTCAATCAATGTAAGGAAGATCGGATCTGACTTAAGAGTTTCACAGTCATTTCCTCCTTTTGATTGATCTTTCTTATGACTTCTGTAAAAACATATGACTTTTTTTGCTTTATATTTTTTTGGACACTTTCTTTAAGTACAATTAATAATTCTCTAGATATGCGTGAACTTAGAAAAAAATGTAGAGTGTCCATGTATGAAAGAAGGTGGAATGACGATTTCAGATATAAATGCATGAATAAAAATGAATGTTTTAACTAAAATTAAGGAACGAGCTTAAATATGGTTCGGGCATGCAGACAGAATTAATGACGATATAATGACTAAGCTAGTATAAAAGTCAGAAGTGCAAGGTGTGCGTAGAAGAGGCAGACTGAGGAAAACGTGGCTGGATCAAGTGGATCAGATTTTGAAAAAAATACAAAGTGAGAAGTGTGGAAAATAGAAGACTGTGCATGACGAGATGTGTGAATTTTAAGTAGGCGAAAGTTGTATGATTGGACAGAAAAGTTTAGAGGTCTGTTCTTTCTGCCTATCCCGAAAAGGACACGGCGTGATGCGATGATATGTATATATACTTTTTTGCTCTTGTTTTGTGTACCGTTATTCTTTATTGGATCTTCCTATATCTCAAACAGGTGTATAAGATATTATCATGAACGTTAAATATTATAAATGTTTAAAAGATTGCCGATCTGGGTCATACAATGACACGAGAGAATTTATTTTCTTAATATCTCATGTAACGATATGGTCCGCATCATCATTGTCAATCAGGGTCGACCCATTGCTGGATGAAGGTCTCCCCAAGTTGACTCCAAATAGTTCGGTTTCTTGCTCGTTGGTGATATGTGATGCTCCCATGCTTCCTGATTTCATCTATCCAACCTACTTTCGGTCTTCTTTTGGGCCTCTTTATGCCTCTTGGGTACCATTGGATTATTTCGGACGTCCATCGGGAATCTGACATTCTGGCTACGTGTCCTGCCCATTGCCACTTCATTTTCTTGCACACCTTTATAACGTCTTCCACCTTTGTTATGTTGCGAATCCAGGTGTTTCATTTACGGTATCTTTTAGTATATCCCAACATGCATCTCTCAATGTTCGTTTGTGCGGTCTGGAGCTTTTGTGTGTTCTTTGCTGTGAGCGTCCATATCTCGCAGCAATACGCAAGTACTGGGAGAATGCACTTGTTGTAGATCTTTTGCTTCAAAGATATTGGGTGATTACTTTTGAAGATGTCGTTCAAACGTCCAAATAAGCTCCATGCTAGTTTTGTTCTTCGTGTTATTTTCTCGTGCTATGGTCCGCATATGCTACAATATTTATGACACTTTTGATTGATTTACTTAAGATTTTAATTTGGAAAATAAATGCTTATTTAATCATTAAATGTATGTATATATAACATTATATTCAATTAGTTTTAACATCCGTAATTGGCAAAAGTTCCATAGACCACTCGTGTTATTTCGTAAAAAATCCAAAAGGTATATTTCGTTAATTTGTTGATCTGCACGACGCATTCGATTTTTTCACTTATTAATAACCAAATATTTAACACGTATGTACGGATGATTGATTACATCATGTCCATCAAACTGCTTCATTAGCGTGCAGCAAGTAAGAACTACCGATGGTCGTCATGGCTCAAATACAATACCAGCTCGTAGTACCGACGCAAAAAAATCTGCCAGATTGGAGAACAACAAAATATCACGTATCATCATCACCTCGGTCCATCGTGTTATGTTATGGGAGTATGCCATCACAGTGCACGTGCTGGCACGTGCACTCGTGTGCCTGTCAGTTTAACTTTGATTGAAGGTCATTAAAAGATTTCATGACCCGAAATCATGCCAATATGTTTTCGACATTTTTACAAAAATCGCGACAAAAAGTGTGAACTAAAATATATTTTTTTAAACATAGTATAGATTGGTAAGATGCATTATTGTTAAGTGTACAAATGGCGAGTCTTTTGCTTTTCGGCAAACTCTTCCAACCGGGCAGACAAGAGCTACCCAGATTTTTATTAATAATCAGATGTACGTTATTTCCTTCAATATGTAAAAAAGATATGGGAAAAAATCTTTGAAATACTTAATTTCATACCATCACACTATTCCTCTGTCGAGGTAGGTAGAAATGACAGAGCGCCAGGCTTTCTTATCTCGACACACTTCCTTCACCTCTTTAACATCCATACACCTTCTCATTCATGATTTTTTTGACGTTTTACGTTTCCTTCTTTCAAAATATCATCCACTTGATCCATACTTTCATTGGTCTTCCTCTGACACGCCGTCTACTCACATTTGCAATGTATATTTGTTTAGTCTTTCTTCATTCGTTCTACATTCCCAAACTATCTGAGAGTGTAGAGTGATTATAGAGTGTAGTAAATTTATGCACCATCATAAATTTTGATATACCTATTAATTTTTGTGTGGCCCGCAAGCTGTAACCCAATTGTGATAACAAGCCGGCTGAAAAAGGTTGACCGCCTCTTTTCTAAAGTTTCGTCAAGAAACCCTCACCATTCATCGCAGAAAACTTTTCTCTTAATTATGAAGTTAAAACTCAAGTTAATTATTTAAGTATACTTTTAGAAAACAACTCCATATTTCAAATATTGGACTCTATAATACATATTACATTTTGTTATGTATGCGTCAGATAAAAAGGATTTTCTACTACTGATCCCACAATCTTAATCGATTGTCAATGTAAATCTGACGAGAGTATTGCAATGACACAAAAAAAAACTTGAAAATGTTACACAATTTCAGGTCTCGTTTATTTCACTATCTATTTGATAATATTTTCTGATTAATAAGAATTTGAGATACATTCAAACTAGTATAAAGCGATACGTGAGATTAAAATTAAGTCCGTATCACAAATGGTAGAGATTTGATCTGTTATATGCGATATGTTTGTGACAAACTGCTAACATAGCGATATAAAAAATGTGACGATATCTCAGAACTTGATTTTTTTTACATTTTGTTCGTTATCATCGTTACTACACGTGCTTTTCGATCCCAGGACGCAGTTTTTTAGGGATGCATTATTAAGTCATGGGTTCGTTATCATCGTTACTACACGTGCTTTTCGATCCCAAGACGCAGTGTTTTAAGGATGCATTATTAAGTAATGGGTTGGCGTCAGGCTGTCATCCTCGTTGGCTTGCTTTAAACAGCGTTATATAATAAATTACTTCACTCTTCAATTACACCGTATACGTGTGATTATGAAAAATTAAGTAACAAATATTTCCAACCATGTTCATATTTTTTTTTCTAAATTTTCTTCCGAGTCGACAAATATCCATTCGATCAATGAAGCGCATAAACCATAAAAACCGGTTTTTTGGTTTCATATGTAGCTAGGGAGGGAGGAAAAAATATTTTATTGTATTTCTACAGATTTGCTGAACATTGGTACATACATACATATGTACATAACATCACTCCATTTCCCTGTTGAGTTAGGCAGAAAGGTCAAACTTCACTATCACAACAAACTTTGTTCGCCTCCTCCACCTTCACATGTAGTTTCTCTTACTCCTTGACTTTCCTTCTTTAAAAATGTCACTCACTTGGTCCAACCATACTTTTCCCGGTCTCGACTCCGACTCATGTTTGTGTTGTAAATTTGTTTAGTTAAGCTTTCGTCGCCTATCTGTTTAAATTGTCAGATTTTCATACACGTGTGTAAATTACTGAACAACTCGAGTCGAGTGTTAGTCTCCTTCAAGAGATTCCTGCAATTCTAGAATCTCCCTGGTCTGTGCCAGGTTCTTTCAGATGGATGTCCAGCTCACCTCGATATGCCTAATGCTGTATCCCGACACCTGAGTTTGAGTCACCGACAGATCTACGTATATCAGGTGTATTGTCTAGGAAACGGCTCATCAGCTAATTGATGACCATTATTGCTACATGATTTGCCAATTTTATTATTGTAAAAATGGACACAAACAACAAGAGCGTGCTTATGTAAATCGTGGATTTTTCACATGGACGAACATATGCTAAATATGCCCAACCCACAAAACACGGGACGACCTCCACGACTTAGTTGATAAGACGCCTATTTTCCAACACGGAGGTTTTGGGCTCGATTCCCACTGGAACCCATATTTTTAACAATAAAATCCGTTTTCACTTAAGGCTTCATAAACATATTTTAGATTGGTTGGAGAAATTGCAGCATGGCAATAATTCAACGAGATTGTATAGGTACTGTAGACAAAGAAAGTGTTATACATGATTCGCTCGGACGCCGCTATAGTTACCAGACGTGATTTTGTTAATAATAGTGGTTTCGGGTCCCGACTTGAAGCGCCCTTGAGTTGAGTTTGCTCTCATCTAATCGGCGCTACATAAAAATTGTCCTTTGAATTTAATTAAATATTATTAAAAACATACGTCAATCTCAGATGTGTGAAAATATCTTGAAAGTTAACTGCGTATCGGGCATTCATCCAAAAAACCACATTTGACAAAGATCATAGTTTTAAATTCAGGAATGTGCGAATATGGTCTCAGCGACGAAACGTTTGGCCATATATTTTTTTAAAACCCACTAAATTATACATATCCGACCTTTTATGAAGATCTATTTTTATCAAATAACCCAATGCCAACTAACATGAGAACGTTCATAACAAATATGTATCTTTCCATTTGCCGAGTGTCAAGAAAATTTATAGTTTGTAATTAAATAAAGATATAAAATCAGTATTGCTGTTTGGTAAACGTGGTGTTATTTCAAATTCTGATAGCGAGAGCTTACTGTGATTGTTCTTCAAGAACATATTCTATATTATCAATGCACGTTAACAACTCACCTTTTCTCAGTGAGAGGCCGTTTTAAAGAAATGTATAGTTCAATACGATCTTTGAAAAATCATTCCATTCACGCTCATACAAAATGCCGCCATGTTTTCTCGATTATCTCATAACGTACAAGATATGGAATGGGTATTTTTCCATATATACTCGTACGTTCATAGGATTAATATTTTGCCTTTTTTGCATTAGGCAATAGATCACCGGTGCCACTTAACAGGGACGGAAATAACCTGAGATATGGAACAATATGCGAGAGATCGGACAACCTTGTCGATATCCTGCGCGCATTGCGCAAATCGGCTTAATTTTCCATCATATTATAGTATCTCCACAATTATGCCGTAACGGCGCGGCGGCCCGAGCCGTTTCAATGCCAAGTTTACAGTACTGAATACTTTTACTTTATTCCGATTTTATTGTTGCCACCATTTTTTTTGGCCGCGTTAAATTTTTGGCAAAAAATCATTATGTTGCAAATATTGTTTGCCTTTTTTTTTTGTTTTCTAGTTTCACTTCCTTATTTTTGACATTCATTTCCTAATGAGATCTACAGAATGCTCACTTATACAATAGCTATGTTATTATATTTTAAAGATATTAACGCCTTACATTGAATATTTTCACTTACTCATTGTAAGTTCTTTGAATCAATACGCTATTTTATATTTGACAACTGCTTCTGCGGTGATCAGTTTGCAGCGAGAATCTTGGAATTTTCTGCGGCAGGGTGGTGTCGGCTTTTATGTCTTTCGCCATGCATGATATGTAGTCTCGTTCTTTAAGTACGAGCAGATTCTCTCCACACTGATCTGCGTTATAGATGCATGCATTACGGGAGATCCGTTTTCAGTATTCACCCCAATATACTGCAGGTTTCATTGAAACACTTTTTTTTTGTATTTCCCTCCAAATCTCCTCCACATTGACCTACATTTCGGATACATCTACGGCAAATTTATCATGGGTTTTTATTTCAATGATAAAGCTTATAAATGTCTTCATTATGACGTATTGTCCGTCTTCTTTAACTAGTCCGAACACTTTCTATATAATTATTCGTTCAATGCCAAAAACATTCAGGAATTAACAGCACTCAAAAGTGTACGTCTCGGCTCCATCTATTAAAACAGGTTTGATTAATGTATTGTACAGTTCAATTCAATTCGATTCCACCACCACCCACGCTGTTATCTTCACTAGACATCCAACCCTTCTTTATTTTTATGAGTATCAAGAAGTGACGAAGAAAGAACTGCCCAAAGGGACTTCTCTTCTTGTGGCGACACACCTGAGTAAGAAATGCGAAGGCGGAGTTAAGACAGGCGTTATGGAAGAAAAAAAAATGACTAGCAGCACAGTAAATATACTTACAAAGTGGCTTAAGGCCTGGAGTTCAAACGGCCCAGCATATTGCCATTACTTTCACATAAAACTTAGAATACAGCAAAACTATCCTTTGACGCTTCTAGATCGGAGTAATTGATACCAAAATAGCACATATTTACGGAGATCGTGCGGCGTTGAATTTCGTTTCTTACGCTATGCAGAGTATTAACAACTGAGTCTTGATAAATAAACTCGCAAACTCTCTCAACATTATGCTTTGCCACCTGCAGGTATTCGGGATGCTGTGCAATGCAATTTCCTCCGCGTCTTTTTCACCTGTCACTCTGGTATGAAGAGGGATTGAATGGCCCTCCATTCTCTGGCGTACAACAATACCTCAGTCGTTGGCCTAGGTCGGGCATTCTCAACTTGTTGGTTGAGGCCGCGGAGGTAACCCGAAAAAATATTTTTTATTTGAACACAAACGTATTTATATACATGGCAAATGTATATAAATACGTTTGTGTTCGTAGTCGTATGTCGTAGGAAATTGTTCCAACCAATCAAAATGTATATAATAATAAAGGAATATTTTATACAGCGCTGTTAAATGAGCAAACTTTTCTCAAGGACTCATTAGTCGGAAGTCGAACATACTCTTATTGATTTATTAAAAATATTACTAAATATATATATATATATATATATATATATATATATATATATATATATATATATATATATATATATATATATATATATATATATATATATATATATATATATATATATATATATATATATATATATATATATATATATATATATATATATATATATATATATATATATATATATATATATATATATATATATATATATATATATATATATATATATATATATATATATATATATATATATATATATATATATATATATATATATATATATATATATATAAGTTGAGTGTAATGATAAGAAAGTGATGGCTGCGGCCATTAGATTAAGTACTTCCCCGCATCTGTTTATATTTATAAAAATATGTTTGGCAAGAAAACCGCAGAAAACTTACCAAGGGAAGACGAACTTTAAAGAACCTTTTGTGCATCTTCCTATATGCAATTGTAACACATTCGGCTTAAGGTTTAATTAAATGTAAGATATAGATTTAATTAAATGTAAGATATCGCTGTGTTCTTAAAAATGATTTCAATCTGGTTTTCATTTAGGGTTTCTTTAGCATCTTTATAGTTGATTGGTAAAGATGTTGCCCGCCATGTTGTACTGTATACAACGAAAGTGTAATATAATAATAATATAACAATTAGCTTGGACACACCTGACCCCAGCCTGTAGCAGAGTTCGTTGTTCGTTAGTCTTGTATCCCTAAAGCAAATCTCGACCTCGGTATGTCTGTCCGTGTGCCGCCTGTCTCTTACAGTATTATACAGTGGATTGCCAAATTTCCCTTGTCATCGTGCTCGCTGGATTGAACTCGGCGAAATGGTTTGGGCTGGACAAAATCGATGAATCACTCTCGTGAAACTCCAGTGATATTAATTGGAGTAATTAATGATTGTCGGTTTCCATTCGAGTGTGACGACTAATACACTTTCGAGACCACGATGTGGTGACCAAATGAGTGTCTACTTCTCTCTCTGCCGAATTAGAAGTCTGAATATTGGTTTGAGGTATCAGTTAAGGAAGGCAACTAACTTCCTCATTTCCACACACTCAATTAATCACGTACATATATGAATATGCTTTCTTTCTTTTTTGTTTCAATTTCCACTTATATCATCATTTGCATCTCACGTTGTCCAAATTGGAGTTAACAGGTAGAACAGATCTCTACTTCATTCTTAAGTATAAGTTTAGTGTTAATAATAATAATTAGATAATAATATAATCATGGGATACCGAATTCAATAAAAAAGGGGACAACAAATTTAGGCAGTCGATCGGAACGTAGTTGTTATTGCGATAGGAGTTTGAATACTTGGGCTTTCAGGAGGAATGACTTGTAGCAAATGTTTGTGTGAACTGTTGAGTGTGGTGTGTTTTTGGGGATTATTTGCGGCACAAAATGGAATGAACTTTTTGGTTCTGTCTCGAGTGATGAAGTGAGTTGATTGATTCGCGTGATATATGTATATCATACATATATAATTGAGTGTCACTATTTTTGAGTTAATGAGATAATGCGACAGGGTATTGTTTAATCAAAATCGGAAAAAAAATGTATTTATTTTTCCATATTACTCGTATATGTATGTTCTTCAAAGAGCCAAAGTTGATAGAGTTGCCGACTAATATTAAAATTCGAAAGGTGCCCTATTTGGGGCAGTACTCAGAGGAGCAAATTACTGCACCTGATCATCCAAAGCAAAATAGAGGGTCGAAGAGGTGTTGGCAGGAGGCAAATCTCCTGGCTCCACAATATATAGGTACGTGATTGGACTGGTATTAACAGCGTTGGGGATCTTTTTCGGGCTGCCGGGGACAAATAGCACTCTCAGGTGATATTCAACGTTGGGGGGGACCTGACATGACACTAGAAAGAAGAAGATATGTCCTCAGTAAGATACAGGCAAAAAAGCCTAGTTTACTGGGGACACGACAAAATAAAGGCAACAAACCCAGATCCATTCAAATTGTGTGTCTACATAAAATTACCTGTTGTTATTTCACAAATAATATTTATAAGATTTCTTGTCATATGTGTATAAATAAAAATAAGTAATAAAATAACAATGTACCTAACGTCGTGTAGATAACATACTCTCCTGAAGGGCGCTCTGACTCGGGATTTGAAAATACTACTTGTTATTGATACATCAAAGATATTTTAAAACACAAGTTGAGTATAAGGATGGGAAGGTGGTGGATACGTCCATTAATTTAGATACTTCCCGCATCTCGTTTAGTTTTTACTTGGGACCTCTTTAATATTTATCTGGTTGGTTGGAAGAGATATCCATATGGAAATAAATCCGTCTGGTTGCATTGTATACAACGAAAGAATAATACAATACAATAAAACAGTGGTTGGGTTAAAACGTGAAATCATCCACTTTTTGACACATTTGGAGATGCTACGTTTTACCTTTAGAGTAACTTCGGTCACTCAATAAAAGGTTTTTTTATTCGTAGAAGTCACTTTATTTTATGGGCGGGTGCCTTGAATTATAGTATCCATCAAAAGTGAAGAAGTATAGCTGGTTTGGGATTGCCTGAAAGGGTGGCGTTAAGGATGTTTTATATTTGTTTATTTATTAATACTTTGTTGTATAACAATGTGACGGCATTATTATCAGGTGGAAATATCTTCCGAACAAGAAGGCAAAAGTAAATAAAGAAATTTAAAGGGTCGAAAAATTATAAAATTTATTGTTAAATCCTACAAAAATTATGAACTGTATAAATAATAACGATAAAGGTGAGATATGTGTGTAAAATAGTGGAGAGTAAAATCAAATTTGGAAAAAAACTCGTGACATCACTAACCTGTATTTTTTTCATTTGTTTATTCTTTATGTAGATGGTTTTACCTAATACACCTAGCGGCTTATTGCTATACAGAAATTTCTTCCAACTAACCAGTTTATCTTGGATACATCAAGTTGTTTGAATCTATGACAAATTTTACAAAATAATATTAATTGAAATTGAAGTAAAAAAATATTCATCTCTAAACAATAGTATTAGAATGATGGAGCGAGTCTAACATTAGTTGATAACTGTTTTGGTTCAACTTTATTTGCGGAAGGAAATGGGAAACCACCGCACTATTTTCCCCAAGAAAAACACATGAATATCAACAATTTTTGGATCACGTTCCTCAACATTGAGGTCACGACGAAAAAGTAAAATGGTGCTCAAAGAAAGAACAAGATATTAATATGCGCATATTACATATACGAGTATATGAGAAAGGTTATTGTACTGTGAACTGAGCAAATAAATGAACACACGGAAGCTTCGTTTCCCGCCCGTATTGTCCTATAATATTGTCTGAATATTTTTTTATTATCTGCAGTGACGCACCTATGGGTATATGATACTTACGTAGGGGGCCCAAGTGACGAAGAAACCCCCAAATTCTAAGACGGCAAACATGCACATTTTCGATAATCCCTATAATGCAAACATGCACAGAAAGCAAGCGCTCTACCCGGGAATTAAAACCACTATTATTAAAAGGTTAAAAATATTACATAAAATAAATTATAATAAGTGTCGTTAAGGACACGAATTTAAGCCCGGTCACAATTCTAACGTTAGAAAGTAATGGTTGTTTCAGTGATATTGCTCGCTTCCGATGGCCGAACGTCCTCCGTGGTCTGGTTAAATAACGATTTTCTTAGACGCGGTAACTCTGGGTTCGATTTTTGATGATAACCTTAAAAATGAGTTGTAGTTTATTTTCACAACAATTGTTTTCACATCTTTTTGGTTGGTTGGAAAAATCACCAAATTGTACTGTAAACAGCGAAAGACTTATACAAAACAATTATTGTATGCTTTCACATCTCCACTTACAGGTGATTTATTTTAAGGAGGTACTCCGATGGAAAAAAAATGAATTGAATGCTCATATTATATAATATTTTATATTAATGTTGCATATCTTTAATTATATCGTATGATAATTGTTTGAAATTTACCATAGCTTGATATGGATTTGAACAAATTTTTAAAATGGACATTGAATTGCCATATATTTTTTTCAAGAAACGAAACTCTTTTTACTGACGACCTCCTAGTAGATAAGACGCTTGACTTCCACCCGAAAGTACATCATTCAATTCCCGGTGGCACCCGAAGAAAAAAGGGTTCCAATCTAGTTTTTCTTTTAAGACTGGGGACGTTTGAAAGCACTCAACTTATTTAAGTGACATTTGAATATTGTTATTTTTTTATATGTTAATTTTTTTTTAATTGAAAATTTCATTGTTTAATAATTGAGCTACGAGTAAGTTCGTATTGTGAATTGATACAAATGAATAAATTAATTGCGAGCAGAACCCCACAAAGTACACGACCGCCACTGATATTCAAATGTCTTATATTTTAACATATTGTTCACTTTTGTCAACACGTCAAAGTGAAATTTTGTCTGTTTGCTATGCTATTTTTATTCTGGTACAGCCATTTTGTAAGACAAACAGTACAATAATTTTTATTTTTCTTATATGATTTGGAACGAACCGAATAAAACTAGATGTAATGTGGGTACAGTAACGCTACATCCATTACAGCTTTTTAATGATCCCCATCTGTCCCCGTCTGTCTCATTTTGATTATTTACAATCTAGTTATATTAATAGTTTTTTTTTAATTTTATATAAATGTTTACATAATTCTAAACAATATAAACGGTCCATATCACTAGGCTCATTGCCTGCTCTGAGACGATTGACTTACATTAACATATAAACTCACATAAACAATTCAACAAGTCCGAGCTGCTGTCGTCGCCCGTGACATTTTATTACGCTTTCTTTGCATACAGTACAACTTTTGATATATGGGATTATTGTCATGTGGCAATTTCTTAAAAAAAAAACAAAAAGAGGCCTTGAGGGAACACCAGGCTGGATTTTTTTTAAAATCTGGATTGTGACGAGAATCCACCCCCTAACATTTAACAAGTCATGGTTAAAAAAATCGAGAATAGTTCATTTTTATTTATTCGTATGATACTCCTCAACATATCCGGATTGATGATGCAAATATGTTGAAGAGCGTGGTTGAGAGAAAATATTTTCTTCAGTCCCATTAATCGAGTTTTTGAGTTAAGAACTCGCGGAGTAGTCAAGCAACTCGCAGTTCGCCGTCGTACGTGTTTGAAATAGTACCGCACGTGTACAGAAAACATTTTTTTAGCAATACTCATACACGTTTAACGCGGAATGAAGTGATAAGGAATTGATGTAAACTTAAAGCTGATGTGTTAAGTAAGATGAATAAGAGTACGTTGATATGATTTGGGCATGTGCAACGACTTAATAAAGAAAAAGTAACAAAGCATATGTATATAGTGCAGATGTAAGTAGAAGGCGTACGAGAGAAGACCAAGGAAATTATGATTGGATCAAGTGAATGATCTTCTGAAAGAAGAAAAAGTAGTCAGAGAAATCGTAGAGGTTGTATGAGAAGGTGTATGGATGTGGTAGAGGCTAAGGATGTGTGTTTATCATCTGGCTACCCCGACAGGGAAATGGGGTGATAGTATACATATATAACATATGTACTCGTATGTGTAACGCGTCCACTGTTCCCAGACAAACTCTTTAATCAGACACTCGTCCCTTTTTTTAAATGAAATCCGAAACAATTGGAATAATGAATTATAACTCTCGCTTCTCTATGAAATCGCTCAGTTTTATCTAGAAAGTTTATTAAATTCTCAATTTGTCTACACAGTTATGGAAGATTTTTTAAAATTTGTTTCGTGTATTATTATTTATTCGATACAATTTATATCTATGGATACACAATTTATGGTATACAATTTATATCTATTGATACGCACTTTAAGACGCGTTTATATATATTTTAAAACGCGGCGTAAATAACTTTTTCAAATACCACAAATGAACACGTATTATCTATTGTTTATTATTTTCATACTTCTTTTTTTTTTACTTTTGAACACTAACCTATTGTGATACACTCATAAAATCATCAATTACCGGAAATTTGGGCACTAATTTTTATTGATGTTCTGTCGGTCAAGTTCTATGCAAAATTCAAGGTTAATTTCATGGAACTAATTTTATCCCATACATAGTTAACCACTTAGTATACTCTCATTACGTCGTCAGTTTTACGGACTTTATTTGATATACTGACTACCTCCTTGGTCGAGTAAACAAAGAAATCTTTGAGCGATATAAAAATACAAAACTTTTAACTATATTTTTCTCCACTGTATTTATTAGCATATCACTCACTGTGCTCAGATGCGTTAATCAAACTTAATAACATATTTCTATTTATAATTTATAATAAATGTCGTTTATTATCTTATGGAGAATGTAAAGTAGAAAAGACGATAAATTTAATTGATTATTTATGATATATTTATTTTAATTGCTTTATAAATTTTAACGGCTTCTAAATCGATCAATTAAATTAATCCACTTCTCCGTTCCTTACTCTATTCCCCATATGACCATAGACAACGTTTAGAATAAATTATAGTGTAAGTAACGTGTAATTTAGTTAAATGAATCCATCAAATTAAGACACGGTGTTTATTGAAATGCGCGTTGTGATATAAAAATATATTGAAAAAAAAGCAATGTGAAATAATTTATTTTTATGCATTTCCACTAAATGATGCCTGAATTGCTAGTTCAAAATATCTTAATATATTATTTTTCATATTAAAGCGTTTTATTTATCAGCTGATTAATAAACAAAAGTTGCCCATATACGAGTAAACTGTACAATTGATGTTAAAAATATATAAATAAAAACAATTATTTACTCGCTTAGTCATTCAATGTTCAGTGAATCAATGACCCAGGAAGTTTTTGATGCATTTTCAGGTTATCCAAACATTTTTAGGAAGCAATTACTGTGTATCGTATCTCCGACCTTCCGTTTTAACGCATCATTTGCTAATTCGCGAAAATTGTAATGTTTGTTTGCCAAGCTATTATCGCGCTTAAACTTGTGCCGTTGCCCTCCGAGACACCTACAAATCGTTTTATACTCGTAATTAGCGACATTTCTTAAATTCGTGGTTTTCTCGTATTTTTAAATAACAATCGCTGCGTATACATGACATCAATAACCGACAGTAATTATTAATTAATATAAATAGGCCAAAACCCATACGATGGTTGTCGCCAAAGAAAGAATACGAGAATTGAATTTTGAATACAATAGAGCGAGAGAGTAATACTTGGATTCTCTTCGAAAGTAGTTCGAAATTTGAATCTCGGTGGTTCCGTTATACTGAACGAATTTTAAATACCTAGCTAACAATTTTTGAACCGGTATAAAAGGGGACGATGTATAAATGATACAATATATATATAAACAAATTTTATATTTATTAATATATATTTTCATAAATGTAGAATTTGTTTTACTTCCGTGAATATTTCACGGGTTGCAACTAGTTATTAATTAACTGTCAATATTTTCGATGAGTTTAACACGCGGCGTATTGTTATTTGTGGAATGAAATTTGCGGTTCACTTGGCGCGGCTGTGGAACGAATTTCTAAGATTCATCAGATGTCCACCGTCCTTATTTACGTTTGAGAGAGAATTAAAAATAGAATTGATTAATCAAAATATCCTTTCATCCTAATTTTCCTTTGTTTCCCTTCCTTATCCTTGGAACGAATTCCTTGCCTCTAGTTCTATCATTATTGAAACACATTAATGTCTTGTTTTTTCTTTTTCACTTAAAATTTAACGAAATATTTTTTGTATAATCTGTAAGAAATATTTTTTGTATAATCTGTAATGGATTATAATAATTTAATATATCCAAGATTATCTGGTTAGAAGAAGTTTCTGTATAACCCCGTCAGATACGTAATGTTTAACCATATACACAAAAGTAAATAAAAATGAAATCGTATTCAAGAAATTTGTAAAACGTTAGTGTCTCAAATAACAAATTATATATCATCATCATCAGCCTTAACTGGAACTTAACTGCTTGCAGAATTCTTTTGCACTTATATCTCTTAGCAGCATCCCTCCTCCAATTGTTTACCCAGAGTGCGACAGTTCTCAGCCACAGCACCCAGCATCACCTACGCCCCCTCAGATCGCAGAACAAAGCCTTCGTTGCAGGGTCAGTGTCCTGCATGAGGTGCACAAATCCGCCGGGAAGGACTAATAACCATAAAATATTAATTTAAATTATATAAAAAAATATGAAATTCTTATTTGAATCAAATGGTATTGAGATTAATAAATTCGAAAAATAATCATGGATTTTTGTCCTTATAAATTTATAATTTTAGATCAATAGCAAACATTTTTATCTATCTTGAATGCATCATAAACGCTTGATTTACACCCGAGAATTTCGGGCTCGATTCCCGATGGCACTCAAAAAATGACTGCCTTAAGGATTGAGTTATGTCAATCAATCAGAACACACTAAATTATTATCGACAATAATGTGCTATTCGGGAGATATTTTTTTTTTTAGATTTAACGTTTTTTTCCAAATCGGACGAACTTCAGAGCGTTTCATATAAATCTGGGTAATTATTAATTTCGAATAATCCAACGAGCTAAACTCGTCGATATGATGACGAGTCCCAAGTGGATACAAGGGATCTAATTTCACAAGACTGCAGCATTTAAAATTTAGGTGCATCCATATTTTCTCACAAATTCGATAACATTCTGGAAATTTCAATTGAACCAATCTTAGTGATCAAAATTTATTTTCAAGTATTTTTTTGTAATTCGTGTTTTATTTTCATTTTATCTCTTAACCCTCAGCTCCGAAGTGCGATCCTGTGGCCGATTTGAAATATGTTAAGAAAAGTATCTATCTATCATCTTCATTTTTTCTCTCCACCCTCCCAGAATTCCTCGCCCAATAAGTCACAACCAGTACATTATGACTTGAGTTGATATTCATATTGTTTGTGTCTTCTTTCTGTTTTGCCGATTGTTTTTGTTTGTAGTTATAATGTGGAACATTTTTATTGGTTTTCTGTTAAAATATTTTACTTATGGATTGTTTTGTACTGACAAAAAAAAAGCAATTCGATGGACAAATTCAATGGTAGGTAACGCACAGAATCACGTTGATACGCACGTATTTATGTTGCCGAAGAATGTTTAATTAGATTTTGTCCTATGAATAGATTGATGAATGGGAAACGGCACATGTAAAGCCCGCTACACTCGTGTTGCATGCAAATTAGGATGTTCATAGCGCCACTTTGGGAGTGGAGGACATTCCAGTGTGGAGTATTTTTGGCAATGGGCTTCTCATATATGGATTTGGAAACACAATGGGTCAAACTATACAAAGTCGTTGTTGCTAAGCCTGGCAGTTGCAGATCCCCTCGCCATTATAACGCAAATTTCAAACTGCCCCCGCGAATCGACCATGTGATTTTTTCGGTGATCTTTAACGATCACTATCCATCCTAGCTTATGACTGAGCATCGTGACTCCCATGATAACCTCTGACGACTCCTCTCCATCCATCTCTGAACTCCGTGGCTCGAAGGCAGTTGTTAAGGTTAGTCCAGTTGCGTCTCTCATTTGGTCAGTCCAACGTACTGGAATTCTTCCTCTTATGCGTCGTTCTCCCACGCCTCCAGTAACCGCAAACCTCTCCAAATTGTCTCCTTGGCCACAAGCAATTTGCTCAAAGAATCGGAGGACTCGTCGAAGGCATACTGTCGACAATTCTCAGTTCTTCGACAACGGAGAGGCATTTGTTCGCCTTGCTGTCCATGGAATTTGTATCATCCTACTCCAGCACCACATTTCAAATGCATATATTCTACGTCTCTCGCTTGCTCTCAAGAGTCCAAGTCTCCGCACCATACATGCATATTGCGAAGACGAGAGACTCAACTAGGCGCATTTTCGTCGTGATGGTGATAGTTCTGCTCTTCCATATCTTTTCCAGCTTTGACATTGCATTTTTTACCATTCCAGTTCTTCGTTTCACCTCAGCCTCGCATCCTCCATAGTTGGTAATACTGGAGCCTAGGTAAATAAAGATCACTGTGACCGATACTTGATTTCCACGCGGGGGTTTCGAATTCAATTTCCGATTGTATCCAAAAATATACAATAGATAAAGAGTCCCATTTATTAACGCTGTCGATCTTCAATTAAATGAACTCGGTTTTCAATTAGGAAAATCAAAATGAAACGCGTTGAAAGTTCTATATTCTTTATTAATTTATTCAGTGGCAACTGTTTCGCCATATAATGGACCTTGATAAATGGTTTGGTAAAACCATTGTATGGCGAAACAGCTGGTCATAAGTAAAATGATATAGAATTATCAAAACAAAGGAAATACTAACAAAACAAATATACATTGTAAATGTGAGTGAAAGGTGTGGTAGAGAAAGATCAAGTAAAGTATGGTTGGATTAAGTGTATATTTTGAAAGAAGGAAAAGTTAGAAGGGAAATCGTAGGAACTGTATGGAAGGCGTAAGGCGAAATATGTGTCAAGATAGGCAAGTCTGGCGTTGCCTTCTCTGCCTAACCAAGCAGAGCTTTTCAACGTGTTGTTTAAGTTTATTTATCAAATACTGGTACGTACTCCTCAAAAATACATACATCTCTTTCCGTTTTCTACTATCGATAATAATCTGCGTATGTGTGAATGAAACTTTTGAATTGAAAAAAAAAGCAATATGTGAAAAATGCCTGAGTAGTTATATTTATTTAATCATAGAGTGGAGTACGTTCGGTTTCTCACGTCAGCTCGAGGATTTTTTGCGAATTTATTTCAAAACATCTCGAGTAATATCTTTCCGCGAAATCTTATTGGGAGTTCAGACTGTCTGCCGAGAAACTTGAAGGATGGTGAGGCGTACAGGAGTCGATAGTGTGCACGTAGACCCTGCCTTGCGACACCATAGATGCTATATTACATTTATATTTTTTATTTTAACTTCGAAGTTTTCTTAGAATTCTTTAATAATTTACTTAGAAATAATTATGAGGTAATAAATGGATTTTTAGATACATATCAGCATGCAGTTTGCCTTTAGGGGCAGGCATAGAGGACATATCGCCAGACCTCATATTACAACACAAATATTTTGCCTCCTTTTCATTTATACACCTTGCCATATAACTCGTAACATTTCATTAATTTTATACATTTCGCGCCCTTGAGGAGTCTGCTATGTAAAAGATGCTACATAAAGTGTATTCTATTGTTATACATATATGCAATCAAGCCGTTTACCTGCTGGGGCAGGCAGAGAGGATAGAGAGCTAGAATTTCCTATCTCGACACACATATTTCGACTCTTCCACACTCATACAGCTCCAACGATTTCTCTAACTTCTTACATTTCCTTTTTTGACTCTATTCACTTGATCCAATCGTACTTTCCTTGATCTTACTCTACCATGTCGTTAACTCTAATTTGCACTAAATATTTCTTTAGTTCGTCTTCCTTCTCTTCTTCTTCATTATTATTTCTATGCGTCCAAACCATCTCGGAGTGTTATTCTCCATGTTACTTAATAAATCAGCCTTTTTAGAATTTATATAAGTTTCAATTCACAAATCAATTATATTCAAATGCATATTTATTCAAAACTTTATTGCACAGCTTACATGGCGGGTTTATTGTCAAGTGGAAATCTTTTCGACTAATAATTTCAACAATCTTTTCAACAATTGTTTTACCAAGTGTTGAGTGAAATAATGTAGGGTATTTACATAATTAACGTAGAGAAAAAAATTATGCATTCTCAAAACAACAAAAACAAAACGAAATAAAAATAACAAACAAATTCAAAAGGGCATCGGTGACCAGGAAAAGGAAAGAGTTGGAAAAAAATAACGGAAACCCTAGAAAAAAACACTGTTTCACTGAAGGCGCGAAAAAGGATGGTCACTGAAATATTCTAGAGGGTAAACAAATATGGGGTGAAAAATATTTCAAGTAACTTTTTTTCAAGTTCAATGGTGTTAATCAGGAACTGCCTGTATTCTTTTGAGGATATTGATATCCTGAAAATTGTAAAGATATAAATACAGTATTTCCAACATTTGATGTTAAGGATGATAGATAATGGTTAGATAAATTTAGAAAACAGTGGAAAGGCTTTTGCATGTAAGGTATTTAAAAAAACCTTATCAATACCATAAAACAGAAAATCCTTGATTGTGATCAAAATACTATAATTAAAAAAAATCGATACAAAACTAGTTTGCAAATCTAATTTATAAAAATGCCAAAGAAACGGTATAAGTCTGTTTTCGTTTGATTTTATTAGATTCTCGTCTGGAAAATGTGTTTCGTAAGTCATTTAAATAATTTTAACTTTGCAAAAATGTTCGTGATTGTCAAAAAACTCTGAAAAAAATATAGTACTAAAACATATGTCAAATCTCTCGACACCATTCACGGGGAAAATATACTTCTACTGTACTTCGGAAATAATTAATAATAATTTTGACGTGATGTTATTTCACCTTCCTTGCATACAGTACAGTCTGGTGGGTTTATTACCACGTGCCAATATATTTCGATCAATAAAAAATATGCAAAACAAGTTTTAAGAATAAACTAATGAATATTCAAGTCAAAATATTTCTCGTACTTAACTCCCATAAAATTCCCATTCAAATTCCCATTTTCTTTGAGATCTTTTTTTATTTTTGTTTGTTTTTCTCAGATATTGTTGTCATACACTACAGTAAAAACACGGATGTGGATATACTCGTATGTACGAGCATATAAATATTTTTCCGTTTCGATTGTGTGTTGAAATTTAGATTTTTTTTTACTTTTGTTGCTGATTTTCATTTTTGTTATTGAGGTTTGTTTGACTGTTTTTTTTTGTAATTGAAATTGATTTTTTATTTGTGATTTACAAAAAAATATTTTTTGTGATTTATAAAGAAGTTTTACCATGAAGAATTCTTAAAAATTTATTACTTGAACGTTTATACGAAAAAAGAATCCAATTATTAGAAATATTGGATTGACATAACTCAATCCTTAAGGTAGTATTTTTTTCTTAAGGCTAATGGGAGGCTGAGGGGAAAAGAAGAACTGGAATGGTAAAAAATGCAATGTCAAAGCTGGAAAAATGCAATGTCAAAGCTGGAAAAGATATGGAAGAGAAGAACAATCACCATGACGATGAAAATGCGCCTTGTTGAGTCTAAAAAAAGTTTAAAACCGCATTTTATAAAGAAATAAAAAACCAGTCTTCTTGGCGTGGTATTTAATAACCTCACTATACTTCGTATTTCAAGCAAGTATTGAAGACATTTCGAAAATGCTTTAATAAAGTGTAACATACTTGTCACGTTCTAAATCAACAGCCGTGGTCTGACGATTAGCATTCATGTTTAGAAAGCAGGCGCCCCAAGTTCGATTCCTGACGGATTCACTTCCGGACTGATTTTACTCTTAGACCATTTTACGTTTGAATTTATGTGTTTCTATAGTTTTATGTTGCTTATGGTAAATTCTTATAGCGTTATCAAACTTATAACAAACAGCATAAAAATAGCGTTATTTAAACTCTTCCTAACGGCTGTAGCATATTGCACCGATCATCTTAGAAGTTTAACCTCGTTGCCATCGGAGCTTTTGGTTTGATCTGTCAAGAATGTGTGTTTGCTGAAGTACAACAGCATACACACAATAATACAATACACGCATAGCCGTCTTCCATCCACAGGGTGGCTGACAACTCGATATAGTATATTGTATCGTATCTTACTTTAAATTTATCTTATGGAGTTTTTCACGATTAGGTATATTTATTATTTTATTTTACATGACAAGTATATTTATAATGTGTATACATAATACAAAGAAAAAAACAAAGTGATTTCAAGTTGACACTCATATTCCCTGTCATTTGTCATAACCAGTGAACCAGGCTTTTTCCTACATCTTTTGGGTACATGTGAACAGGGAAAAATTGATCCATACTTTGTACTGATTGTCGATTATACGAATTCGTTTGTCAATAATTCTCATTAACTTGATAAGTTGCGAGACCTAGTTACGACTGTTAAGTTTATTTAATGCGGAACACAAGTGATACATGATTTGCTCCTTATATAGGGCGTGACAAACTTGGACACCACAATATGTTTTGTGACAATACTGAACAAAATATATTTAGAACATTGTGACACAGAGTATTGTCAATATGGTGAATACAAAATGTACCCGCATATCAACTACTATGTAGGTTGAAAATAATTTAGTTTAGAAGGGACTTTGTACAACACTACTACAAATTCAATACGAGTTAACAGGTTCTGAAATCATCCAAACTGATTCCTCAAAACTTCAACAATCTTGCTTCATTATTTTGAAACATTTTCCTCAATTTTTGATCTCTCTTATTTTTGTGGCTTTTTTGACACTATATTCTAAGAATCGCAAACGAGTCCAAAAAGATATATATATTTTAGTCATTGTTAAGTCAGGTTATTAAACTTATTACAATGAACTTCTTTTTACAGACTTTAGTGATGTTTATTTTTTGTATACATATATTTAGTTGATTTTTTGTGGATGAAAATATAGTAAATAAATACGTTTATTGGTAGCAATGTAGTATTACGAGTATGGCGATAGTATATGTTTATCTACTTATAAAGTTACGATTTTTAATTAAGGCTCTTTAAGGTATTTGGTGGTGGCGCCGTTATGAGATATCTTTATAATGAACTGGTTCACTATCCGTGTAGATTGGAGCGCGACTCAATCACATGGAACACAAGAGTCCAGAAATCCCTGATAATTGAGTGAATCCAAAAGAATCTATTATTCCTGCAATAACTCTAATCCAAGGAGTATGGATTTCACCCATGTGTCTTTCCCACAATTTTTAATGTGCCTACTTGGTTATTACTCCTTAAGTGACGAATAAGAACATATCTTTTTGTGCATAAAAAAATAGTGAACCTCTTGTTCATTTACAATTTTTTTGTTTAATGTATCGGACAATTATTTACACCATAATGAATTAAGATTGTTTTTGCCGCCGTATTCACGAACTGAGCTATTAGGAGCGTAATAATTCGCACACGGAATGACCTTGTTGAACGAATTTTCCGATATTGATATCTTTCGTATTTCGGTGAATAAATTGAGGATTAAGCTAACTTTGAAGGTACAATTGAGCCAATTCAGAGTTGTTATTATTTTTTTGGGTGTAATTGGTTTAAACGTGAATCAAATATAAAATTAAATCAATTGTAAATATATATGTTTCTTCCAACAAGTATTGTCACCAAATGGTTTCTTTTGTCAAGGCAAGGACCCTTTTTCAATGATTTTTTTTTTGGGTACCATTGAGAATCGAATCCGAAACCTCCGGGTGCAATTCGCGCGCCTTACTAACTAGGCCACGGAGGTCACCATTTGAATGATATGCCACAGCCAACTACGGCGGAGACCTCTCTATTTTCAGAAACTGGGAAAACGAGTTATTTTTTATTTTTATACTTTACGATCGTACATCGCGTGCCTGGGTGCAATATCATATATAATATTCCTGTTTGGCCGATCTGAGTAAACTGTTTAAAATAATGGGCCGCTTCACAGCCTTCCACGCTGTATTAAAACATTATTGCGAAACTGTTGTTGAGCTCGCGTTTATACCATAAACTGACTTGAATCTATTAAGGGATAAACTATTACGTTTTGTATAAATCAATAATAATTGAAGTCAATAATAATTATTGTCTGGACTTTGTTCTGTATGAGTATAAGACGATATCCGTGGCCTACCTAGTCGGTAAGACGCTTGTATCCAAATCCGGAGGTTACGGGCTTGAATCCCGTTGGACCCCAGATTTTTTAAAAAGGATTTCAGTCTGGTTTTCACTTAAGGTATCTCAACGTCTTTCTGGTTGGTTGGAAGATATTGCGACATAGCAATAAGTCTGGCAGGTTGTACTGTATACAAAGAAAGTGTAATACAATACAATACGGGTTTATTTCACCTAGTATTATGGATCGTCGTAAAATAGTCGATGACGAACCCGTACGGGTAATGGAGTAAACATTAACTGATGACTTCCGTAGCTTAGTTGGTATGACGTCTGTCTTTCTACCCAGGGGCTACGGGCTCGATTCCCTTTGGAACCCAGTTTAATTTAAAAAGGACACCAATCTGATTTTCCCTTAAGGCATCTTTAATACATTTTTGGTTAGTAGGAAGAGATTACCACATGGCAATAAATCCGCCAAGTTGTAGTGTATACAACGAATGTGTAATATAATACACTAGCTTCCGATTCACATTTAAACTTAATAAGTACGACCGCGTGTCCGAGTTACGAAACTATAATTATTTTTTTATTTGAATTTAAATGTTAATTTTTTTGTAAAACCCTGCTTGTTTCACTTTTATATAACGGTAAAACCCTACCGGTTTCAAGGTTTTAACCATCAGGGGAGTATAAACAAGTCTTGTTTGTGCTCCCCTGATGATGAGGGGAAAACCTTGAAACTGGTAGGGTTATATCGTTATATACAGTGGAATAAACAATGTTTGTCTAGACAAATTACAAAAAATAAATGATTCTTTTAACAACCCGGTATTAGATACTATTGTATGACAGAAATGCAAAATTGTAACTGTCTAGAAAAATGTATTAATCATGTATGTTTTGCTCCCGATATTTCTCACAATATGGCAACACCTTTACTGGATACTCAGGGCTGCCAACAGCATAATTTTGATCCGAAAACTTTGGGTTTAGTGACAATTTTCGGGCTTTTAACGGATTTCTTCGCGTTTATGAAAATTTTTCGCGTTTATGAAACACAAATCCTACTTAATAAATCCTTTAATTTATTCTGAAATGTCTAATCATTGTCACCGTGAAAACCATACATTTTATATCGATGATGCCAAATTCTTACATGTCAGTAGTAACGGAAATAAATTGGACAGATTAGAGGGCCTAGAAATGTCTAAGACAGTGCATCGGGGTGAACATCTGGCAAACACATATATTCCAAGAATCTCGACACTGCTCGCTAAGGTTGTCTCCTCTCTCCCTTCATCCACAGTCACCAACCCGAATGTTTACCGTTAGAAACGTGTATGTCGGTACCAGTTCGAACAGCATTCAGTCTTGTTTGTGCTCCCTGATAATGAAGTGAAACCGGTAGGGTTATACCGTTATAAAAAGTGGAATAAACAGTGTTTGATAAAAACAAATTATATGTTATAATATTATATTGTTATTTTTTACGAGATATTTTTTGTCTTTGGGTTTGCATTGTCGTAATGTTAGCAACCCTTTGGGTACCTCCCACCTCCCAACTTGGAGTATTGTATTGTGTGTAGGTATAGTATAGGAAGGTACGAGTATCGTATCTCCTACAGGGTTTGGCGTATACCGTATTCACTTCGGTTCCGCTCTCCTTGTTCAGTTATCCGCTTCATTACACTATCACAAATGGCCCACACTACTTGGTTTCTATCATATGCTTTTATTGTGTTATATATTAATCCGTAGTTTGTATGACAGAATATGGAATATAGAAGTGGTTTGAGCTTTAAGGTCGAGTGAGATGAAGAACGCTCTGAGATGAGTTAGGCATGTGTAACGAATGAATGAAGAAAGACTAACAAAACAAATATATATAGTGCGATTGTGCGTTTAACGCGTGGCAGAAGAAAGTATGATTGAATGAAATGATTGATACTTTGAATAAATGAAACGTTGAAAATCAGAGAAATCGTAGGAGTTGTATGAATTGTAGAAGAGACTAAGGATGTGCGTGTGTTGAGATAGGAAAGCTTGGCGATATGTCCTATGTGCGTACCACGATAGGGAAATGGCTTAATGGTGTTATTTATGTAACTGGTAGTGTATGTTAGCTGGCATGTCATACTCAATAAGAATTTGACATTACATGATTTATATTTTAAATAAATATTTCACTGCCTTCCCTTAACGTTATATTTGTTCAATATATTTCTGTGGCGTTATAGCAGAAGTTGATATGTCCGTTTTTTGTCATTTTGTGTTTATTCTCCCAATTTATAGAAAATATTTCTCAGCATGTTGTGGCAAAACTTGGTGTGTCAGTAATTATCGAAACAAAATATATATTGTTTGGAAAAACTTTAAAAATGCTTATTTGTACTGATTTTAAGAGCTTATCAAAGTTAATATTGCTTCTCCTGTAAACTAAGATAAAACGGACATATCAACTTCTGCCATAACGCCACATATTTATTCGTCGGAGTGAGAAATGTTTTTTTTCCGTTTACACTTTGAATAGCTTACATTTATTTTCTATGAACTCTCTAACGAAATATTCAGTAGAGCTCAGCATTTATGTTATCCTTCAATGGGCTTAGAATGGTTTATCGACCAATCGCACAGTATTACCGATGTCGTATGGTTTGATTCACCTCCATGCTACGCGTGACCCGCCTTATGCCTAATCCCCTACGCCCACGGTTCAATACGTGCTCTTGAACCCGAACATGTTCTGGTATCAGTGGTCTGGTGGATAGTGGACAGGTGATTCATTATTGACATCCAGGCTTTATTTATTGAACGTTTATTGAATTATTGAATTATTTATTTATTGAATTCAACTCCTCACACATCATCACTGGAGTGGAGTGATGATGTGTGAGTTGTAGTTGTAGTTGAGTGTCACTGTTTGTCAGGTTGATGAGAGCGTGCAACGGGGTTTTGTTTTTGTGTAATCAAAAATCGGAAAGAAGTATCGATTTATTTTTTCATGCTAAATATCCTCAGTGAGATACAGGCAAAAGCCTAGTTTACTGGGGATACGACAAATGAAAGGCAACAAACCCAGATACATTAAAATTGTATGTCCAAATCAAATTATCTGTTGTTTTTTCGCTAATTGTGTATATTTCTTGTCATGTGTAATAATAAATAAATAAATACATACTTACCATCAAGCTGTTTCCCTGCTGAAGTAGTCAGAGAGGACAGAGCACCAAATTGTTCTAAGTCGACACAAATATTTCGTCTCTTCCACGTCCAAACACCTTCTCATACGATTTTCCTTCTTTCAAAATATAATTCATATGATTCAACCATACTTTCCCTGACCTTCCTCTATCACATCTTCCACTCACATTTTCACTATATTTTGTTAGTCTTTCGTCGTTTATTTGTTTCACATGTCCAAACCATTTTAAGAGTTCACCCCTACATCATACTCAACACATCAGCCTTAAATGAACATTCATGCCTGGTTACTGTATTCCGTATCCTGCATGTATTGTCACCCCACCCCATCTATGTATGTATTATTCTTAGCGCACGCTTTTCTACAGCATTTATTATTGTTTCCCACTTCCAAGATTCGCTCTTATACCTACATAAAGTTGGTACTAAAATACAATTGTGGACTACTTTTATTAAAGTACTTATTTTATTAACACTCGCGTAAAATTTCGATATTAATGTCAGTTTGTAAAGCTTAGTGAAGGAAAATTATATATTTGAGTGAATTTATCTTCGTACATACGTACCGTTTTCCTGTCGGGAGTAGGAAGAAAGGACAAAACGTCAGACTTGGACCATCGCGACTTTTGACTTCTCTACATCCTTCTGTTGTTTCCTTCCTTGGTTTATCTCTTCCTCGATCTCCGTTAATTCCAAACAAATATATTTTTTTCGTAATTCTTTCGCAACTTCTTATTCTCTGAATATGGTGAAACCATTTCAATATTCCTTTCATAATTCTTCTTATAACATCCTCCTTCCCTGTGATGTGTAACTAGTACACATTGCTGCTAAAAAATGTTATATCTCTATAAATATAATAAATACTGGGTTCAGATTTTAGATATTCCTCCGTAATACATTTACGCATTGAGTGATAAAATAATATTAATAATAATTATCACTTATCGGCCACATCACATATTTTGTGAAAATCGGGAATAAATTCACCAATACAATCAAACGTGTGTCAGTGTGTGACGTAGGTATATTCATTCTAAAAAACCGCTATGGGGGAGGGAGCGACGCTATTCACGTCTCACTCTGGTTCTACTTCGGTATATGGGAACGCAATAAATAGAATCTCAGTTTGCTCGCTTCTCTCGGTTCAGTAGCTCTTGGGCATCCATTTGAGGTGGTATCTTCGCCCGTTTTGTGAACGTTGGCCAATGTTTTTTTTCATGTTTTCAGCAATTAAATTTCAATTATTATCACTTTTGTCTTCAAATTTTATTAATTTAAGCGATTGGCTATGAATATTTTTATTTTTCCGATTTTAAATCGATCATTTTTACATGTGTATTGAATACACAGCACCGGAACGCGCAGATTTTTTTAGCACAGGAAGGGAAAGGTTAAAAAAACTTTTATTCTCTATCTGATCAGTTCTTACTCAATTAGCCATCTTTTTAATCTGTCAATAATAGTGGATTCGAACCCGGAGTTAAAGATATCTTTTATTTTTATCTATGAAACATTGTAATACGAGATAGTCTTCGCAAAGCACGCATTTCTACCGCATTTATTCTACTATTTTCACTTCCTTTCAATACCCAGACTTCGCTTCGATACATCAACGTTGGCACTAGCACTCCACAGTACACAATCATTTTTGAAGATTAATTTATTGGCAATGGCAGTTCTTAGTACGCCGTTGACCTTGTTATGTAATGCAGGAAAAATATGGTCTTATTTTTTTTAAATGGAAAATCATATATAAGGCATGTCGCAAAGCAAATGTTGTAAATTGTTAGAATGTCAAGGAAAATGCAGTCGTAAAAAAACGTGAGATGAACACCAGCATATGTCGAAGAGTTCCGCTATTTTGTTTGAGTTAACGACTTAATAACCAAAATTTGCATAAATTTGTAATTTAATATCCCCGATTCCGGTGTGATATAACTAATTTGCTAATATTTCATGATATTTGCAGCATTTTTAACGTAAACAGTTAACATGTTATGAAAGGTCTGGGTAGTGAAACTGTATCCCATACAAAAAACGAACCAAAAAAAAAGTACTCGAAATTAATATAATTTGCTAACGACAGTTGCACGTTATATGTACGAGTAATTCCTCAATTGTGATAATGCAATGCAATTAGGTAACTCCATGTCTGGTTTGCCTGTTCCTTCTCTGGCATTTCCTCAATCTTAGGTCTTCATTGAGAGATTGGTTATTCCATATTACTTTTGTCTCATTTTGTTGTTTTCACACTTCGTTTGTACTTTTTTTAATACTATGATTTTATATTAACTTTTCAAATCTTCACTTATTTTTTTTAAATTACCAAAACAGCGTTGTTAGTGTACCATAAATATTTCAGTTTGGATAAGAATAGAAGATCTAAAGATATCTAGTCTTTAGACCAAATGGATCCAGTTCTAGAAATGAGATAAGTTAAATTTAAAAAATAGCAGAGTAGACATCTCCTCTCTTGTTCATCGCTTACTTAATGCTTAGCGTCTTGATCGTGTCCTTTGCCTGGAATTTGATTTGACTCCCATCTTTCCCGGTTCAGGGCGATGTTGAATGCAATGTTTAAAGATAATTCTGTTTACTCCTTTATTTTGTCCGTCCACTTTGTAGAATACCACCCTCTGGAACGTTTTCTCTCAACTGTAACTGTTATCACCAACTTCTCGTTGTTCTTTCTAGCAACATACTAAAAAATATATCAGGAACCTTTGTCTGCAAATGTGGCGGAAGCAAAATATAAATAAGATCTTCACAACAATATTAATTTAAACCTCAATTTATAATTTGATAAAATGAAAGAATAAAACTCTTTACGCACACTTATAAATACTTGAACACATTAACAATTCAAAAATTAGATATATTAAAAAAAGAAAATTAATCAAAAGTAACCCTCTTCATACCGTCACCCTGTTTCCTTGTCGGGGTAGGCATAGACAAGGCAGTTTCAGTATTTGCTTTTGCGACATATATTTCGTGTATTCTATATCCATACACCTCACACAACTCCTTCGATTTTTCTGACTTAGTACATTTTTTTCTTTGAAAATATCATTCACTTGACTAAACCATTTTTTCCTTGATCTCTACCACGCCTTCCACTCACATTTGAACTATATATATTTATTTTGTGAATCTTTCTCCGTTAATTCGTTAAGAATACTCTTAGATATAAAGGTTTGCTTTAGATATGAAATAAATAATTAAATTTATTACCAAGATAATAAAATCAGCTATACAGATTATGTTCTGTTGCAGACTTCAACTATGATGCTGTTACATACTCCACAGCTATCTGTCTCATACTTTACAACTGTTACATACTTCACAGATATCTGTCTCGTTTAAAATGATACACGTGTACACCTGGAGTTCTCCCACACCCATTCGTCTTTCCACCCTAACGGCGGACAGGCAATTTCCTTCTCCACGTGCTATGCCCTCTTCTGTCCCGTGTCCTGAGGCGGAGTTCATTCAAAATTCATGTCCGTGTCACCGCTTTCTTTACCTTTCCTGTCTTGGAGTTGAGCGCAGTGACGCAAACCGTTTTTCTTTTTCGGTCATTTTGGAATAAGTGTTGATTCTCCGTATCTAGCCTTCCTCGCCATTGGTGGAAAATAGAAGTTGTACTACATTCTTAATGGTCAGGTTATAACGAGATATCTGACCTAGTTGGTAAGATATTGATGTCTTCCAAACTGAATGGCGTTTTGGTATAGAGGTATATGTCATCAATTACTTATTTGTCAGTTTTTGAAGTTTTGCAACACTTGTATTCCTGAAATACAGACAGGTAAATTTTAAAGGTAAACTTTGAATACATAAATTATGTATGTATTCAAGGTTTACCTTTAAAATTTACCTGAGGTCTGTATTTTAGGAATACAAGTGTTGCAAAACTTCAAACTGACAAATAAGTAATTGATGACATGCACCTCTTTACCAAAACGCCATTCAACTGGTTGTTATGAATTAAATTCCCGTTACTGTTTTTTTTTATTTCCCTATTTCCTTGGAGTTCATGTGGTACATATTGGATCACATTCAAATATTCATATTAAAATCTGATATGATAGTCCACAACAGAGTACCAGCTTTGATGTATGGGGGTGAAACGTGGATGTTGAAAAAGGTTGAAAGGAGCCTATAATTTAGTTTATATTATAATTTACGTGTACAAGGGTGTGGGCTGAATAATATATGACGTCCTCGTGGCCGATCCGCCCTTCTATTGGTGGAGGTGTATATCGATTGCGGGGATGCTATGAAATAAGGCCAGACCCTTTGATAGCTTCTCTCTCAAATGTATTTTCTTTTCCATTGCCTCAATGTATTTATTTAATTTCAGGATAAATATTCGTGTGTTCGTACTATGTTTTCAGCAGGACAATTTACAATTTCTTGTAACCGACCAGAATGGGATTAAAAGTTGCTTTCCTAAAGCTCATAAGCTACGTATAATAAATTATTATAGCGCTACTGAACAACACTAAAATATTGTTAAATAAATTTCCCAAACGAAAGGCTGAAGCAGATTAGGCAAACCGATCGTCTTAGAAGTTTGATTTTCTTACCATATGAACTTTGGTTTTGATCTGTCATGATGGTATGCTTGCTGAAGTGCAACATCTTGCACATAAAATAATACACGCACAAGTGCCTCCCATCTACAGTTTAACTGACAATCATGCTCCATAACCGAGGGATTGCCTATTAGTTGGTATTGAATTGACGACCTCTATAGCCTAGTACTAAAACACCTCCCGCTGGAACCCCAGATTTTTTTAAAAGGATTCCTGTCTGGTTTTCACTTAAGTTCATTTTAACATATTTTTGGTTGGTTGGAAGAGATTGCCTCATGACAATAAGCTCGTCAGGTTGTACTGTATACAACGAAAGTGTAATAAAATACAATATTAAATTTATTATTATTAATTGTATTTCGTAATGGTTTGTTTTAAATTTGATTTGACCCCTCCTCGAATTCGTTTTCATCGCCCTTCTAACGCTCCCACCTTCTGTTCGCTGGAGCTTTCTTATCAAGCATCCCTCGTCCTTGCTCGAATCAAAATTAAATTCAAGCACTAACTTTAATTTAATTTTCTCCTTGGCGTTTATCCTCACACAGTGATGTGTGTATGTATGGTATTAACCTTTATATGTGGAAACGTAATTTAACTTACAACAACGTTAACGTTAACTCTGTTTTTTTTTTCACGCGTTCTCTCAAAGCAGAGTGCATTAGTTTTCTCTTCACGAATTTTGTGAAAAAAAAAATCAAGTTAAACTTATACATTCACTGAGTTGACTTAAAAAGCCAGAGAACCCAGCATTAGCACATTTTCCAATAATTGCTACTTTAACCGGCCTAGAGGTTTATCATAGACCCGCAAAGATTTCGACTTCCATACATTTTTCCTTTGCAACAAGAATTTAAATCTCGACTTACGTAAGCGAATTTTGCATTGCTACATTCTCCATACTTCTCTGTAATGTTGAAGCATGGAAACATACTCAGGCCAACACAAAGTAATGTGATGCTATCGAAGAATGATGAGAGTCTCATGAGTTGACAAAGTATATAACGATGACATCTTGACACGGATGAGTAATGATGCAGAAGTATTTATGCATCATCAAAAGGAGAACGTTGGAGTAATCGGAATATATAATACAAGGAGAAAAATATGAACAACTGATATTGCAGGGGAAAATTCAGAGCTGAAAATATGCGGGAAGAAGACGCTTCTCCTGATTGAAGAACTTACGGGAATGGTTTCACTGGGGTTCTATATCTTTGTTCAGAACTTCTAACTCAAAGATCAAAATAACCACGACTCTCTGAAGAGGAGAGGAACTTATAAGAGGCTACATTTTAAAGAGATTTAAGTTTATATTAACTTATTTGGCTCTTGAGAATTTGCTACACTTATTGACACGTACAAATCTATTCTAACCAACCAGAGAGGTATTAAACAAACCTTAAGTGAAAATCAGACTGGAATCATTATTTTATAAAATGACAATCGAACCTGCAAACTGAGGTTTGGAAAACAGGTGTTTTATTAACTGAAGTCGTCATATAAACCTCATCCAGTTTCAAGGCACCCTGCATATAAATGTCGTTTCAGAAATAGTGCTGCAGAAACGTCTCAATTCTATCCTCAAAGTGAATCACACGCGACAAATTATATACTGCTTCTAGAAACAACAAAAGCTCTAGGGAAACTTGTTTTTAATTTTAATTTTATTTACACACGACAAGAAATATACACAATTTGCGAAAAAAACAACAGGTAATTTAATTTAGACACAATTTTAATGAATCTGGGTTTGTTGCTTTTCATTTGTCGTGTCCCCAATAAACTAGGCTTTTGTCTGTATCTTACTGACGACAAAATATTCTTTGTCACACCATGAACACTGGCTCTTTTTGTTCCTGCTCTAATTAAAACCCCTTAGTTATGTATTCCATAACAATAAAATAACGTAGTTATTTGTTTGTTACGAGTATACCGAGTAATTGCGGGGCGGCCTTTGCCCGCTTGTGTGTATTATTATATATCAATCGATGTTATGTGTGCCAATGGTCGCCATCAATATAGCCGGCAATTAACGGTTGCATTGCGCAGGTTCAAGTGCGACTCGCAATTATGTAGCCCTGCCATTGTGTTGTGCTCAGAGCACAATTACATATTTCCCTGATACCTACTAACTGCTCTTTGTTCCTCAAATTCCTGGTCTAATTACATAACACAATGTTCGAGTAGCAAGGGTGTGTATCTTACAAATCATTAAAAGGATGGTTTTTAATCCTTATTTTGATAGTTAAAATTTGTAAGTCGATGTCTTCCAAAAAGTTAAGTTAAACTCTTATAAATTCATGTTTTGTGTCGCATCTGAATTATAGTGCTTTATTTACCAGATTCACACATTTCTAGACTGTTTTAGATGCAGCTGCCAGACTTATTGATATATGGTAGTCATAAATATTGCCATATTGGCCCGTTTCTATAATAAAATCTACGCTGGCTTCCTCGCAAGTGTCGCGAACGAATTGATTACAAACGTTGTCTCTTTACCATATATTCAAGTTTCTTAATGGGATATCTCTTGTGTGTATCTTTCGAAACTGTGTCTGAGCGATGTTCCTTCGGAAAGAAGTAGAACTTGAAGATCGATTTCTTATTCATCTAATAAATTGGTTGTTCCAAATCAATCCAATAGAGCGGTGTATTATAATAGAGCTTTTGCCGTTACTGGTCCTGTGGTGTGGAATGTTCTGCCTCCTAGTGTATGAGATATGGGTGGCATGTGCAGCTTCAGGAGACACTTAAAAACAATCCTTTTTGAGAGGTGTTATCAAAGTTTGTGAGTGGATTCCTCAATTCCAGCATATCTATTTCCTTTTTCCTCAGCATCCATATTTCCATGTACTCGTTGTTAGTTTTTATTGTTGGTTTTTCTTTTTAAAAGAATATACATGATCGAATTCATAGTTATCTTTATACTCCCGAATACTAGGCGGAAAAATTCTTATTATGTCTTTTAGGACCCCACTGACTGTTTCTTATCGCAACACGTTATACAATATCTTTCATCCTGTTCTTGTCGCTCGATTTGTTATATATTTTTTTTTTATTCAACCCTAAATCGTGTTTTATTTTCTTCTCTCAGTTTTCAATAACCGTGACTTTGGAGTTCGCTACATTTATATTCGATATCTTAATGATTACTTTTTTTGAACTGGTTAAAAATTAAACATCCGATTTATTACATTTCTGGGAACATCTGTTTCTTCTGAGTGCTTGTTTTTATGTGGTTACAATTTAATCCCTTAAAGAAATATTATTTATTGCGTTTGATCGTTCGTCTGTTTGTTTATTCACTACAGAACGCAACACAACACAACACAACGTCCTTTATCTCTGGGTGGGCGCGAAAAATCCTCTTCAATCGATCCTACGCAAATTGTTTGATCTTTGGGGTAAATACTCCATACAGTGGATCGTGTGGATGTTTTGATACTTGGAAAGTTATTATTTTATCATTTTTGAGTAAATATTTTATGATTAAAATACTTAAGTATTTTTAAGGTGGCCAGACCTTATTCATTCGAAGTCCCAGAGATAGAAAAATCTTCCTTGTGTGTTTTTATTTATTTGAGTCCTTGTGTCAATAACGTTGTGCAAATCGCAAAATATGTCATCTCAGTTTTTGGCAAAAGCTAATTTTTTTTTAATAATCATATATTTTAGAGTTATGGAATACTAACGTATTTCAACTTTCTTTCGAAGTTGTAACTATATTATCGCAACACACTTTACATTAAAAAATTAGGCTCTTAGTGTTTTAGTTGGCAAAATGCCTATCTTTTAATTAATGGGTTGCTGGTTTTATTCCCGTTGCCACCCATTTTTTTAAGTTTTCCAGTCTGGTTTCCAATTTTAAACATCTCTCTCTACATTTTCCTATTTAGTGAAAAAATACTTAAGATAAAACATAAATGGAATAACCAGTATCGCAGTCAAGACTTGAAGTTTATTTATTTATTAAAAAGATATTCGACATACTTTTATTAATTATTTTATTACAAGTACGAAACACAGAAATCCGAAGGATGTGCGAAGTTGAAGATGTTGTCAGATGGGGACGACAGAGAAAAAGGTTCTGGAACGAACACGTATCCAGAATGGCGGAACCAAGAGCCGTAAGAATGGCCAGGGACAGTATCCCCCAAGCGAGCAGACCTCCAAGACGTCCTCCCAAAAGATGGAAAGACAGCTGGCAGTCGACGTCACAAGAGGGGAAACAATGATGCAGGACCATAACAGGCCAACAGGCCTAAAATAAGAAGAAGAAGAAGGATATTCGACATTTAAGTGTCCTTTACAAACATTAAATCAACAAAGTATCAATACCTTAAAAAACAACAACACAATCCAGAACACATGCGACGCGTGAAATCGCCAATACATAATATAGCGACACTGAAAGGAATAAATAATCAAATAAAATAAACGAAAATACAAAAAGAAGTTAAGACAAAACGAAAATTAAATATCCGGTTTCCCTATCAAGACATAATAAGATTGATGAAATGCCAAAGAACGACACTCCTGAGTTCTTCATTAAAAATATCTACTAAATCAGACATGGAGTTACATTTAAATATTTCATTTTTAATATTGAAGAATTACAACATGCAATTATCGTTAGCAAATTATTATTAACACATTTGAATTGTAAACGGTTTCGTGTGTTTTTTTTAACCTGACGAGTTTATTGGCATGTGGCAATCTCTTCCAACCAACCATAAAGATATTTTTATAGTGTTAACCAGACTGGAATCTTATTTTAAAAAATCTGGGTTCCAGTGGGGATCGCACCCGCAACCTCCGGATCGGCAGACAAGTGTCTGTCTTACCACCAGGCCACGGAGGTCGTCGTGTTTCTAGCAGCAGTAGCGAAACCAATTTGAGCCAGTATATCCAGACTATCATCTGTATCGTGAATAACCTTATAAAGATATATCAAATCAAGATATGGAATTAATTATGCTGTAATGTATTTTTATTGTAATTTATTGCTTTATGTTATGATAATTTGGTAATTAAATAACAAAATAGAATAATGAATAGGCGATAGACATTGATCATGTACTCACTTTGTCTTTTATACGTAGTAATATACATTTTCAGTTAATTTTGGTAGCAATTATCTTTGAAACGTCTTTCATAATATCCGATAGTGCTTCTATAGATATTTCAATGCTAAAGGAACAAAAAATTATAATCACCAGACTTGTTTTGCAATCGATCAAGGATTCTGCGCCATCAGATTCTCTTCAGAAATGGGCAATTAATGCTTAATCCATTGACAAGGCTACTCACAACTCTTCATCTTGGGTCAATCAACATAACACAACACGGTGGATCTTCATGGTCAACCTTATCGTCCTTAGCTGTCATCTTCTACATAGGTCAAAAGCATGTTCGTATAAGTTATAATATAATTGTAACAGACTTACTCTGGTGCACTATTTAACTTGTACGGTGAGTATATCATCTGGATTATCGGTAGAAAGGTATTGGAATTGGTGTTAATTAACCTCAATTTTGCACATGACACTTTTTGCAAAAGATGATCGGGAGTTGGCTGACCTACAAAAAAAGAGTCACTGTGAAGAGTCGCAAATATGGACTGGAAATAAATCAAATCAAAACAAAGCTCATAATAGTAGATATATCTAATGTTCTACAGTTGTCGGATAGGCTAGGTTACCTAGAAATATGTCATATTAATTGGTTCCTCGATTGCTTCAGAAGTTGGTCATGAAAAATGAATGAAGAAACTAATACAAATTGCCAAAATACCACGACCCGATTAATAAAAATATGTCGAGATCACGGTATTTCGAACAAAGCCTGAAGATGAAAACTGCAACATTTTCGAAACGTCGGCATCATAAGCCAAATCACGCGGTAAAATACTTCGAAAATGCTTATCTAACTAATACGAAAAGCCGCGAAAGCCTCAAAACATATTAGAATCGAATGAAATTAGCATTTATCAACCAGTATTAAGATGCGTTTGAACGGTGCACAATCATTTGAGTATATTTTTCCAATTCTTTACTATTTTTTTTATTATTCTTATCTAAATAAATACCATAATCATAACGGTACGTTTTTTTTTTCTATAGACCCACTGCACATTTCTGTTGTAATTGCATTATTTCCGTTGGAGAGCCATCGTGCAGGCACAATTCAATGCACTCGGTTTAGTATTATTTTAGCTATTTATTATCGTTTTTTGCTAACGATGATGATATTATAATGATGAAATTCTGCACAATGACCGCGTTTCGAATGAAATTAGCATTTATCAACCAGTATTAAGATGCGTTTGAACGGTGCACAATCATTTGAGTATATTTTTCCAATTCTTTACTATTTTTTTTATTATTCTTATCTAAATAAATACCATAATCATAACGGTACGTTTTTTTTTTCTATAGACCCACTGCACATTTCTGTTGTAATTGCATTATTTCCGTTGGAGAGCCATCGTGCAGGCACAATTCAATGCACTCGGTTTAGTATTATTTTAGCTATTTATTATCGTTTTTTGCTAACGATGATGATATTATAATGATGAAATTCTGCACAATGACCGCGTTTACGATTCGCAACATGCATCATGTGATTCTATTGTGATTTCGCAATACAAAAACTTATTGTAATATCTAATGTCTGTTTATTACCGGCTTTTCATTCTGTACGTTATTATTGCTGCGAAAATGTAATGTAACGTTAGTTTTAGGTATCATGATCATCATTCAGCGCATCCGCTTTTCGGAATCAAGTAAAAACAAATCTATGCCTATTTCCTTTATATGAAACTTAACAAGAAAATTTTTCCATATTTTTATAGGGTGTTGTGTGATTGTTGCTCTTAATAGAATATTGGTCCCAACATTATTATATAAAAGCGAAAATTAAACATTGTGAAAAATTGTGAAAGTAAAATAAATGCGATAGAAATGAGAACGTTGCGTAGAATATGTGGAAAAGCAATATATGACCGAATAAGGATAAATATGTTTCGAAAGAATACGGATTGAAAGAAGATGCAGCACTAAAAAGTCTGCTCCGTCGTTGGCGCGTTTCAAACAACTATTTAAAAAACATTATATTCACAAACATTAAAAAAAAAGTCTTTCACGAAGATAGTACGTGATGTTGAAACCAATATTAACTGGATAGACTCAGAGCCCAACTGCTATGATAATTTCCTGTGTAAACTGAACCTCTGCCCGCTGCTGTTTGCTCCTCGGCTCTGCTCCATGGCTCGTCAGCATCTGTCTATATTCCAGTATTTGTACGCCTATTATTTATTGTTTGTCGTGCTGGGTGCTTTCGTTCACGACTCTGCTATAACCATCTTCTCAATTTAGAAGTTTAAAATTTATATTGCGTCTATTCAAATGAGTGAGTTGTTCTCATCAGATAGATTGCCACATGGCAATAAACCTTCCAGGTTGTACTGTATACGATGACAGTGTAACACAATTACAACTACCTTTCATTAATTAAAAAATAAAACACTTTTAATGATAATAAATTGATAATTTACATAGCGCCGTTTAGAGAGCAGACTCTCCTCACGGGCGCTCTTACTCGAGAATAAAACCCACTATTATTGACAGATTAAAAAAAAATACAAAATTAATGTGTATATCAAGTATATACAACGATAAAAGTTGATGGTTGCGACCATAAGGCTAGGGACTTCCTCGCATCTATATATGTTTAAAAAGATATATTTGGTGAGAAAACCGCAGAAAAATTTATCACGAGAAGACGGACTATAAAGAAGCCTATGCAGTAGATATTCAAATATGTGATAGTAACACATTCGGCTTTAGGTGAAGTGAAACTCTTGATGCCATATTTTTTTTATAGATATTTGATATAGTGTTTGTTGTATATAGAGCATAAACATGGTAAATAATGCTGTAAAAATGATATTATTTCATATTTAATTTCTTTGACCCTTTCATTGGTTTACTGGTGAACATAGATAACCTTTCCACGACTTTGTTAATAATTATTATGATTTATATCGGTTATAAAACATTTGTTGTAATATACAAGGTAGGGAAATTTGGTAAGGCCCAGAAAAACGTGACGCGACCAAATTAATAAAATTCTGGAAGGGAGGAGGGAAAACCTTATAATATGATAGTATGCATGTTGAGGTATTTTTACGGGACAGAGGCGAAAGATGTGTGATAAGATAGAATGAAGTGGAGGTCTATTCTCACAGGCTACCCGAACGGGGACATGGCGTAATAGTGAAAAGAAGGGAAAAGCCTGATAGAAAGAAAAACGACGCTTAGATACAGTATAAGAAGAATATTTTCCCTAGATAGCATCCAAACGTAGAGGACAATATCTTAAAATCTTCTTCTTTTGAAATATACTTTATTTTTAACATTTCAGACTAAAACAAAACAACACGTCTTTTATTGAATCTAGTTGAAATACTAGAGGTTCAGTTTCAGTTCTATTCGATCCCACCACCACCCACGCTTTTATGATAGATAAAATAAGTCCCCATCCAGCCCGATATACACCAAATCATCGATATATTTTTTATATTTTATGAGCGCGACGCCACTTAGTGACGAAGAAGGTACTGTCCAAAGGGGCTCTTTCTCTGGTGGCGACACATCTGAGTGGGAAAAGAATAGAAGCGACGGCGGACTTAAATTTCGACATCACGGGAAATGTAAAATGACTCACAGTGCAGAGTAAATATACTTTAAAGCGGCTTAAGGTCTGGAGTTCAAATATAAGAGTAGAGCTATCAAATTTTAACTGTAATATCGCCTGACCATGAGATGGACGTGGCCGGTGATATCTGTGCATATATAGTACAATCTAACTTATTCAGGCCGGAAACTTTTGGACCTTAGTGGTAAATTCCAATAGTGATAATAAACTCGTATATTCTAGTATCTTTATATCCCAGAGAAGGAAGTCTACCAACATATTTAACCTATTTAAACCAAATTAAAACCATCAATATGTTTTAAACGTAATCACCTTGTGTTGACAGAACAGCGGTACCCAGTGAACGATAAGAATTTGGCCCGGGTCCAAACCTTAAGAGAGAGGCCCGCCCCGCATCCCAAGTGCACGCGCTGTCATCCGTCCCAGATGATCAGCTGACAGGTGCGCCACGCGGCTCCTGCCTTGAACCCTCGGCCCGAACTTGATATTGAAACGGGCATACCTTACCTTGGGTCTGGTACAATGTCATTCTTTATTTTGATTTGTTTTAATTATTATTTTTAATTAAAACATATCAAAACAATAACACTGTACCAATGATATTACAAAATAAAAAATTGACACAGTGGTCTGTTATGTCGGAAAATTCGGAGTAAGATGGTGATGTTCGAAAAATAACACTTTCTTCATCAATTAATTACAACGAATTGTATGAAGTTTCTCACGGAGATAATTGACGGATTTAACGTCAAAATGACCACATTCCTCTCTTATGCAATTGCATCTAAGAAATCTGAGTCTTGTATAATGTTGAATAGGAAAAAAATAGCGTATTAAAAAACAAATGAAAATAATCAAGAATTTTTTTTTTCAAATCTCAGGAAAACCTGGGGAATGTGAAGGAAGCTGTTGGTAAAAGACAAGTAAATAAGAGCTATGTAGAAATACATTTGTTTTAAAATATTTTTAAGATGCAAACGTGTGAAAGTGTTTATACATATCCAGTATGAAATATTATAACCGCAGCCGCTATCTTCCTATTCGTGCATTCTACAAATTACTTTTTCACCATATTAATATGGATTATATTGATGTTTAAAATAATATGTTACACATATAAAATGTTCTTGTAGAATTTTTTTATTTTGTAAATGGTGCAATATAAACTGACGTTATCACCAGCACGCCATTTACCTATTGGATTGTTGGGTTAGGCAGTATACTCTATTATTATAAAAAGCTTTTCACACTTCTCTCTTTCGGAATTTCATTAATTTGGTCATACCACATTTTTCAAAGTCTCCCTAAACTTTTCACACCTTCTTAACTACTCGTATATATTGTTTTTTTTTTTGTAATTCTTGAATTGTTCATTTTTTCTACCTGGCCGAACAATCTCAATGCTCCTTTCTTCATCTAAAGCAGTGTTTCCCAACCTTTTTAGACCTGTGGACCGGTAAAAAAAGGAAAAAAATTTCGCGGACCACTAATATTCAAATAAAAATGGTTTTTTATTTAATATTTTTTTAATCTTATATTGTGACAGATGGACATACGAGTATGTAACTATAATTAACAAATATACATATAACAGTTAAACAATTTTAATTGTAACATTGTCTGATACAATTAAAATTTAACAAAAACAATGGGGTTTTTTCAACAAACTAATGCGAAACCTGCTGTTGCATCTTTGCTAATATATTGGGAATTCTTGGTTGCAGTGCTGTCTCTGACATTATTTTACTTGTATGTACTGTTACTCTCACCATTCCATTCCAAAATGAAAACAATTATATATTATGATATTCTTGGAAATATATTTAGGTAGGGTTTTGCATCCGAGTTCACTATCCAAGAGCAAATATTTCCGTTCTCCCTGAGTGTATCTGAGAAGATTTATGACTGTCCATTCTGAGAAAACAAGCGACCATCGTGTCGCATTATCATACCAATTATATTTGTTTAACAATTACTAAAAATACAAATCAACGTGCAAGCGAAAAAATCCTATATTTAATATTTTTGCATGGTGAATTTCTTGAAATTTGACATATTGTTTGCGGCCCGGCACCGGGCCGCGGACGACCGGTTGGGGAACACTGATCTAAAGCACTGCATCTTTCAATCCACATTCTTTTCTTACATCCTCATTCCATATTCTATCATACATTATTATCTCTTTATTATTATCACTACATATGTTATGATGATCTCCGTGACCTGGTTGATAAGAAGCCTGTTTTCCAACCCGAGGGTTACGGACTCCATTCCCGTTTGTACGCAGATTTTTTTCTCGGAGTGTTCGAGTCTGACTTTCATTCAAGGCTTGTTAAACACTTTTCTGGCTAATTGGAAGAGATAGCCACACGGTAATAAACCCGCCAGATTAAACTGTATACAACAAAAGTGAAATATAATACAATACATAGTCTAGAATTCGCTCAACTAGTCATTAATAATATCGGGTACAAGGACATATTAATAAGATTTAGTACCGCTTTAAAATAACATCCGCTCTGTCGTACAAAAAATGTAACATACTCGTCAAATATTTTAAGCAGGAAACTGCTACGCGAGAAATATTACACATTAAAGCGCAATCCACAATCTATTCTCGACTTGCGGTGTGTGCCGTTAATATTTTTTTGCTTAATAAAAATAAACAAAGATTTGTTTTCATTCAAACCATGTTTACTTATTTGTTTACGATGAAAATAATATATCTCCTCGGCAATATATTTTTCCTGGCTTCAATTCAAATATTATTTACACGGACATATTCTTGGCAGTCGTGGGATGTGTATTTGCAAACAACATTTTTATATTATTCACTCGTGTCCGGCGATGAATGTCTCATTTGATCTGTCCGAGTCGATTAACAAGTCAAAATAATGAAACGTTTAACATTTCTGTTATTTTTACTGCCGGCCAACTTTAGATTTGTGAAAGCTAATTTTAACTTACATCGAAATGTTTGTAACTCCCATCACCCTTGTTGTTTAAAATATTTATTTCTTGAATCTTAGAAAATACGTTTGTTTCACTTTATGGTGTGATGTTTATAAAATTTTAATAAAATAAATTAACTGTTTTGTTTTTAACCAAATTAATTTCAACAATTTCAATAATAGTCCTCTGCTAAATATGTTTCCCGTTCAAAGGCCATCCTTTTGACGCCTACCTACTCCGCTCCCCCTATCCTGTACCTATTACAATTAGAAAAAATATATTTTAGACATCATTTAGTTCATCTTCACCTGACGAGGAAGACGAGGATATTTGAAACCGGTAGTGAATACAAAATATGTATTTTATTAATTTTATTGAAAAGTGTAATATTTACATCAGTGGCGTGACTTTTGAGTTGAGGAATGCTGTTTATATTCAGAAAAAGCTGGACTTTGATTAAACTCGCTTGCGTAAAGGCTTATGTAAAAAATACAGAATACTGTTTTTTTTTGCATGAACAATATAAACCATTAGGGGATGCGGCGCTTTTACAACATCTATTAACGCCACGCCACTGGTTTACATATATTCGATTAGAGGACAGGCGCCTTCCGATTCAGGAAATACGGGCTCGTTTCCCGTTATTACTATATTTCTTTTACAAAGGGTCCAGTCTGGTTTTCACTTGAGGCTTGTTAAACCTGTTTTTGGTTAAATTGCCACATGGCGATAAACCCGACAGGTTGTACTTTATGCAACGAAAGTCTAATGCAATACAACACAAATACCGCGCACTGTAAAGTGGCAATAACTTAGCCGACGAGCTCTTATCTTAAATTGGGACCCTTTTTATTGAATATTTTTTTTGGGTTCCATCGGGAATCGAACACAAACCCCGCGTGTGGAAGATAAGCGTTTTAACAACTTAGCCATGGACGCCGCCTCTGCCCTTTTCTTAGACTGACAGTTTCCGTAAACAGTTAGATAGAGAAGTATACTGTTTTTGAAGCCACCGCGTCTGGTAGTTCTCAAGCTTTGTCACTATGTTACAGACTGAGTCAATATACAATACAATACATATTCAGGCTCAAATCAGTCGATAATTTCATACATACATACCATAATGCCATGCCATTTCCCTGACGAGGTAGGCAGAGAGGACAGAGCGCCAGACTTTCATATCTCGATACAATCCGTAACCTCTTCTACATCTATTCATCTTTTACACAACTTGACGATATCTGACTCTACTTCTCCATCTTTCAGAATATCACACACTTGATCCAACCATACTTGTCTCGGTCTTGCTCTTAGACGTCTTCTCGCATTTGTACTATATATCTGTTTTGAAAGTCTATCTTCATTCTTTCTTTCCACATGCCCAAACCATCTCAGTCTGCTTTTTTTCATCGCGATTTATAATTTCGAATCACTATATATGAAATAAGTTTCAAATGTATAAAAAAACCACTAACGGTAGTGCGTATATTTATTGTATTATATCCAGTGTACGGTATTGTATTGCGTTACACTTTCGTTGTATACAGTTCAACCTGGCGAGTGTATTGCCTTGTGGCAATCTAACTAGAAATATGTTCAGCAAGCCTCAAGTGTAAATCAGACTGAAACCCTTTGTAACAATTATAATACCAACGTGAATTGATGGTTCTTTCTTTATCTAAAGCACAGCATCTTCGTTCAATCAGCAAAAATTCATATTCATGCGTAATCACTTAATTCCATATTTTATCATATAACATATTGTCACTGAAGAATGCTTAACATATTGTCACTGAAGAATGCATAACATATTGTCACTGAAGAATGCATAACATATTATTATCAGTGCGTTATTAAAATATATAATACAAACATAAAATCACGCCATTTTCATGTCCGGGTAGGCAGAGAAGATAGAGTGCCAGACTTTCTTATTTCGCACCCTTAGTTTCCTATACATCCATGCATCGTCCCATACAACTCCTACGATTTCCCTCTCTTTCTACATTTCCTTTAAAAATAATATTTACTTAATTCAACCATATTTTCCTTGGTTTTCCTTTTCCACTCACATTTTTACTTTATATTCGTATATTTGTTTTGTTAGTCTTTCTTCATTCATTCGTACCATATGTCCAAACCATCCTAGAATGCTCTTCTTCATCTTACTCGACACACCAGTTTACATTTATCCTTTATCACTTTATTCCATATTCTGTCATACAATGTCACCCCGTGAATTCTTCTCAATGTACGCATTTCTACAGTATTTATTCGGCTCCTAGCAGTTTTACAGTCCACGCTTCACTCCCATTCATTGTCACTGCTGGGTCTCGTTGTCGAGGATCCCCTCGCCATTCCAGCATCAATTCAGTTGGAAAGCGAAGTGTGCCGTTTCTTCTTTGAGTGAGTGAGACGTTACATACCAGCAAACTCACTGGATACACCGTTGTACCGGATCCGGCGGCACCGTTGTACTGGAAGTGAGACAATCGGAGCACACCGACACTTTTTTTTTTTTTTTTGAAAAAATAGGTATGACCACATGTACATGTATCTTTATACCCCCGAATACTAGGCGGAAAAAAGCCTGTGTCATTCGAGGGGAGTAGCACGGCACGGGGTCGAATCGGCAACATTCCGCATGGAATTCCAATGCGTTACCGCGCGGCCATACACTTCTAAATAACAGGTCATCTTAGCAGATTTTGATACTGTCCGGTTCCAGTTTCTATGTAAATAAATAATAAATACCTTTATAATTGTTGACGAACAACAGCCCCAGTTTATAATTTATTTGGACACAATAATCAAATTATTAAAATACCAAAGTAATAAAAAATATAAGAAATATGTAAAAAGTGCGTGACCTGTGGCGAAGGGAGTGATTTTAGATTATTGAAAAATCCTTTGAGACACAAATCTGTAATTATGAGCGACTGTTGGGAAAATTGAAAAATCTAAATAATAATTATGTTTGATACAAGTCGGGAGGAGATTAAATTTAATACAATAAACTAGACGTAATAGTTAATAAAGCTGTCAAGATTTCAGAACATGAAATATTACATTAGACGCTGGACGGACTGATTTGAATCCGTTTGAAATTCGCTGTGATTTATGATATATTTTCTGCCTTTTGAACTTTGTTAATATACGTTTCTTCTGAGAATAAAATGAGAAAATAACGATGAATTTATATCTGATCCGAGCTTTACTGAAAAGTGATCGAAGTTAAGTTTTAACGATCAGATATTTTATTCATATTAGTTCTCAAATGCTTAGTTATGACAATAATACACAATAGTATTTTAATACTTTGATTTATGGGAGTGAAACGTGAACGTGTAAAATGATTGAATAGGGCCGAATACACTGGATGACAATGGTACGGAGTGAAATTATTAAGGCTGATAAATAAGATGAAGGCGTGCACTCTGAGATGGTTTGGGCATGTGGAACGAATTAATGAAGAAAGACTAACAACACAAATATAACATACAGTGCTTATGCAAGTGGAAGGTGTGGTAGAGGAAGACCAAGGAAGGTATGGTTGAATCAAGCAAATTATATTTTGAAAGAAGGAAAATCGAGAAGTAAGATAAGTGGTAGGAGCTGCATGAGAAGGTGCGTGGATCTTGAAGTGGTGAAATATGTGTTTTAGAAACGAAACATTTTTCACCACTTCCACATCCATATAAGATAAGAAAGTCTGGCGCTCTGTCATTTTTGCCTACCCCAGCAAGGAAGCGGCATGATGGTATGTATGTTATTTAAAAGTCACTTGTTTTTAATAAACATCTGGCGATAACATCGATCTTATTAAAGAATTGTGACGATATCTGTATTCTAATTGCTAAAGCGCCTTTCTTTCAACTCGGTGGTAGGAAATTCGATTACTGTTCAAATCCATATTTGTTCTTTTAAAAATATTCCAGTCTGGTTTTCACTTGAAACATCTAACATGTTTCTGCTTGATTGGAAGACATTGCCACATGGCAATAAACCTGAATTGAGCGGAAAAATACAATCAATATGATATAACCCCGTTTAGAGATCAGACTCAGCTCAATGGCACTCTAATTTGGGCGCTTTAACCCACGCTTATTGAATGATTAAAAATATTTAAAAAATAAAAGGTTGAGTATAATTATAGAAATATGGCAGCTGGACCATTAGATTGGCTACTTCCCCGGGTATACATTTGTTTAGAATAATAAAAATGGATCTGGGAGGCTGGCGGAAGGAAGCGCAGGTGAGACTAAACCCGACGCGAAACCATAATGGTATGATAATGATAGTACACGAATAAACTTGAAAAAAACATATTCTTCTCCTTCTTCCTCTTCCTATAGATCATGGTCTGTTTGTTCCGCTTGTTCCCCTTCTTGTGGCGTGGATTTCCAGCTGTCACGCCATCTCTTCGGAGGTCTTCCCGGTAATCTTCTTCCGGCTGGGTTTCCTTGAAGGGCGACACGTGGAAGCCTGTCGTCTTGCATTCTGTTTACATGTTCGTTCCAGTATCGCCTTCGTTGTCTTCCCCACCTGACGATGTCTTCCGTACTACACTTTCTCCTTATTTCGGTGTTTCTGATTCTATCTCTTAGTGTGTTTCCGGTTATACATCTCAGTGTTTTCATTTCCGAGGTTCTCAGGAGAGATTTTGTTCTAGATGTGTCTGCTCTGGTCTCTATTCCGTTGGTGGATATCGGTCTGACACATGTCTTGCATATTCTGACTTTACTTTCTATTGTCATTTGTTTATTATTCGACACCGGTATTCTTAGGCATCCTTAGCATCTTAAGAAAAAAACACCCGTTCGCAAATAATTAATGATTGCGCGTTATTTTAGTATCCCATTTAATTGTGTATTTATTAAACGTCGATTCCCACTCTACGGGGTCTGCAAAGTCGCACGTGGAACGATTCCAGCCAATGTAAACTGTAATCTGAATGGCTCAAGTCTCACTGTCTGTTTGTGATGTAGTGTAAACAGTGCCCGTGTGTAATGTAAATTTAATATGACGATGTCAATGATTAAAGTCAGGTACCTACTAGGTTAGTAAATTTAACATAAGTTAATCGATCGTAAGATATGAGATATATGTATGGCAGAATAACGTAACTCTGCTGGTCATGTTACACGTTCCTTGTAGGCCCGCTCGGCGAAAAGTTTTGTTCCATAGTGAAGTGGTTGCAACTATTATCGTACAACTCTCTCATTACAAGATTGCACAGATTAGGTAATCAATATGGGCATTGTACAGATTTTCATATATATTTGCGGTTTATAAGAATGAATGCGAACTAAAGACCGATGTATTCAAGTGTCATGAACGGATTGATTTCAAACTTTGTCAAATGAGTAACGAAAGACACACTTAACATATTTATTTACAATGCAACCATAAATGGGAGACTTGGAAGGAAAACATGGTTAGACCAAGTGAAATAAATTTGAAAGAAAGAGTAGCAGACTCTCTTCATAACACAACGCCACGTGCAAACAATTCCACTGAACAGATCCAGTGACACAGAAAGAACTTCCGAAAAACTTCAACTTGTTGGCTCTGTTCGACTCTATTCTACTCTTAACTATCGAGATAGTTAATCATACTCAACGTCGAAGATAACAAGAAGCTTCAAGTTGCAATAATTATTAAGATTTTTTTTTTAAGTGAAACCCAAAAAACTATATGAGATGATGTATAGATGTGGAGGAGGCAAAGGGAGTATATAATGGTAGGAAAGAATTGTTTTGTATTACACTTTCGTTTATGCAGTAAAACCTGGCGGACTGTAGCAATCTCTAACAACCAACCAGAAAAATGTTAACGAGACCTGAAGTAAAATCAGACTGGAATCCTTTTTGAAAAATCTGTCGTCTTATCAACTTGACCACGAATGTCGTTAAGTAAGCAACGGCCTCCAACCTTGTTAAAAAATCTTCTGCCTACCACAACAGATAAACTGTATGATGTTATATGTAAGATGTCTTAAAAAGTTTTTAATTATGAAGTCTTTTGGTGATCAACTTGATGGGCCATCCAAAATATTCACTTGTAAACCGCCTCAATTCAAAGTGGACTTGGAAAAAGTGGAAACGTACCAAGCATCTGAAAGTTTTCTATGTTCTGTACGAATGAAGTGACAGTGCCATTTTCCGATCTGCCTGTTGATTATTCCCCGAGCAATGTGAATAGAATGAATACGGTATCTTGCAGTTGCTCATATAACAACATCCAAACAATATTTCCCGAGCAATGTGAATGGGATGAATAAGGTATCTTGCAATTTCTCATATAACAACATCCAAACAATATTCCCCGAGCGATGTGAATAGGATGAATATGGTATCTTGCTTGCACTTGCTCATATAACAACATCCAAACAATATTCCCCGAGCAATGTGAATACGATGAATACGGTATCTTTCTTGCAGTTGCTCATATAACAACATCCAAACAATCACGTATATTTGCGGTCGCTTTGTGAAAGTGAACCGACGTATTTCCCTTCGAACGTAATCTTCCGTAAATGCCTCGGATTCGTCGCTTTTCCTTCTCTCGTCACCCGCCGTCTTGGGTTAGACGACAGAGATGGAAATAACATACCCGAGTGTTTCTGAAGGCAGTGGAGACGATAAATATATTGCCTGAGTGTGGTAACCGGTGCTGGGGAATTGAATCGTTTCGGGACGCCAATTTAATCGGAAATAACTTCTAAAGGCATTCATTTTTAACTTATCCCGTACTTTGAAGAAAACATTTTTAATACTCATTCATTGATATGTCACTCTTCTTTTTTTTGCCGCATTGGTAATGTGAATATGTTGAAGAGTTTGGCTGGATAATAACATCGCCTTCGACACCATTAATCGAGCCTTCAAGTTAAAAACTACTGAATTAAGCAAGCCACTTGCTTATATCTTCATATATGATACTTGTATGTTGACAATACTGAATGCCCATAACCCGTGACGAGTATAATAGAAAGCACAATAAGTGGGTGATCAGAGTACCTGACTTGTTAAGCCAACTTGTTCAACTTGTCTGCATCTTCTTTCTCTATTGAGTCCCTGATAACTAACGACCGTGCCACGCCATTTGGCTCTATCTGCTGCTATTTGCTTCCAGCTGTCCTGAGGAATAATATTTTTAAACGTTTCGTACAGTACGTCCATATGTATATTACACTGACAGCCGTGCCTCCTTCTGCCCTTCGTCAGCTCGCCAAAGAGGACATTTCTTGGAAGTCTGTACTTGGGTATACAAACCACGTGTCTAGACCAACGCAGGCGTACACGCAACACCGGAATATCGATACGACAGCAGTTTGTTCTTCTCAAAACTTCATCACTTATATGATACTATTGAATCGTCATTATTTGCTTATGACTTAATTAATGCTTGCATTTGGAGCCCGGTGGGGGCGCAAAACTCGCTCATGGTGGAGAAAGTACAAAAAAAATATCTACGATATCTCTACATGAGTGAGTTTGGTGTCTATCCGTGGCTATATCCTACGCAGTTTCTGCTGGGCATGCTCGGGTATAACTCCTTGAGCGTAAGAAGAGATCTGCGTCTCTTGGTATACGTTGTCAAACTCGTTCGAGGAGTTGTGAGCTGTCCAGCATTACTACAAAGATTAGCGTTAAATGTTCCTAACAATTACACTAGACTGCGCCGGCAGGAACTGTTCTCAATAACATACGCAAGAACGGGTCTTCCAGCCGCTATGCCTGTTGGAAGGGCCTTAACTCTTCTTAACGGGACTGCTTCGGATATTGACATATTTCATATTACATTACCAAAAGCAAAAGTAAATTTTCTTCTTAGATTAAGCGCGTTAGAAAGCACTCATCAACATACTTAAGTGACTGAATATATATGTAACATACGTTTGTGTGTAAATACTCGTTTGTATACATATGCATTATTTTTTATTTTATATAATTTAAAAAAAAAAAAATTTTTCCCTGTAATTTTTCTTCTTTTTTAATGTCTTGTATTTTTCAATGTAATTGGGCTAAGCCTGTTTTGAAAAAATAAATAAATAAATAAATGATTACAGCTCATTGACAATACTACCGCACGCGGCGAGGTAAAAACAATATCGTCGTCAAACTTTTTACTAGACTGGGACCTTTTATATATATATATATATATATCATATATATTAATAGTAATGGAGCTAGAATCGCTCGAGAGATAGGTAAGTTGGATAGATATCGGTACTGGTGGTATTTTAGTTGGCGTGGTCATTCAGGATCACAGGTTCAACTTCAAGGTGATTTGCGTCGTGTTTTCCTGCAGCTTAAATAAATTAATTAATCAAATAATTTATAGATGGTTCAGACAGAAACATGAATTAATACATATATTAATGCACATTTGTGTTGGCTCATGGATGTTGTGGAGGAACTTGTGTATCTTGGCTCGACTGTAACTGGCTCCCGCGACTCTACTGCAAGCGCAGATTGGGAATGGTGAATAACGCAATGACAAGTCTAGTCGAAATATGGCAGTACAAAGGACTATACAGAAAGATTAAAATAAGTCTATTTGAAGCATTGGTCTTCTCTATATTTCTATATGGAGCAGAAACGTGAAATATCGATAGTAAGATTATCGTATATCGTATACGTATATCGATAGTAAGATTGGTGCATTCGAGATGTGGTGCGGAAGGTTGAAGTGCAAACGAGTTTATATTATTATAAACACAACGCAAACGGTGTTGCGTTTCTTCGGACATATGTCGAAACACTATGATACAAGTCTAAAAAAACTGTCATGCTGGGCAATGTTTCTAGTAGGAGACCAAGAGGCCGCGCCCCCTTTGGACCGACCAGAGCAAGTACATTACCAACTTCACTGTGTACAAGGCTTTACATAGACAGAAATAGTGGGAGGAATATTGGACAGACCTCGTCATGAATAATACCACACCCATTTGTCATGTGGATTACGACTAGAGAGAGAGAAGACATTACAATTTATAAAAGCTATTTTGATCCTCAAAACGGCCAGGCTCATCTTTGTGACCCGGTCGAAACAGTGCAAGAGGCACGAACCACAGCATATTCTAGAAGTTTTAGAGCTAAGTCGTTTAGATGAATAAATACAAAAAGGCATAGAAAAATTATCATTATAAGCTATTTGTTGTGTTCTAGTTAAAGTAGGCCTAATATTCTGGTGAAAATGCGACATCAACCTTAGTGGACTCAAAACTTTTCCTTTACTTAACTCAGTTAAGCGGTTTTCATTTTTTTTTAAATATGAGATTTAAATTACGTTCAAAAAACTTTTTTGCTTTTATATTATACAACACGTCCTCTATGGTATATTGCCAGTTTTATTACTTCCTATTAAGTAGGTACTCGTATCAGTGTAGGTGGGCGGCGCTTTGAGGACCAAGCATACTGGAGGCCCTGTTAGTGGACGGAATGTGCCGCCCCGCGCCCCCGCCGGATCTGTGCCTGAGGATCAATAACTTTGCCCCGACCGGGAGGGCATTTGCACGCATCGCTTTGTGCAGGGCTGGAAGGAGGAAGCAACTGTGCTAGGCGGATGTCGTGGACGCGTGTTGAACAAGAGACCCAAATTCCGATAGAATGCACACAAAACGAAAAAATTCCATTCATACAATACATTTTCCGTGTTACCTTTCTTTATGAAACATAGACGTCCTTGTTTGTTACTTTAGTTTAAAAATAATTGTTAACTATTACGTATCTGGAAAGTAAAACACCTATAAGTGTGTTCATTAATGAAGTATTAAAAATAATTAAAACGGTAGGCATGAGCGTTTCGTTTAATCTTTTAATTAATTAAAATTTGTATAAGTCCACAATAGTATTTTGGTGCCAACTTTGTTATATGGGAGTTCAACCTGGTCTGGATAAGACTGAAAGGAGACGAATAAATACTATGGAACTACGAACTTTGAGACGGATATTTGTAGTGAAATGTATTGCAGAATACGGAATATGAAGTGATATGGGATGAATGTGAACTTAATGTTAACGTGCTGAGTTAGATGAAAAAGAGCACTTTGAGATGATTTGGCACGTGGAACGAATTAATAAAGAAAAAGTGAAAAGAAGAAAACGTAGAAAATCAGAGAAATAAAAGATATATGAGAAAGTCTGTGGATGTAGAAGAGGCTAAGGATGTGTGTCGAGACAGGAAAGTATGACGCTCTGTCCTATCTGCCTACCTCGACAGGGAAATGTTATATATGTCAACACAAATAATCGGAGACTACTGGGTGCGGTGAATATGGCTGGTGCAATAGGATATCCCAGTCCAGGTGTACTACAAAGAAACGTGAGATCTGGCATTGTTCTGGTAAAAGATGACACCATTCCTATTAGCGAATTCTGTACGCTTTTGATCGATTACAGACTTCAATTAATCCAATTGCAAGCAATTTATCTCCAAATTCACTGTCTGGCTGTGCAGGGTAGCTCGTGGTAGGCTATTCCCTTCCAATCCCACCAGATATATCATGCATCACGATATTTTTCGGATGAAGACCAGCCTTCAGGGTGGTTAAAGATGAGTCGTCTTGCTTGCCCTCCGTGACCTCTTCCAGTCGACATTCTTGTAGACAATCCACTTTTTGTTGCCCGTAACTATTTATTTAAAAATATGGTACGTTTTCGTTGCGTTTTTGCAGAGAATCGCTTACGGAGAACTGACCCAAAGGTTTTTTTGTTCGAACCGTGTGATATCAAACATTGTAGCAATTCACGTAACCAGGCTTCACCAAATGCTCGTGAACGGTGGTTTTCGATATTTTCAGTAATCTCACGTGTCGTAAAACGCTGTTTTTTTTTTTAGATCAAAGCCTTGATTTGTTTGTCATCAAAGGTAATCGGCCTTCCGAAACCTTCACCACCTCCGAATGTCGTATCGCCATTACGAAATTTTAAAGTCACATTTGACACACACGAACGTTTATGGCATAGTCACCATACACTATATATATATTTTTTTAAATTTTGTCGCATTTTTCCCTTTGCGGTAGTTTAAAAACACAAAGCACCGATGAAACAACTCGTGCATATTGTTCCATTTTCAAAATGACGCCGAAAAACCGCTCAAGCAATTGAAATACACATGGCCCGAAAAAAAGCGCTGTACTATTATCTTTCATAATAATATACATTCAGCACGTTTGTAGTCAAGATAGCAACAAAAAAAATATTCTAACGACATCGATCCGAGAAATACGAAACTACTTTCCGGTTCACCCCAGTAATTTAAACAAACTTACGAGTACGTCTATTATTTTATATAAAAGACATTTATTAACATGTTTTTTTAAGTTCAATAAAACTTAAATCTATTATTAACATATAAAACTCATAGATAATGAAAAGTTCACCTGGTCTTGGTTTGCACTTTGGCATTTTTCAAAAAATAAAAAAATCTTTCACTTTATTATTTGGCCTTTTCGTTATTTGGGTTTTTGAAAGCCGAAAGACTTCTCGTGGGTTAATTATCACACCTTTTCAAGTATACTTTGACAATAATTATCGTGTCACTTAAAATAATGCCTAAAACATTACAAATCAAATCTGGTTTTGACGTGCACATATCTACAATAGTTTAGTAGAAATTTACTAGATTTTATTGTAAAACAATCCTTTATTCTGTACAATTTGAAGTTTCCTCAATTGAGTTTCATTGCTCAGGAAAGGAACACATGAAAAATAATTTAGATGTAGCGTTATAATGATATACCAATTTAGTTGAATTTTGAGTTATTTTAAAGATACGTATGTTAGATTTAGATCTAAGTTTGTACGCCTAACGAACACCTCAGTTAAGAATCTCGGAACATAAAGTTACAAAAAATAAATTGTAATTGATTGAATCAAATCAAACCTACTTGTATTATCTTATTTTACTCTTAACTTTATTAGTTGTAGAGTATGGCTTGGAATAACGTCTTCATCAGACGTATTTACTGAGCCTTCGGATTTAGAAACAGTGGATTCGACACATAACTTCCGCTGCCTTTTTACGTGATGTAAATACTATCGCACGCATACATGATGTAGCGAAACTCGTACACTTTTAGCGCGTGCGAGTATTGCTATCAGAAAACCTCTTAAAACAGACTTGCATCGTTATTTTATTTTTGGTAACTATCGGGAATCGAACCTGAAACCCCCGAATGGAAAACAAATGTCTTATCAACTACGGAGGTCGTTCATATCGAAAAAAAGTACTTAATATACGATCTCCGTGGCTTACTTAGTTAGACGCATGTCTTCAAACTGGGGGTTAACTAAACATGTCTGATAAAGACGTTACCGGTTCAATTCGCGTTGGTAACTGAAAAAAAATTGTAAAGAGTTCCCAGTCTGGTTCAAGTGTTTACCTAGTAACAATACTCGTACACGCTAAACGTGTGTATGTGTTAATGATTGGATGCTCGATTATTGGATCCGAAGACAAGATCTCCCAGCCACACTCATCTTTATAACAGCATCTCCGATTCGGATGTGTCAAGAAGTACCATACGAATGAATGACAAAATCAGCTATAACAAGTCTAACGAAGACATAAGTTAACTGTTCTATACTCAGAAGAGCTAAAAGCCGTCTACTTAAACCCCTAGTATTCTCCATAGCACCGTGTGGAGTGGAAACATGGACGAAGCGAAAGGAGAAAAGACACATGTTATGTGCCTTCGAGATGTAGTGTTGGGGGTGGATGCTCTGTACCACGTAGACACCGATGCACGCCAACGTTTCTTCATCATCCAAGAATTAGAGATCAGTGTAAAAAAATGACAAAGTTCAGGAAAAGAATCCTTACATACTTTGGGTATGTTTTCAGAAAGAATAACAAAGGTCTGTAGAAACTGATGATCACGTGGACAGTTGAGTGAAAGCGAGCAAGAAAAAGGTATCCTTTAAGATGGACGTACCAAATAAAGACGTCAACAGGATCCTTGAAAGGCTGCTTTCAACATGGCCTAGGACCGGAAAAGGCGAAAAGAGATGGTGCACCAAGTTACGTGCATAGCAGTGGGCTATGAATGAATTAATGAAAAATTATACAACTTTCGATAATTGATCGTTGAAATGATTCCAGGAAGAAATGGCAAATGTACACCGCCGAACAGGTACGGGGGCAGATGGGGTGGGGTGGTGAGCATTTTGCGGCAAAATTTTCCGCAGAAATGAATTTATGAAATATTATTTAGAAAACGATTCCTGGAAACGTATTTCCACTCCGAGTTGTATCGGCTTCTGGGAAAGGTTCCGGGCTTCTGAGAAAGGCTCAGTGATTCTGAGAAGGCTTTTGTGCTCCGGTAATGAGTTATTCCGAACACGAGGCATTTTTAAACAATAATGTGGTCAAAGTTACCGTGGCAGGTGAAAGGGGAAACTTGGGCTTTTCCCGAGAAAAATCCCCGCGGCTTAAAGTCACGGGGAAATATATTAAATAGGGTCCGATATAAGAAATAATGGGTGAAGCTTTATCACCTGAAAAGTTGCTTCGATATAAGATAGATTTAAATAAAAATAAATCGATTTTCTTCATGGATTCCTGACGGGTTTTCAAATTGAATTTACTTCCAGGCCTTTTTCATCTATATTTTAAATATATCAACGAATATATGCCATATGTCTTTGCTTTTTAATCATATGTGAATACTCGAATAGTCATCATATTTGTTATAAATAGATAATTGAATAAGAACTGTAAAAAGTTTAAAAAAAAATTCAAGTGCGCTTTACTCTTGAATTTATAAAAGAAACCTAAGATACGTTCAAAGATTTTCACGTCTGTTTTCCACCAGTTAATTTCTTTTCGAAATTGTTGCCGTGCTGAGACTGGCGTTTCGAAAGCGTTGCAGCCTTCATCTTCAGGCGGATACTAAAAACTACCCAATATGGCAAACACGCAAGTAGCATTCACCTAGCTAACCGGAAGTCACAATTTAAAACTAGATACCTTAAAAGATCCACTAAATTTAATCTGATGAAATTCGGTCTGAATGTGAAGTTAAGACCGATATTTCAATATTGGCCGATTTACTATCCATTATACCATACTTGTATGTATCGTTAATACCACCTTTGATACATACAAATCATCAAGTCATGCCCCTTTTGGGGTAGACAGAGAGAAGACATCTCGCCTCATACACATCCATGCATATCGTTATACACGCACTTCTTACTATTTCTAATATACGGGTTAAAAAACATAACATACATTTTTATTTATTTTATTTGAACATTATATAGCGTTGTAACCCAATTACATCTAATGAAATCTATAGTAAAAAGAAAAAAACTCATAAGAAGGAAACGTAGAAAATCAGAGAAATAGAAGCTGTATGAGAAAGTCTATGGATGTAGAAGAGGCTAAGGATGTGTGTCGAGATATGAAAGTATGACACTCTATCCTCTCTCCCTACCTCGACAGGGAAATGTTATGTATGTCAACACAAATAATCGGAGACTGGGTGCGGTGATTATGGCTGGTGGAATAGGATATCCCAGTCCAGGTGTACTACAAAGAAACGTGAGATCTGACATTGTTCTGGTAAAAAATGACGCCATTCCTATTAGCGAATTATGTACGCTTTCGATCGATTACAGGCTTCAATTAGTCTTCAATTACCTTTGATACATACAATCATCAAGCCATGCCCCTTTTAGGGTAGACAGAGAGGAGACATCTCGCCTCATACACATCCATGCATATCGTTAAACACGCACTTCTTACTATTTCTAATATACGGGTTAAAAAACATAACATACATTTTTATTTATTTTACTTTAACATTATATAGCGTTGTAACCCAATTACATCAAATGAAATCTATAGTAAAAAGAAAAAAAACAATAATACTTATGTTTTCCTTTGAAGTGAAATTGATTTATGTAGCACCCCAAATGACTGCAAAGGCACATTGTAGCAACTCTCAAAAAGTGCCAACTTAAGAATCCTCTATAGGTTGATTATTTAGACTTAGAAATGAGACAGAAATATATATCATATCTCATTACTCTTTCGTTATATACAACACAACTTGACGGGCTTATTGTCATGTGGAATTTTTTCCCAACAAACCGTGAATGATGTTTAAGAATGTTCATGTAAAAAAATAAAACTTGAACATTTTTTGGGTACCATCCGGACTCGAACATTACACCGCCGTGTAGGAGGCAAGCATTTCATTAACTAGTCCGTGGGAGTCATCTTTAGTTTTTAGTTTGTGACTTATTAAGCAAATTACAGTAGTTTTATAATACGAGTAAAACTAGCGAATTACGTTTGAACGGCGAGAGTGATTAGCCGGAGCCTTGGTATCAGACCGAAGGCTTTGCAGCTTATTTGCCCATTAAAACTTCACTCGTTAGATTGCGCAACTCCGCCAGTATTGCCTCCATAGCTGGTGAATCAGGCGATCCCTAATGCAAGCGTGCTTAATGCCTTTTTTAAAATAAGGTATTCCGTCCTATATAAAGGGGAAATGTACCAATTATGAAATAATAATAAAATATGCATTTTACTACATTTTCCTTCTATGCAGTACGACTTGGCGGATTTATTATCATGTGGCAATCTCGCCCAATCAATCAGAAAGAAATAAAAATGACTAAGTGAAATCCTGACTGGATCTTTTTTACTAAAAAAATCGAGTACAATTTGTTGGAATGTACGAGTATAATTTATTCATTCATTCGTCAACATATCCAAATTAATAGAGCAAACGTGTTCAAGAGAGTTTTCTTCGACCACAACAAACATACATGATATCATGCCATTTCCCTGTCGGAATAGGCAGGGGAGACAGTGACCCAGACTTTCCTATCTTGACACACATCCTTCGACCCTTCTACATCTAGGTGTATCGACTTCGACATCCATGTGTATACAAATTCTACTACTTATCTGACTTTTTATGATTTTTTCTTTTAAAATATAATTCACTTAAATCCAACCATATTTTCTTTGGTCTTCCGCGCCTTCCACTCACATGTGCACTGAATCTTCATTCATTCGTTGCACTCGCCCAAACCATTATAGAGTGCTCTTCTTCATCTTACTCAACACAACAGTTCACATTCATCCTTTATCACTTTATCCATATGTCCAAACCATCTCAGAGTGTTCTTCTTCAACTTACTGAACATATCAGCCTTAGGTCAATACACATCATCTTACTATACACAAAACATATTTCAATTGACAAACTTCTATACCTTAACGCACGCTCTTCTTTTCATTTCATAGACCGAAGATACGAGTAGTTTCTACAGAAATAAAAACATTGATATGCAAATCATCATATATTTGCAATTATTGAATCCGAGCGCATAAACCATGCGATGACGCACGTCATAATAAAATTGAGTTACTCGAAATGTATTATATATACTTCCTCGAGTTCATTTTGATTAGAGCTGCCAACCTTCAAAATAAATCGGGTCAGGTCAGATAAATTGTACCAGGAAGGCAATATCAAGATTTTCATATGATATTGTGTTGCTTTATTAATGTAAACATGTAGATACTATGTTATTTTGGGGGTCAACCACCAAGTTAGCCCTGGTCCCCGCCGATTGGATACATTTTTAAAACGCAAAAGATTGCCATCAGCCGGAAACAATAGTTTTAATAGGGAGCTAACGTTGTTGAACTTTCGTTCGGTGCCCAGCTGTGCATTGTTTTGATTGAAAGAATACGACCTTTATGTAAAAACTGGTTCATTCAATCGGCACAACCAGTTTTCCTTCTGTGTAAAGGTGGCGTTCCATTGACTTGAAAGATTCGAGCGACTTTTTAAACTCAGCTATGACTTTTTTCACAGTTCAGCTATCATCGGCATGTTATCAATAAAAATTTTTGAATAGTTAATATTGTTATTTTTGCTTTCTTTTTTCCGCATGTTACACTTCAACATATCTGAACTGATGATTCGGCCATTTTGAAGAACGTGATTAGAAAGCAATATTTTCATCAACCCGATTGTAAACACAGAACTCGTAGTTCGTCATCGCACGTGTTTGTAATAGTACTCTGGACGTAAAGAGGCAACAACACTTGTTCATGTCTAACGCATGTGAATATTGTTACCAGATAAACTCTTTTACCTTACTGGGACCCTTTTTTTTTTTTTTTTTTTCGAGAATAATTGGGAATCGGACCTGAAACCCTCGGGCTTTAGTTAAACGTCTTATTAACTAAGTCATAGAGGTCGTCTATTCCACAGTATTTATTCTACTGTTGATATTGCTTATTAAGAAAAACTTTTTTCAAACTTATTTGAGTGGAATCAAACGGATATGTAAAAAAAATAATTATATGCACATTTTACCATAATTATGTTATTACATTTTACAAAAAGTATTGTTAAAAACATTTGAATATTATGACAAACCCTTGCACGCAGGAGTATGTTATGTTACGAAAATAAATGTGCGAAATGCATGACGTTGTTTGATTTGCTTTATTTATTTTCGTGCACGCATAATCGATAAAAATATGATACTTGTCAATATGTACGAGTGTAATATAATTTGTTTACTTACTTTTAAATATTTATTAAAATAAAAATCTTTAAAAAAAATAGAAAGAATTAGATACCTTCACGGTTGTATTATTAACCTTCTTGTTTAAGTTGTTTTTGTTTATTTGAAGAGGTTATTTGCGTAGATAAATGTGGACATGTAACAAAATATTGTAATTGAGTTTCATCTAAAAATGACAAGACACTTTTCACATTAACCCAAATTGATATTTTATGAATATATTTTAAGTTCAAAGATTATTTTTTTTATTTTTATTAATTCATACTTTGTGTGTACATTTTTATTACACATATATCTTCCATTTATAATATATCACAACCATTGAGGAATATTAAATCTATCAAGTATTATTTACTGCGTTATTTTTAATCTTTCTCTGGCTTACTTGGCATGATGCCTGTTTAAGTCAGTCAAATAATTACATAAGAGACATTAATTTAAATATAAAATTAAATTATCAGTCATAAATTTAATAAATGAAGTTTTTGAGTATGTTCTTAAAATGTATAATTCAAGTTGAAATGTATACTTTTATCAAATTAAAATCTTCTCAAATAACATCCCTTAACTTGATAATTCCGTTGGTAAATAAATTTTCTCTTGGCTTGAATTAATTATAAAGCTCGTGTTGTGAGACACTATCATTGAATATGTATCAAACAGTAGACCATGGATGTATGTCTGTCTGTAGTGTAATTATATTACTACGAGTATAATAGATTTAGTTTCAAGACACAACGATTTCGCAAATTGTTATAGATAAGCCCACACTTAATTTTGCCATTGTCACTAGTTAGTCAAACGAGACGAATTCAATTATATTTGAAATAAAGTTTAAAACTATTCACAAAGTACAAGCATCAATATCAACTGTCTCGAGATAAGAATCTTTCCATTTTTTTACTTTTTCTGATAGTTTAGATCTCCGTTATTCCAAATAGTATACATTGACATATATCTCAGCTGGTTTTTGTAATAAATTCCTATTAATTATTTATTTTTATTCCCCATCTGAAATATGCTATTTTCTTGAAAACACAAAACAACTCCATTCTAATTTAAATTCACACAGCATATTTTCAACTGAGCTACGAGTAACCCTGAATTCACATTACACATAATGATTACTTAAAAATGATCGAAGATAAATTGGAACAATTACATATTTCCTATCGATATAAAAGTCTTTTGTTTATGGTTAAAAACAACCACAAAATCACAGTTGATCGCTATAATATCGATGGAAAATATCTGATCGTGCCAACTTCACTTCAATCAGAATTTAGTCAACCTTTACTTGAGATGTAATATCGATCTAAAGATGCATTTCCATCGAAAGAGCAAACAAAAACATGAAATGGAATTCAAACGTGATTCGCTCGCACTCTATTTTAGTCACCAAAACGAACTAGTTATTTACTCGCTCTTTCGTCCAGTTTAAATCATATTATGTTGATTGGTCGGTCGTAAATCACCGATTGAATAACTATTAAGAACCAAAAATGAAGGACTGAAAAACAATTCATGTTTTTGTTTGTAAAAATAATATATATTTTTCTAATTTAATGAGCATATATTTTCAAACATGTATCATATACTGACTTTTATAAAAAAAACTTGATCTAACAATTATAATTAGATAAAGTAATCAAACATGACAAACAGTGTATTTTAAATCAATTAAGTCCATAGCTGTCTGGATAATTTATCTATATTATCTGTGAATTATTCAAGAACCAATTATTGAAGAATTCCAATAAATGCACGAATGGCATGACCTTAATAGCAAACTTCTTGAAAGCATTGACAGCCGTGTAGATTAATGTTTTTAACTTTCTTTTGCACCCTCAAAATTAGATTTTATTTTAATATTTCTGTAGTCGTTTTATTTTAATTTATTTTTTAGTTTGCATATCAATGTTGCCTTGATGTTAATTGTTAGTTTGTTTCACAGGTTGACTAGAACTTAATGCGAAATAATGACAATTTATGCAGATATATTATCAATTATTTTCTATTATAGGAATTATATCTTACCCTATCTTCACGGCGTTACAGACCATGCAAGATCAAAAGATGAATTGATAATCGCTCTCCAGCCAGCACGCTCCTGAGTTGTCTCCCTACAGTTCGCGTCACCAATGCTTTGGGTGTTCTTTGCAATACCATCGATTCATACATGATCAAAAGGTGAATTGATAACCGCTCTCCAGCCAGCACGCTCCTGAGCTGTCTCCCTACAGTTCGCGTCACCAACGCTTTGGGTGTTCTTTGCAATACCATCGATTCATACATGATCAAAAGGTGAATTGATAATCGCTCTCCAGCCAGCACGCTCCTGATAGTTTTCTTCAGAAACTTCTTTCAGAACAGTTTCATTACCTCTTACTTTCTGCTCTATGTCTAGCCCTCTTCAATCTTCTTTATATTTGTCCAAAATTTCAAATTTCTTATATTTAAAAATCGGCCATCTTCCGTTTTCTGATACTGGACAGTAAATGTCCTCTCAAGTATATTTTTCCTCCATTTTTGAAGGGTGGGCGTGACTAAATACTCCATGTGGACGTGGACAAAGACTGAAAGAAGCCAAATAAATGTTGTTGAAATGAATTTAGAGGCAACAACATTCGCACGTATATTGATTACATGTGCGAATGCTGTTACCTCTTCACGTGCGGTAGTGTTGCCAACACGCAAAATCCGTGTCTACTCCAGTGGTTCTAAACCCGATGAATCGTACGGTTACCCTGCCAGGCTGTTCAATATTGCCGAATTCCGAACCGAACGAAAGAAAAAGAAGTCTTCACAGAGCTGTCCCATGGTTTTCAACCTCAATGTCCACCGCCCCGCCCCGCTCCATCTGTGGTCTGCGTATCGTCACGGTAGCTGGAACCCGTCGTCTTTAAATATTTCGCATTAAGAGCTAGTCGACCTGTTTACTTATTATTTTGCATTTTTTTATTTATTTTGAATGATTTGTTGCATGTGAATGTGCTGTGCATCATCACGCCTGTTTGTCTGTTGTTGCACGCAGGTCCCGGCGCGCCTCCCAGCAGTTGTCACGCAGTGACGAGGACATTCCGCAGCCATACAGAAGGTAAGATCTCGGGTTTATGTTTAAGGATTATTGAGCGCAAAAGTGAAAAAAAACTTTTACACGTGAAAGTTTAATTGAAAAGTTTTTATATTTATTTTTCTCAAAATCTCCATTTTGAAATTGATTCTCGAGAAAGCAGAAACTAGACACACCAAACTTATTTCAGGGGGGCATTGTATTGTTTTATATTACACTTTTATTGTTTATTGTCAAATAGCAATCTCTTCCAACCAACCAGAATGATGTTAAAGGAGCATTAAGTTAAAACTAGACTAAAAAAAATAGAACACTCTTTAAAAATGTGAGTCTCTGCTGCGAAGACAGGCGTCTTACCAACTAGGTCACGGAGACCGTCCTAAAGAGGAACATTATGTTAAATGGCCGTGTATGGTATATGCATGAAGGACGATTTCCAGGAAATAGTTGGTAAGACCTCTGTTTCCAATAACTTCACTTTCGATACTCGTTGATACCCGATTTTTAACAGGGGTCTTGTCTGCTTTTCACTTGAGCCCTCGTTAAGATATTTGTGGTTGTTTGGAGGAGATTGTCATATGCCAAAAACCCGGCAGGTTTTACGGCATACGATGAAAATAAAATACAATACATAGATTCAACCGACCGAGATTCAAAACGTGGATTCAACCTACAAAATACAAAACACGGATTCAACTCGCAAAATACAATACATGAAATCAACCAACAAAATGCAATACATGCTTTCAATCCACAAAATACAATACATGAAATCAACCCAAAAAATTCAGTTCATGAATTCAACCAACAAAATACAATACATGAATTCAACCCACAAAATACAATGCACGAGATGAACCCACAAAATGCAATATATGAATCCAACCCACGAACTGTAATACATGAATTTAATCCAGAAAATGAAATACATGAGTTCAACCCGCAAAATGCAATGCATAACCCACGTGAAGTGACGTGCGCGTTGCGTGGTAACTTTTTGGCAGGCGCAATAATATACGAGCTAAACATTTAAATCTCGCTAAAACACGTAAATTTGTTATAAAATGTAGTTTGTCATATTTTAAATGGCTTCACACTTGATTTAAATTCATCTCTTGGACAGACGAAATGCTTAAAAGATGGTGGAATGACAGATTAGATTTACTAAAAACCATATCTTTACCGCGTCCAATGAATGTTGCCATTTCTTCTTTCTTCGCGGAACTACGAGTATACCCCTTATAACATAGATCGATTGTTAATTTTTTTTTTAATTTAATTAGTTGAAACTTTAAATTGTCTAGAATTGGCTTTTTTTTAAATAAGTTGGCTTATTTAATTGCACAGTGATTTTAATTTGGTAACACAAATCCTCCTAGTTTGGGTGGATTTGTGTCACTTGGGATGTACAAAAAAATATTAAGTACTTTTTTATGTATTATTTTGCTATACGAGTATTATGGAGTGTCACCAAGAATGTCAGTCGACAAACTATCAATAATAATCAGACATATTATTATATATACTAAACGTGTACATTATATTTGGATAAGTCATTCACAGATTTTTCGTCCCAGCTGTCCAAACCATTATTCGATTCTACTTATAACATCCGTATTTAACTAATGTTTTTTTTTCTTTTTAGTTTATTCCTTACTCTATTATACATTTTAAAACAAATCACAACTCTGTATCCCTATCGGGGTAGGCAGAGAGAAGAGAATGGCACACTTTCCTATCGCAACACACATCTTTCGTCTCTTCTACATCCATAAACCTTCTCATACAACTACGACGATTTATCTGACTTTGATTTATCTGACTACTACGACGATTTATTGACTTTCTTTGTTTCAAAATATAATACGTTTGATCCAACCATACTTTCCTTGGTCTTCATCTTTGTATTCTAAATTTGTTTAGTCAGTCTTTGATACAAACCACCCTAACTGTGCTCTTTTTCATCTTACTTAACACGTCAGTTTTAGCTCACATGCCTTAATCATTATATTTATTATGTCATACAACGACACACCGCGTCGTTACCTGGCCTCGCAGTCGAGGATGCTCTCGCCACTCCAACGTCAGTCTTGAACCATTCTCCCACGTCGATCGTGTGATCTTCTGTGAGAAAACAGCCCGATCCTGGATGCGCACTCCCTCCCGCAAATGCCACAGACATATGGACCCTGCTGAGCCGCCTGGCCATGTTGACGCATGTTCGCAGCGCGCAGACTATTTCTTACACGTCTAGCCGCTGACACGTTATCAGCCCGAGAACATACGGCTGTCCACCCCTCACGGTCCCGAGCCACCTGTTCCCAGTCCTCAGGCACCCCGCACAAAGAAAGCGACTCTCGCAGACTGTCCTTATAGCGCTTCCTCTGCCCACCAACTCTTCGCTTGTCCACCACTTCCCCGTACACGACGCGTTTTGGGAGTCTGTGATCGCCCATGCGTATCACATGCCCGGTCCACCGCAATTTCGTCTTTACAACCATATCCTCTATAGGTTTACAGTTGGAGCGTTGCAGGGCCGAAAGATTTGTGACACACCGCATATTATTTTCAGTGCACACATTTCCACCTTTCTGTATAATAAATCGATTTTAGTACCATATTATAGAACTAGTTGCAACCCGTGAAATATTCACGGAAGTAAAACAAATTCTACATTTATGAAAATATATATTCATAAATCATACATCGTCCCCTTTTACACCGGTTCAAAAATTGTTAGCTAGGTATTTAAAATTCGTTCAGTATCACGGACCCACCGAGATTCAAATTTCGAATTACTTTCAGAGAGAATCCAAGTATTCCTCTCTCGCTCTCTTGTATTCAAAATTCAATTCTCGTATTCTTTCTTTGGCGACAGCCGTCGTATGGGTTTTGGCCTATTTATACTATGATACTTCCACGACACACATTTCGACAACACAGAAAATAAAATATTTACGAACATAAAACAAATCAATTTTACTCTCAATCTTGTGTACACTTTATGACGCAATTTAATAGTCAATTGTTCTTACCTTCACTTTTGTGCTCATCAACTCTCATGTGCAAACCATTAAACATAGTCATTAAAATTGATTGGGAATCTTTAGATATAAGCGAGATGGATGATTGGAAATCTTTAGATATAAGCGAGACGAATGAATTACAAAGCAACTATTTGCTGATGATAAAACATTGATTTAAACGTTTTGAACTACATTCGAGAATTATTTATAACGACCCAAGTACCAAAACTAGCACTTCCAACTCGACAATCGTATTATGCGACAGGGGCTGGTAACATTTTACTTTGATTCGTCATTATTTGAACACCAGAGTATTTAATACGACTAAATATATTATGACAGTTATTATACTCGTATAATATAACATACAATAATATTGTAAAATATTATTCGAAATCGACGGGAATTTTTATGTTATATCTTTTATAGTAAATTTTATGGGAATTTTTCGATAACTCTTATACTTACTCCTCAATTCTTGGAGTGCACGATTTTCGATGCCTACTTGGTAAAATGCTTGATTTCCACCTAGGAATTCCGGGTTCGATTCCCGATGGTACCCAAAAAAAAGGGCACCAGTCTGGTTGTCTATTAACAATATTCCTACGTGCGATTATTGTTGCCTATTTTCTTGTGAAATTTGATTTCAAACAAGTGAGATGACGAACCGCGAGTTGCGTGCCTATACTACATGGTCCTAAACCTGATGGCTCGATTAATGGAACTGAAGACAATCTCACTCTATTATTATATCGATTAAGAATGTAATGTATGGACATATTTAACATTGTAATTTATTTTAACAAACACTGTTTATTCCACTTTTTTTATGACGGTATAACCCTACCGGTTTCAAGGCTTTCACCTCATCTTCAGGGGAGCGTAAACAAGACTAAATGCTGTTCGGACTGGCACCGATATAGACACTTCAACGGTTGGAGGCGGGAGGGGTGAGAGGAAGGCTAGGTATAATTTCGGCCAAGAGCGGGGAGATTTTGGGGAAATAAGTATTCAGCAGATGCTCTGATCGGTATACTGACGGTATATCTGATCGGTTCCCAACCAAATAGAGCAGCTCGCTGTGGACGCTGTTGCACTACTTCGTAATGAGGACAAAAATGTGCAATACAAGTGTGCAGCCGACATCAAGAAATCCATCGCCATGTGTCAAGTGAATAACATCGCCCGGAAGGAACTAGCCACGGCCATGAACATCAAAAAGACTTTGAAAGATAATAATTTAACATTAACCAAGGCAGACAAAGGTGAATCAATAGTTATATTTCATAGAAAGGATTATGAAGAAAAAGTCCTAGATTTTCTGAATAACAATAAATTTCAAGTAATAAAAACCAGCCCTTTAAATTCTCTGCAGACTAAAGTAAAATCCGTCCTTAAAAATTGTAGCTCCATCATGAACCAAAATTTTAAAAAGAATTTGTGTATAATGAATCCACAAATACCGCAATTATATGGCTTAGCCAAATTACACAAAAACAATATACCTATAAGACCTGTAGTCTCATATAACCAGGCACCAACCTATAAAATATGTAAGTTTGTCAAAGAACAGTTTCATAATCTAACCCAATTTAAAGCTGAATACTCAATCAAAAACTCATTGGAATTAATTGATAAATTAAAAAACATAGAAATGCCTCATAATGCAAAACTGGTATCCTTTGATGTCACTAACCTATATCCAAGCATACCAGGTTGGAGATCCTTAGAGCTCGCAAAAAATATCATAAATGACAAAAGTAAGGACCTTGTTAAAAATTCGGAATTGATTTCACTGATGGACTTATGCATCAAACAAAATTATTTTAACTTCAACAATAAAATATATAAACAAACGAATGGTTTAGCTATTGGCTCACCATTGTCTCCCCTTCTCAGTGAAATATTTATGAACTATTTTGAAAAATGTATTTTTAGGAGTAAGTTTAAGTTAACCAAAAATGTTTTGTGCTGGTTTAGGTATGCAGATGACATTCTTTGTGTTTGGACGGGTACCGATAGACAATTACACCATTTTCTTAAATATTTAAATTCTATAGAAAGTTTTATAAAATTTACATTAGAAACAGAACAGGACGGAAAATTAAATTTCTTGGACCTAACATTATCTCGGAAAAAAGGCACATTTGACTTTGATATATATAGGAAAAATACTTATTCAGACTCTATAATACCAGCAACTTCTAACCATCCTAATAATCATAAATTCGCCGCCTTTAACTGTATGCTTCATAGATTGCTCAGTGTCCCATTAACCGACGACAATTTTAAAAAGGAATTAATAACCATCAAAAAAATTGCTACAAATAATGGCTATCCTGGAAGCCTCATTGATTCACTTTTAAAAAACAAAACAAAAAAGAAACTTATAAAAGATTATATATTTAACGACACCTATAAGCATACCTATAAATGGAGCAAAGTCCTATTTATAAAAAATATATCAAATGAAATAACCAAAAATATTCCAAGTCACATAAAGCCAGCTTTTTACACTAACTTTAATCTCCGGAAACTCTTATTTAATGGGAAAGGCAAAAATGGAATACTTAACAACAGCGGTGTGTATAAACTTTTATGTGCTGACTGTGATAATTTCTATATAGGAAAGACAGGAAGATCTTTTGAAAAGAGATTTCGTGAACACCAATCTGCTTTAACAAATCCTCTAATTTATTCTGAAATGGCTAATCATTGTCACCGTGAGAATCATACTTTTTCTATCGATGATGCCAAATTCTTACATATTAGCGACAACGGAAATAGATTGGACAGATTGGAGGCCCTAGAAATTTCTAAGTCAGTATACCGATCAGAGCATCTGCTGAATACTTATTTCCCCAAAATCTCCCCGCTCTTGGCCGAAATTATACCTAGCCTTCCTCTCACCCCTCCCGCCTCCAACCGTTGAAGTGTCTATATCGGTGCCAGTCCGAACAGCATTTAGTCTTGTTTACGCTCCCCTGAAGATGAGGTGAAAGCCTTGAAACCGGTAGGGTTATACCGTCATAAAAAAAGTGGAATAAATAGTGTTTGTTAAAATAAATTACAATGTCTTTAAACCTCCACAACGTTAATGCCTTAACTATAAACAACATATTTAACATTAATGTCGACCTATGTATTGAAGATTTTTTTTTCTCTGCATGTACTCGTAAACAATATTTCTAGTGTGGCGTTTGATCGATAATATTATTGATTAATGTATTTATCTATTTATTTATTTAACAATCACATACAAATACATCTTGCGGATTTATTTAACAATTACATACAAATACATCTTGCGGATTTATTTAACAATTACATACAAATACATGTTGCAGATTTATTTAACAATTACATACAAATACATGTTGCAGATTTATTTAACAATTACATACAAATACATCTAGCGGATTTAATGCTTTAAAGTAATGTCTCCAATTAACCAGCTTTTACATACTTTATAATAATTATTAATATCCATGATCGTGCCTTTATCATAGTGTGAACATAATATTTGAAAAAGCTTTGAAAAGTAAATATGATAGATAAACTTAAGGAAAATAGAGATTAGGGTGGAAAATCCATTGGAGTTAAATAAGAGGAATATTCAAAGGTATATAATACTTATTTAATATATTCTCAAATATCCATAAGTATGGAACAAATCTGATTGAGCCAGGAAGATCTTTTCAAAGTCGAGCCGAGTGAACCAGAAAATATTTTGTGTATACCTAATGATGTGTGATACGTTGGTATGTAAAAGATTCTCCTGTCACCAGATCGGAGGGCCAGTCCATGTTCACCAAAGAAAATTTTACTTTTTCACGCAGATACTGAGGACAACTCGGTTTGTTCAACCCTCTAAAGAGGGTTGACAGAACACGGAGATTTATTCGTTGTCTTATTTTATGTCATCGGAGTTTGATCATATTTTTTTTAGATCAAGAATAAACCGAATACAGACATTTTGTAGCTTATCAAGTTTAGATCAAGAATAAACCGAATACAGACATTTTGTAGCTTATCAAGTTTAGATCAAGAATAAACCGAATACAGACATTTTGTAGCTTATCAAGTTTAGATCAAGAATAAACCGAATACAGACATTTTGTAGCTTATCAAGTTTAGATCAAGAATAAACCGAATACAGACATTTTGTAGCTTATCAAGTTTAGATCAAGAATAAACCGAATACAGACATTTTGTAGCTTATCAAGTTTAGATCAAGAATAAACCGAATACAGACATTTTGTAGCTTATCAAGTTTAGATCAAGAATAAACCGAATACAGACATTTTGTAGCTTATTAAGTTTAGATCAAGAATAAACCGAATACAGACATTTTGTAGCTTATCAAGTTTAGATCAAGAATAAACCGAATACAGACATTTTGTAGCTTATCAAGTTTAGATCAAGAATAAACCGAATACAGACATTTTGTAGCTTATTAAGTTTAGATCAAGAATAAACCGAATACAGACATTTTGTAGCTTATCAAGTTTAGATCAAGAATAAACCGAATACAGACATTTTGTAGCTTATCAAGTTTAGATCAAGAATAAACCGAATACAGACATTTTGTAGCTTATCAAGTTTAGATCAAGAATAAACCGAATACAGACATTTTGTAGCTTATCAAGTTTAGATCAAGAATAAACCGAATACAGACATTTTGTAGCTTATTAAGTTTAGATCAAGAATAAACCGAATACAGACATTTTGTAGCTTATCAAGTTTATCAAAGTACTATTTAGTATTGTTTTTTATTATGTTTGAGATAATATTATTTTATTGTTAGTTTAAAAGCCTCACGGGCGTTTATTTTGAAAACTAAGTAATATATTTAATTATTATTAATTTTCAATAGATGCATTCAAGTTTATCGGTAGCTAATTCATACCGGAACAATTAACAGTTGTTAGTGTTTTCACTTTAATGAACTTTTCACGTTTCTTTTTAAAATTGAATTGATTATTTCATACAATAAAGTTTAATATGAATAGTATGGAAAAATAATTGGATTATTAGAGTATTTCACAAAAAAATGCCATTATAAAATATAACCGAATGTTGCAGAATTAGAACTCCCGAGTATGTTATATTGCTCATTATGCAATCGTTTTTACGCCGTAGGCATCTTCTCTCTTACATGACGATCTCCGTTACCTAGTTGGTAACGGAGATCGTCTTCGAACTCGGGGGTTGTCGATTTGGTTCTCGTTGGTACGCAGATTTTTTTTAGCTCTATTTTGTTTTTTCACTTACTTGAAAAAAATGTCTTTCTGGTTGGTTGGAAGAAATTGCCACAAGACAATAAAACCACCAGGTCATATTGTATACAACAAAAGTGCGATACAATACAATGATTGGTTCCTGTGTCTTTCGTCCAAGGTCTGTGTTGTCAGCCTCAAAAAAAAATAATCCCCAATTTGTATTAATCTAAATAAGACTTCGATTGTTTGATGGGTAGATAATAAATAGGAGTTGAATGTTAATGTTATCATATTGTTAAGCGCTTCGATTCTTCTTCGTCGTGAGCTCAATGTTCGGGAACGTGACCCACAGACTGTTGAGTATATTCATGTGGTTTTCTTGGGAAAAACTATGCGACATGTTCCCATTGCTTTCCGAACCGCAGTAGATGTTACAGAAATGTATTACGTAGTAGATGTTACAGAAATGTATTACGCAGTAGATGTTACAGAAGTGTATATTTTGAGCCCTGCTACTAATACAATACATAGTAATTTGGGGTGCGGTATTAGGTCCCACTTGTGGATGTCAAGTGGGAGCAGGAATGTTGTAAAAATGTTTTGGGATATACCTATGTTTGTGGATAGAAGTTGAAATGATTAAAAATAGAATAGAGACAACACAGAAATAGAAGTGATCAGTGTTATGTCGGAAGTCGGGAGTAGTTGGTAAAGATGGAAAAACTCACTTTTTTTCAACATTTTATTCAAATAACTTGTGCAATGAATTACAAAGCAGTATTTCACGGAGATATATTTACGGGACGGATTGTCATAGTGACTTCGTTCGTCCCTAGTGCAAATGTACCTAAGGAATTTAGGCCTTATGAACCCTTAATATACTAGTTTTGGTTAAAGTAATATCTTCATATCTTTCCAATTGAGTGTAGGAGCAAAGGGTAAATGTGGTATAACATATATTCCGGATAAATATACTGAATTTACTGTTTTCGCACTTCACCTAAGCATGGGCTACATACATATTATATATTTAATCATATATATTTTATGGATCCTGATGATAAGACAGGTGACCCTGGGGTTCGCTTTATGGACTTAAAAAATAGGATAAGCGTCCATCAATTAACACCAGTCTCTGTGTCCCTCCACCAAGTTTAACCTGGTGTTGCCCTATGTCCGATATAAAAGTACTTCAATTACCGTTATCAAAATAAGTATAAATTTTCGGTTGTGTAATAATATTTTGAAGGTTTTTGTTCATTATGTATTTCAATTATGGCGAACGAATTTCTAGCACACCAGTGTCAGTAGAATTTTGCACCCTCTTAGTGTTTGCTTTAGATTTTTAGTGCAAGATTGTTCTCGTTGCATGTTGTTGTTTATGATCACTTTTTACAAATGTAAAACTACTCTATGTATAACAATATAGGTATTATCTCCTTTCAGGTTATACAAATATATTTTCCCCAAAGGATTTCTATTTTAATTTCTATGTATTTTAATATGAACCAGGTTGACTTAAGAAAACGAGATGTTTAAAGTTAAAAATTGTATAACATTACGAAATTCTGTATTTTGAAAGTAGAGTGTATTTTTAAGTGATTGTTTTAATTTAATAATTTTTGTTCAATTATTATTTGAAAGATAATTATTTAAAAAATGTTTTTTTTTTTAATTTAAATACTTATAATATTTTGAAGTTAAAATTATACGAACGTGTTGGTATTGCAAACACACTTAATAACAAGTAACGTACCTATCTACTCCAATGGTTTTTGACACAAAGGAACGAATAATGGGGCAGGTCGTGATTATGACCTCCGTGGCTTAGTTGGTAAAAGGCTCGACTTTCACCCGGGGTTTCGAGTTCAATTCTCAAGTGTACCCAAGAAATAAAATTAAAAAAGGAACCCAGTCTAGTTCAACAGCTTGCCAGGTAACAACACTCACACGCGCCGAGTACTTGTGTGAGTGTTGTTATATCTTCACGTACGATAACGTTGTCAACACGTACAATGACGAACCCCGAGTTCTGTGGCTACTCCAATGGTTCTGTGGCTACTCCAAAAAACGATATTGTTTCCCAGCCACGCTCTTCAATATGTCTAAATCACAATAACTTCAATGCCAACTTTGATGTGAGTCCAACGTGTACGTGGAAAATACTGATCGGAGCCGAATAAATGCTTCAAAATCCGTGCATTGAAAATAATAGATGGAGTGACAATGTATGACAGAAAACGGAATGAAGTGCTAAGGGGTGAATCTGAACTTAAGACTGATGTGTTGAGTAAGATCAGGAAGAGGTCTCTAATATGGTTTGGGCATGTAACACGAATTAATTAAAAAATACTAACAAAACTTATTTATACTGCAAATATGAGTGTTAGGCATGTGAGAGGAAGACCAAGGAAAGTATAGTTGGATCGAGTGAAGTATACTTTAAAAGAAGGAGACGTATAACGTCAGATAAATATTAGAAGTCGTATGAAAAGGTTTATGTATGAAGAAGAAACTGAGGATGTGTGTCGAGATAGGAAAGTCTGGCACTATATACTCTATGCCTACCCCGACAAAGAAATTGTATGTGTGTATGTATGACGGACACCATACGGATGAATGAATAAATAACAAAGAATGTATTCTAAAACTTTTTAAGTTGTCACTTTATGGTTGCGAATCAAAAGCGCCATTGTCAAACAAAATAAAATTCGGTCACAAAATCGATTCTCTATGCCCTATCTCAATATTATTCTTACCTCTTTGACTCGTCCTGTACATCACACAACACCTCTTTCTGTATCTTCATCCCGCGGCCCCCCTCCCGGCAGACTCCCTCAGGCTGTGATGATTGATTACACACAGTGATAGCTGTTCCATTGTTAATTCGTCTCCCTTGAAGGGCGGAGGCGGAGGCGGAAGGGGAAGATAGAGCGCCGGCAGGGATGGCGCCTCTCGTTGTGTCTTGTGCGGCAAGGGTCGGCAACCTTTTCCCTATCGCGAGTCTACAGTAACGTCTGTGAGCCGATGGCGATTCATATTCATAATATATTAAACTATTTTATAACTTGTATTTTTTACGTACATACCATCACCCCGTTTCCCTGTGGAGGTGAACAGGGAGGAGAGAGCGCCAGATTTTCCTATCGCGACACGTATTTTGCCTCTTCTACATACATACACATTTTCATACAACTTTTTACATTTTCTTCTTTGAAAATATCATACACTTGATCTATCTACACTTTCCTTGGTCTTCCTCTACCACTCCTTCCAATCACATTTGCACTATATATTTGCTTTGTTGTATTTTTTTCATTCATTCGTTCTACATGTCCAAACCATCTAAAAGTGCTCATTTTGATCTTATTTAATACAACAACTTTAAGTTCACATTCATCCCTATTCACTTCATCCCGTATTCTGTAACACATTATCACCCGATGTATTCTTCTTAGTGCACTAATTTATTAGAGTATTTTTCGGCTCCTTACACTACAATATTTTTCCACGTCTACGTTTTCACCTCCATACACCAAAGTTGGTACTAGATTGTTGTGGATTAATTAATAAATATAATAATCATAAAACGGAGAACTGTGAATTACGTTCATTTTATTTCTGTAACATACATTCCATCAGGGCATCTCTCTGTCAGGGTAGGCAGAGAGAACAGAGCGCCAGACTTTCCTATCTCGACACACATCCTTAGCCTCTTCCGCATCCATGCACCGTTTCGTGCAACTTTTACGATTTCTTTGACTTTCTCCGTTTCCTTCTTTCGGATATTTAAGTAACGTTTATATTTATTAACCAACACGATGGTTAATGCGCCATTTGATAATGTTTGGCGCTTAAAAGTTGTTCAACATTAGGTGAAAGTCTCGATGAGAATGAATACACTTTATAATAGGTACAATCCAATTTGTGATAAGCATATCATGTTGCATACTCGTATAGGGCAATGAGTCTACTTGTCTCCGTCTTATTTCTCCATTGGGTCTCTGATAACTAGCAACACTTCTACGCAATTTGACTTGATCTGCTACTTTTTTAGTTACAGTTGTATTGATCATTTATATTTTTGGGTGTCTAATTTAATACGTCTCTTGTGTTGACCACCGTGTTTTCTTCTGCGCTCCCTCAACTCACCAATAGTTATAATACTAGTAATATCACATTATAAAAACAGTATACGGAAAAATAGTAATATATATTTCGCTCGAGGACTGCGGGCCGTAGATTTCCGACCCCTGTTGTACGAATTCATCCCAGCCAGCAATAGCACTACACCACAATTGATATTGAATTTCATACCTTTGTTAATGTTATCAATGTTGTCGGCACGTGTTTTTCTTTTCTTTTGTTGCCAAATACCTTACCGTAAACATTATTGAACACTCCTTTCTACATCCACACTATCACGCTGCAATCCCATTTGTTGCCAAATACCTTACCGTAAACATTATTGAACACTCCTTTCTACATCCACACTATCACGCTGCAATCCCATTTGTTGCCAAATACCTTACCGTAAACATTATTGAACACTCCTTTCTACATCCACACTATCACGCTGCAATCCCATTTGTTGCCAAATACCTTACCGTAAACATTATTGAACACTCCTTTCTACATCCACACTATCACGCTGCAATCCCATTTGTTGCCAAATACCTTACCGTAAACATTATTGAACACTCCTTTCTACATCCACACTATCACGCTGCAATCCCATTTGTTGCCAAATACCTTACCGTAAACATTATTGAACACTCCTTTCTACATCCACACTATCACGCTGCAATCCCATTTGAGACAGTCGGAGAGGAAATATTACATATTGTATTGTATTACCATTTTGTTATACACATATACAGTGTATTTATTTAAATCCTTTTTAAGAAAACTGGGTTCTAACGGGAATCATACCCTTTGGCTGGAAGACAGGCTTCTTACCACATGGGTCACGGAATTCGTCGTATATTCTTGGCCTGCAATCCTTGTTGGGATAGGCAAAGAGGGCAGACACAATATTCGCGTTATCTACACGTATAATAACGCCGTAAAATTTCAAGAGAAGCATAACTGGCTGCTCATAATAGAATATTGGTCCGAATATGCAAGTAAAATTTGGAAGTGATTAAAGTAAGAAATACGAGGTAAAATGAGTGTTTGCGTAGAATGTGTGTTTTTACTAATTAGTCTAATTTTTTCTGTTTAAATGCCATCTATTGCTTGAATCCAGCAGCACTTTTTTTGTGCACATAAGAAAAATTGATACAAATGTTTGAATAATAATTTTGTTAAAAATAAACAGATGTCTGGAAAACATTTAAACGTATAAAAATGTATATGTGTTATGATTTAGCCAAGTAAGGGAACTACTTAAAGAAGCGCGTATGAAAATATACTCGTATAAATATTAAATGATTTGAAGTGATTGTACAGTGAAAACGTGTATAAAAATGAAAGAAGTTACAAAATTTTTGGATATTGAGAACTGGAAGTCAATTCTGTTTTCTACTGTGCATGATTTTATGTATGTTTTTGCTTTCTAAATTTATATGTATAAGAATGTATATTTTTTGGACGCCTAAGGAATTTAATCAGATGTTTGATATTTAAGAAGGTCCTTGGACCAATGAATTTGTTGTATCTGTACAAACACAAAGCTAAATAAATAGTAAGTTTCTTGACAGCAATGTAGTGTGCAAATATAAATAGTGTTCATATTTGTTAAGGCAATGTATAAAAAAATACATAGAGATTAGCTATCAAAAGGTCAGGATACATTTCATAATATCCTCCCGATCGAGATATATTCGCATTAATAGGATGGTGCACCCCGCAGCGAGGATGGCAAATATTTTTCAGCTCACCCTCTTACAACTATATTGGCACAGTATAACATTGAAAAACAATATTAAATATTTTAAATATATACACTATTCCAAGTTGGAGCGGCCCTGAGGAGAGTGCTCTCTTAACGGCACTATATAATTTGTCCTTATTATATAAGTTGTTGTTATTTGTATCATGTTACAACTTGTTTTATTTTACTTCAAATAATGCAAAAACAGTGAAATATAATATTACATGTTTTTTTTTGCAGGTCTAAAAGCAGATCAGTGGACCATGGTTTTGCTGCCCCATTCGATCTTGACTCCCTTCGTTCCAAGGTCGAGGGGAGATTCGACTCTGTACAAAAAGGTGAGTGGATTTTTTTTACGTAACTTAACAAAAGATTGATTCAATGAAGAGGACCACTCTGAGATGGTATGGACAAAAAGTTTTAAGAGACTGATAAAAAACCTTAAGTAGGATCACGAGTTGAAAGGATGGTAGGGGTTAATCCATCCTCGTTGGTCCATAGTTTGACGCTTCACTCCCCGCCACGTGAGGTCAATACTGCAAACCTCACTGCCATAACTCCAGTGGATGATTTAAATCTGCATTCGATTTGTCTGCATAAAAAGTTTAACAGTGGTATAAAATACCCTTAATGTTCTATGAAGTGGTAACATTGATGCTGCGGAAAAAGGAAAGATATATACTAAATGTTTTTGATTTTGTAATTTATTTTTAACAAACACTGTTTATTCCACTTTTTTATGACGGTATAACCCTACCGGTTTCAAGGCTTTCACCTCATCTTCAGGGGAGCGTAAACAAGACTAAATGCTGTTCGGACTGGCACCGATATAGACACTTCAACGGTTGGAGGCGGGAGGGGTGAGAGGAAGGCTAGGTATAATTTCGGCCAAGAGCGGGGAGATTTTGGGGAAATAAGTATTCAGCAGATGCTCTGATCGGTATACTGACTTAGAAATTTCTAGGGCCTCCAATCTGTCCAATCTATTTCCGTTGTCGCTAATATGTAAGAATTTGGCATCATCGATAGAAAAAGTATGATTCTCACGGTGACAATGATTAGCCATTTCAGAATAAATTAGAGGATTTGTTAAAGCAGATTGGTGTTCACGAAATCTCTTTTCAAAAGATCTTCCTGTCTTTCCTATATAGAAATTATCACAGTCAGCACATAAAAGTTTATACACACCGCTGTTGTTAAGTATTCCATTTTTGCCTTTCCCATTAAATAAGAGTTTCCGGAGATTAAAGTTAGTGTAAAAAGCTGGCTTTATGTGACTTGGAATATTTTTGGTTATTTCATTTGATATATTTTTTATAAATAGGACTTTGCTCCATTTATAGGTATGCTTATAGGTGTCGTTAAATATATAATCTTTTATAAGTTTCTTTTTTGTTTTGTTTTTTAAAAGTGAATCAATGAGGCTTCCAGGATAGCCATTATTTGTAGCAATTTTTTTGATGGTTATTAATTCCTTTTTAAAATTGTCGTCGGTTAATGGGACACTGAGCAATCTATGAAGCATACAGTTAAAGGCGGCGAATTTATGATTATTAGGATGGTTAGAAGTTGCTGGTATTATAGAGTCTGAATAAGTATTTTTCCTATATATATCAAAGTCAAATGTGCCTTTTTTCCGAGATAATGTTAGGTCCAAGAAATTTAATTTTCCGTCCTGTTCTGTTTCTAATGTAAATTTTATAAAACTTTCTATAGAATTTAAATATTTAAGAAAATGGTGTAATTGTCTATCGGTACCCGTCCAAACACAAAGAATGTCATCTGCATACCTAAACCACGGCTCTTGGCCGAAATTATACCTAGCCTTCCTCTCACCCCTCCCGCCTCCAACCGTTGAAGTGTCTATATCGGTGCCAGTCCGAACAGCATTTAGTCTTGTTTACGCTCCCCTGAAGATGAGGTGAAAGCCTTGAAACCGGTAGGGTTATACCGTCATAAAAAAGTGGAATAAACAGTGTTTGTTAAAAATAAATTACAATGTCTTTAAACCTCCACAACGTTAATGCCTTAACTATAAACAACATAAATGTTTTTGAGACGTGATATTGGCGCCACACGCTTCTTTGAATATGTTGCTAAAAAGAATGAAAACAGTTTTGAGAAATTGTCAGTGACTGTACGCGCTGAGGGGTAACAAGCAAGGAGACCATCTCCAGCAAGGTGAATAGACCAAATCAAAGAGATAACTAAAGGGTCTTTCAAATTGAGCGGTTTTTTTAATTCAAATTGTTTTAATTCTTGAATAAAACACACAATTTGCTTTGATTTCAAAAAACTTTTTATTGGTCGTTGAAGTATAATGTATGACATTTAAACACAAAAAACAATATCAGCCAAATGTCCAATTCTTGCAGCTCCACAGATGTCCACTCTTGTCGAAATTTTTGATGACATTTTGGCATAATTGCGGTTCTTACTCACCAATAATGCGAATAATTTCACCCTTAAGCTCAGGAATTGATTGAGTGTCATTCTTATATTTCTCACGTAACCCCAGAGAAAATAGTCCAACGGTGTCAGATCACATGATCTTGGTGGCCAATTAACATCACCGTTTCCGGAGATAACAATACATAAAATAATTCAACAATTTGAACGCATCGTTGTATTGTATACGACTCCATTTTTATAAATGTCATACATTACACTTCTCAAATGTCACAAGATCCAGGCAAGTTCGCGACGCCATCAGTGTTTTATCCGAGAATTTAAAAAACCGCTCAATTTGAAAGACCCTTTAGTTCCTCATTGAGTTGTCCTTACCATAGCTCAGGTGTGATATCCACTGTTATAGCGGATCTACTTCTTTTAAGCATTGAGTGTTGTCCTTACCATAGCTCAGGTGTGATATCCACTGTTATAGCGGATCTACTTCTTTTAAGCATTGAGTGTTGTCCTTACCATAGCTCAGGTGTGATATCCACTGTTATAGCGGATCTATTTCTTTTAAGCGTTGAGTGTTGTCCTTACCATAGCTCAAGTGTGATATCCACTATTATAGCGGATCTACTGCTTTTAAGCATTGCTTTTCAAACTTTTCCATTCATTACCCAAAACTACTTATCAGATGTTAGTTCATTTTATCCAATATAGGTAAAACATTTACTCCATTGAAAAGCATATGTGACAAGTGATCGCTAAAAAATTGGAAATATTTTGGAAGCTTGGAATCAAACAATCGAGTCATGAATCGGTCCTTTGATTCCAAAGGGAGTTCATGTATTAGAACCCCCATTTAGTACTTACGTCATTCAAATTCCTACCGCTTGGTTCTACCTGTCTGCTTTCCTTTACTTACTTTATGGTTCTAGATTTTTTATGTGAGTGGTGTCACAGCTTCTTCACATTGAAAAAAAATTATTGAATAATCTTTGTGTCATTTCAACAAAATTGCCTGAAGAAATATCACTTTTACTTTATTTAGGATAATTTACCCATGTTTAGGAAGCACTGCTTTAAAGAGACACATTTCTCTAAAAAGAATCGCTCCAATGAAGACTTAAGTTTTTATGAGAAATTCTACATTGCAAAGGAAGCCAAGCCCTCTCCTCTTGCTGTGACAGATCACTCAATGGTTCTTTTCAGAAGTAGAATTTTGCAGTTATTTCATAAAATTATTGAAGTGTATTTTTCCTGAAAAATGATTAAGAGGGTGGTAAAATAAAATCATACAATTCTTTGTTATTTTGAATGACCAATATTGCTGATTTCAGATGAGGAAGAGACTATAAAAAGAATTCCAGCCCCTCCACCCATCAAGACTACCACTTACATTGTGAGTATACCATTTTTATTATTCTTAAATATTCGTTACGATAATCAATATTAGTATAGATTGTATTTATAACCAGAAGAATCATTGTGCAATAGTGTGAGTAACAGTGCGTTTACAAAACCTTTTCACTTTATTTTTTTAATGAAGTGAAAAAGCAAAAAAAATATAAATTAATATTTTATATTCAAACATTGAAATGAACACGCACATTTTGTAAATTAAAAATGCTGTCAGCTAAAATTGTTATAATCATAAAAATAAAATGAAATAAGTTGATTTCACATATTAATTGTTTAGGCATGGCAGATTCTAGGAAACATTAATGAAATTTTTCAACATTAAAAATAAATATACAAGTATTATAAAGTAAAAATGTTCATCAGCTTTAATTAGATTATAGCACATAAAAATAAAATGAATATAAGATTATTTACCATATTAATGTATCATAATTACATAATTACAATGCCAAATAATAAAGTTTTAAAATAATAGTGGATGGAGTGATACTAAATTCTTGCAAACTTTAAGTTATAAAAAAGTACATTCTAAGTTTTCGATTTTTTTTAGTTATACATTACATTAGACAAAATCGCACTCCTAATTTCGACATGGCAGTGTTTTTCTAATCACCGAGTATTTTAGCAGCAATACAAAAGTGCGCTTTGCGCGAACCAATCGTGTGGCATTCTAAAACCAATACCACTACATAAGTTGTGTAATACAGAGAATGTTACACTATTGCAAAATGGCTCTTCTGGCTGAACGATCTATACAATCTGCTATGTAGCAATGTCTTCAACCTCGATATTTGTATAAAATTATATTATAAATTTATTCAAATAATTTTTTTGACAATTCAAAATTTTAAAACAAAAAACGCTAGTAAAATGTCATCATCACTGGAAATATTAATAAATAGAGGAGAGAAGACAAACCAGATTCTCTAAATATATCAATATTGGAAGTCTTCGATGTCTGGGGCATAGACATCGAATGAGCCCAAGTCCAGTCCACTCCAAAAACACATCCCGATTGATGAGTTAGTGGACCGAGATCGAGATAGAAAGACAATGTATCCAAAAATATCATTATACTGAGAATAGGGAACTGGCAAACTTTCTTAACACTCCACTAACAGAGGAGATATGTTTGTAATGAGAGTTCTCATATTGGTTGGCATTGGATTATTTATCAAAAATAGATCTTTAAAAAGGTCGGGCACACATCACTCAGGGGAATACACAGAGAGACCACATTCGCACATGCTAGAATTGAAAACTTTGATCTTTGTCAAATTTTCCTTTGTACGAGTAAAAGATTGTCCCATACACATCCAACATATCATAGATGTTGAATACTATTGTATAATATATGTCTAGGGATATATAGATGTTGAATACTATTGTATAATACATGTCTAGGGATATATGTTATGTGTATAACTAAACCATTGGTTTGAGTGAACTTTCGGTTGCAATATTTTATAGTATTTTCACTTTGTTCTTGATTCAAAGTTCTGACTATTGGAATTAGGTCATGCACAGAAACTTTATGTAGAAGACTTAATCTGTTATGTGTGACATTTTTGGCCAAGGTGTCAACTTTTCCTATCCCTTCGATACCACAGTAACTTGGAATTTACGCTAAGCATACCTTTTTTGTTAATTTTAATTTTTTTTTATGTCATCTATAAATTTTAGAGATATGGAATCGACTGAGTAGTGGAAGCAGGATGTACGAGTATTAGCACTCCCTGTTACTCGAATAAACTTTCTTCATAGTTGGTGAAACTCATTGTACTATACTCTCTTAACTCTGCAGTCTTGAGAGCAGTTATTAAAGACTATTGCATCCATTACTGTCAGACCGACATATCTTTCTACACTTCCAGTAACCACAAGCCTTCCCAAACTGTCTTCCTCACTCCAGATAAGAATTATTTACACAACAATTATTAAGAGCATCCTCACTCACACGTAGGGTAGGGTGACTTTGCTGAATAATTTGCCTACATTTTTACTTTCCATATCTAAGGCCTGAACATGTTACACAGCAGACATTACAAAACAAATTTACATAAAATATGATTAATTATTAGTCATATTTATCTGTTACATTTATCAGTCCACGCCCTGGCCGTGGTCATTTAGCATTCATACTAAGCAAACTGATGTCCCAGGTTCGATTTCTGGTGTGTTAACTTCTGGACTGATTTTATTTTCATACCATACTCGTATTTAATCTGAATTTATATTTTTTTATTGCTCTTAAAAAACTATTAAGTAACATAAAAAAATGGCTGCATTAAAAATATACCTAATGAAAGGCTGCAACAGAATTTACCTGCTGATTGCTAATTGTTTTCAAACTTTTAAGTCCTTATCATTGGAACTTTACTTATCATTGCAACAGGTTGCATATGATAAAGTAATATATGTACAGATGTCGTTCATCCACAAGATGACTGATGATCATATTCGATAATGAGATTGCCTTTTAACCCTTATGAACGAATAAAATGTTAAATAAAGTCCACTATGAGATTTCATGTGATGTTTCAATGATAGTAGTAAATGGTTTCCAAATAGATGAAAATGTTTATTATTTATTTATTCATTATTAACAGCTGCAACTTTTACAGAAAATAGAAATTTAATATAATTGCACGAAAAACAAAACTATAAGCAGCGCAAACTCATATTCAAACAGCAATGCACAAAAAAAAAATAAAAAAAAACATCAAAATTTGGACACAAAATCAAAACAGAACACTTATCAACAGAAAAACAAACACAAATACATGAAACAAAAAAATACTATATTTACGGCATAACCAGAATAAAAAGTAAAAAACATTGAAAATCATTTTAAAAGAAACGAAATGTTTAAGTTGATAATTTATTATGCTTAAAACTTGCAAAGGTATTTAAAATTGTGTTAGTTGATAAATTTGTCTGAAAAGAATAATGTCGCACATACAACGAAAAACTATGATAATGAAACACTGTTTCAAGTGTAGATTGAAAACAATATTACACATAAGAGTCGTAAATCTTTTGACTTTCTTGAAATGTAAATAGTGGAGTAAAATAAAAATTTCTGACGGGCAACGTGTATTGTTTGATGATGTAACCACACCAAGGGCACCTTGATTATTTCTCGGGTAATAATACTTTTCAGAAACAGACATTGATTGGATCACCACACTTTTCTATCAAACATTCAACATTTCGTCATATGCAATCTTCTATTGTTCATGCTTCACTTTACTCATTCATTCTTACTTAAGACATTCGTTCTCTCGACTCATATGTCCAAATCATCGTAACGCTCTTTTATTCATTATACTTACAATCAGCGGCAGCTGGTCTGGAGGTGCGCTGATTCGGAGAAATAATTCGCAATAATTAAATTACATATTCGCAAACATGACTTCCAAAAATGTTAAATATTTTTATAGATTAAATATATATAAGAATGCTGACAAATAGTACGAGGATTTTTATTTAAGTGTAAAATTAAAAAAAAATTAAAGTAAAGTTTAAAAAAATATACCTTTCAAATTGACCGGCCAAGTTTGCCAATACTGCCCGAGCGATCTCCATTTCGCACCGGACGGAAATGCAAATTCATATAGGGCAGACAGAGATGTACAGTAAACCGTGAGACAGCGATATTTCATATTCTCTCAGCATCTCGAGGTGCGTTGGTGCTCAGCGCACCAGCACACCTCGGAGCCGCCTGCCGCTGCTTACAATATTCATTTTATCCGTGCGTTAATTTCTGATATCTTTATTCTGCCTTCACTGATTTTTACACTCCGATGTAAGTTCAAATCATAAATTCTTCTCAGGATCTTATTTAATAATCCAATAATACTTGATTGCATCACAATCTTGCGAGCTTATTCTTGGAAATTTATGTTAACAAATGGCAAAAGTCAATTTTGTCTTTGTCTATGGTACCTGAACTTTATCAATGCCACTGCTATACTTTTCACACTCTGGTGCCACAAAGGAGAGGATTCCAGACGAAGGCAACTCTTTAATCAAAGTATTATTAAATCCGATTTTCTTTCAAGTGTACAATCGCTCTGTAAGGGAACCTAATTCATTCCTAGAGACAGTGTGGGTGGAGTAAGGCGTGACTCTTCAAAATAACCCAAGTCAAAATAGCACAAGTCAAAATAGCCCAAGTCAAAATAACTCCACCAAAACAGCTCTGATAAAACTAAACAATAGCTCCAGTTAGCATATTTAGTCACCAACATAATACGGAACCGTCCAAAGGCAGACAGCCCACACTTCACCAAACCGGGCATCACTTTTTTCGTCCATGTGAAAGGGGAATATAGATGCATACAAATAAAAATAAAACTGCGCATAGCATAAATGCAAGTCAAAATCGTTCCCACAACACTCATTGTCTCAAGATGCCAATATATAACTTTCAAATAATTTTTTTTTAAATTAAAGAATATAGTCACCAAAGACCGATCACTGAATAACAAATTGTAAACAAAAAAAGGCACAAAGCTCCTCCAACACTGTTAAATATATTGAGTAGAAAAAAAAACATATTCATCAATTAAATGCAGTTAAAAAAAGGTTCGGTTATTCAGAAGTGTCCTTTCAGAAACTCTATATGTTAATGAACTAACTTTAAAATGTCCGAAATGTTAGTGTACTCCTTTCCGATTTTATTGAGGCTCGGTAAGGGAGAATTAAAAAAAAAAAAAACTGTAATTCTCACGTAGAACTGTGTCTTGCAGCCTGATCATTCTTGAGTTTCAGACAGTCGATCATTTCATTGATTATTTTAAAAAGTACAATTTAGTCTGCTTTTTATTATTTACTGAACAATGAGTGTTATCAAATCAAGGTACGATAATAAGAAATTATAATTTATATAATTCATATAAAGACAATTTTAAAATTTACGTGGTGCAAAAACCTATATTGGACTCTCTCTAGTGCACTGGAATGCATCATCTAATAGAAAGTCTGTATACTAAAATTGTATTCTTACTCAATTTTTACCAAGGAGATGTAAAGAAATTTTTATATTTTTTTTTATATAACAATTAAAGTTAGTCTCCAATCCAAGGCTTGTTTTTATGTAACAATTAAAGTTAGTCTCCAATCCAAGGCTTGCTTTTATATAACAATTAAAGTTAGTCTCCAATCCAAGGCTTGTTTTTAACATACTTTATTTCCATAAGTAAACTTAGTCTAATATAAAATTGACTTAATGAAAATGTTGGTTGAATGAATTAATTAGAATTGGCAGTGTGTTATGTGCAATAACAGTATGTAAACAATGTCATATGATTGAAATGTACATGAGAAAATAATTTTCAATATACAAAAGACACCTCTTATGTTAACGTACAGACACATTTAAATGGGCTTGTACTTGTATGAAAATGTCTTTTTATTCTCGGAATTCTTAAACTGTCAAAACAACCCTCAATTGACATGAAAAACAGGGTGAATGCTTCACATTCGCAATATTACACGCTGATTGTTTGTGCTCGGAGTATCGGTCCGATTAAAGGACACTACTCCTTCATCGAATATTGTAAAATGGACTTGGGTTATTTTGTTTGGCTATTTTGGGTGGTGGAGAAAACAACGGTATTAGAGAGGAAAGGATAATTCATGTTATAAAATACATGTATGTTACATATTAATATACTTATTTTTTTTTTATGTCACACGTTTATATAATATATAATGATACAGAGAGAAAGGATAGAGATATATACATAAATATAAATATTTTAAATTATATTATACTATATAACAAAGATGAGGGCAGGGGAATAACACTGTGACTTTTAAGATAAATATTTTAAATATATAAATGTGGGGGGATAGATAAATATGTGATTATATTTGTGCTCTTGGCAATATAATCATTATCTACTTTATGTTAAGCCTGGACATTGAAAGGGAGTGACAAAGAAGAGTAAATTTGGTAGAAATGCAGGCCTTGCGTAGAATATTATTACAATGTTTGATGGAATAAGATATTATTTATTTATGCATTTTTAATAGCTGTAGCCTAAATTAACTTTTTATACAAAAAAAAATACAAAATCAATCAAATATACCTTAAAACTCATCACATAACAGAAATTAAGAATTAATTAAGTAAGAAGAATTAAGAAAAGAATGTCGAGATGGTTTGTCACATTGAGAGCATGAGTTGCGAAAGACTTACAAAACAGATATACATAGCCCTGCCATAAATACTGTCAAAACTTTCATGACTCAAAAAATTTCCCTGTAAAACCAATTCTAGGAACCGCAATCCCCTGTACTGTTAGCCTGGCCTAAATGAGGGTCAGTTTACAATCAATGGTCAACTTGTTAAGATGCAGGGAGGTAGTTATGAAAACCGTGGTTTTTACCTTCAGCATAGTTGGTAAAAGGACAAGTGATTTTTTTTATATTTTAAAACCATTCGGTATCAGTTGAAGATTAGTGTTTTGTGCTATAGAGCATTATGATGAGTGTGTTGAAGTATAAGATTTGCTGAGAAGGGATCGGCCTCAAACAGTTTGTCACAAAACCCCCTGAGAAAGCAAAAAATCATGTCTAGAGAGATCGGAATATCCGCCAGATCCATGTGACAATGTTGAGAAAATCAGACCTGGGAATGAACAATAGATAGCCTGTCGTAGAAGCACTGGTCATCTATTAACTACCAAAAAATTCACTCCTGGTTCAACCTCCTTTTTGTTCAGCCTCCTTTGTCAGTGTTTCAAACTTTTCTGGATTTCTTTCAGTGGCAAATCTTCTATCATCCAAATTTTTTATTCAGTTTTATTTAGCTCCTTCCAGTCTTTTTCCACGTCCACATTTCAGTCCTATGCATCAAAGTTGGTGCTAGAACACACTGATTATGTATAAAATTTAATTAAATATTTAACCCCCACAAGGGACACGACCGCAATTGAGAATTTTATGTGAGTGGAGGGTTACGAACAGCACACAATGCCACTGTTTGCTATCTGTCAATGTGAACAGGTGCCTGCCACTGTGATGAATGTTGCCAGTCTGCACTGTTTATTCTTTGACTCAGAGCTAAAATAAACTCTTTCCTCGTATCTGCAGATAAGAATGGAAAGAATATCACTTTGTTTATACACGTGACGCCCACCGCTCTTCAGAGAGTGCTAATTGAAGTATCCCAATTTCTTTGTTGAGTTTTTTTTTTATTAATTTATTGATGTCTTTCATTAGGTTGATGATTTCCATTGTTTTTTTTTTTTTATTTCATTCATTGTATTGCTCAGTAGATTTTGTAGTTTCTTTCCCAAATCAGGGGTTGCGGGTTCGATTCCCTTTAGAACTCAATTATTTTGAAAAGGGTTTCAGTTTGGTTTTCACTTTAGGTTTTGTTGACATCTTTCTGGTTGATTGGAAAAGATTTCAACATGGCAATAAACCCACCAGGTTGTATTGTATACAATACAATAATATTTCCACCTTTGACTATCTCCATGAAATGATTGATAAGACGCCTTTTTTAGAACCTGGGGAATTGGGGGTTCGATTCCTGTTGGTACCTGATTTTAAAAATGTTTCAATCTGGTTATCACTTACAGCTTCTGTAAAATCTTTATGGTGAGTTGGAAAATATTGCCACATGGCAATAAACCTAACTGGTTGTTCTACCAGGTGTGTACCTATGAAACCGGAATTTGCTCATAGATGGCTATGGTTGTCAATGTAGTGACTGTCAAACCTTGTCATTGGCGCCTTTTTTTGTGTTTACATTTGTCAAAGATTTTTAACTCACAACAATGTAAGTTTAATACAACTACTCGTACATATGTTTTCATAGCGTTGAACATGTCTGTTTTTGTGCCCGAAAAAGTTACGATTTGCGGACAGCATTGATTTTCTGTTACCATTTAAAGAAAACTGCTGCAGAATCGTGTCGAATGCTTGTCGAAGCTTACGGTGAGCATGCTCTTGGTATATCACAGTGCTTTGAGTGGATTAAAAGATTCAAAAGTGGTGATTTTGACATGAGAAACGAAGAACGTGGAAGACCACCGAGAAAGTTTGAAGATGCCGAATTGCAAGCATTGTTGGATGAGGATAATGCTCAAACACAACAACAACTTCGCAGATCAATTAAATGTGACATGAGAAGCTGTCTCTATACGTTTGAAAGCCGTGGGAAAATGGGTTCCACATGAACTGAATGAAAACCGAAAGTGACAGCAGGAAAACTGAAAAATCACTTGCGAAATGCTGTTTGCTAGGTACAAAAGAAAATCATTTCTCCATCGAATTGTGACTGGCAATGAAAAATGGATATATTTCGAGAATCCTAAGTGTAAAAGATCATGGGTAACTCCAAGCAAACCAGCGACATCGACTCCAAGGCCAAATTGCTATGGATGGAAGAAATGTTCTGTGTTTGGTGGGATCAGAAGGATGTTATCTATTATGAGCTACTAAAACCTGGTGAAACCATTAATATTGAACGCTACCGACAACAAATGACGTATTTGAAGCAAGCATTGCGTGAAAAATTACCAGAATATCAAAAGAGGCAACACAAAGTAATTTTGCTTCTTGATAATGCACCATTGCACACAGCAAAACCGGTCAAGGAAATGATTGAGGTGTTTAGTTGGCAAATACTTTCGCATGCGGCTTACTCACCAGACTTGGCTTCATCCGATTACTACTTATTTGCATCGATGGGACACGCATTTGCTGAGCAGCGCTTCACTTCTTACGAAAATGTACGAAAATGGCTCGATGATTGGTTTGCCTCAAAAGAGCAAGAGGGTTTTTTGGCGTGGCATCCACAAATTGCCAGAGAGATGGGAAACATGTGCATCTAGCAATGGTCCATACTTTGAATAAAATATTTTTACCATTTTCATACAATAAATGTGTATTTTCTATAAAAAAAATCCGGTTTCATAGGTACAGACCTGGTATATACAAAGAAAGTGTTATAACAGTGTAGTGTATAATAGAATGAGTTACCTTATCTCATGTGCAAATGCAACATTTAAAAATTATTGTATATATACAGATCAAAAAAGAGCCTCCTCAAATGAGAATATGTCCACTGCGCATGAATGGGGACAATAAATATTATACCTAATGGACTGCCAAAGAGTCTCCTCTTCCGGTGACGACATGCCTGTGTGTGAATAGAATAATTGCGATGACGGACTTAAGGTCCAACGTCACGGAAGAAGGAAAATTATTTGCAGTGCAGTAAATACACTTATGCAGCGGCTTAAAGCACGGAGTTTAAACAGCCTAGCAAGTTGCCAGTACTTTCACAGAAACTTCAACTGCAGCAAAAATATCATCATCGCAGTACCACATGCGGATTGATCCAGATGGCCGTCATTACTATTCTTTTCACACTCAGATGTGTAGTCACCGGAGAAGAAGTCCCTTTGGGAAGTTCCTTTTTTGTCTCTACATGACGTCGCGCTCAAAAAAATAAAGAAGTGTATGAAGACTTATTTTTTCATTACATCGTGGGTTGTGGTGGGATCGAATTGTTTGTCCTTTCTATAATGATATGCACTAGAAAAAAAAAATATATATATATATGTTATGTACATATGGAATTGATAAGAAGTCATTATAGTATGAAATCAAATTTCTAAAAATATCAAGTACAGTACAGTTATCACTCTTGCAATCTTACACACCGTCCTGGAATACCCTGAAATGAATTGTATTTACTCTGATTTTGAGGACTTGTCATATCCGTCATCTGTTTGATATGATAAGCATGCCGCATTTAAAGTGAATTGATAAAACTAAATATTTCCATTTTTCATTGCCAAGAGTGTGGTATTATTAGATAATTTCTTTATATTTTTTTCAATCAATTTTACTAATTAAATATTTCAAGTGATTTATTATTTAATAATTATCTTGATCCGTAACATAATCTGTTTGATAGTTAAGAAATTATTTGATGAAAATCATTGATTATTGCACTTTCTATTGAAAACAACCGATATAACTAAAAACTTGCTACAAACTTTACCATCTTATCTATAGATGGCATGCTAAATAAAGGTTTTCTTCGTATTTTTAGTTATCACCCTTTTTGACATTTGTAGAGTGTGTTTAATTTTGTTTTTGTTCATCTGTGAAACTAGAATTTTTCTCTTGTGGTTTTATAGTATTTTTTAACGTTGATCAGTTAATATTTTATATTTTCTGATTTGTATCTAATGAGCACCTTTTGTAACAAATCACCTTGACACAAGTGCAATGAATGGTTTGTGATTTCTATAATGGTGGCATGATCTGACTAATATTATTATCAAATAAAGCTGAATAAACATGTTGGCTTACGCTGGCGGCCATAACTGCTGTTAATTTCAAAATTTCCAATAATAATTCAGTGTACTTTAATCCGTTCGAAGTTTTAAACATTTAAATTGTTGATTAGAATTTAATTACTTATAACGTGATAAGTTTTTTATATTTGTATGTAGAGGAAAAACCATTTGTTACTTCACCGAGTATAATATTACTGCTTTTTACACTTCCCAGCATTATATTGGTTATGTTGTGCATTTGAATTGTGGAGAATTATTCGAATAATTTGTTGTGTAACGCAATAGTGATTTTTTTAGTGTTTCTGTTAGTGTTGTCATTGTTTATATTGGTGTTTTCCCTGCGAATTGACACTCGTGTTGTCCTTCTTAATCAGAATTTATTGTTTTTTTATTAGTTGTATAATGCTTGGCGTCTCAGTAATATTATTTGTGGCGACTTGTGAATCATTTGGGAATTACAAAGTGTACGTTCGCCTCTGATGTTTTTTATAATTAGACAGTTGTTTAAAAAACATATGTTTATGACACAGTTAATTAGATTCAGTCAAGACTATTAAAAATGTATTTATTTCAACAATGGTGGAACCCAAAGGTCAGTTTTTATTGTATTGTACATATTGCAAAACATTATAATTATAGCAACATAATTATAAGCATACACTCTCATCTAATCTCTTCGACGTGATATACTCGTAGGTGAGAGCATAGCATATGAGGCCAGATTAATAAATCAAACCTTTCACATTAATGATAATTTCTAACCTCTTCAAAATAATAATGATAATGTCTAACCTCTTCAAAATAATAATGATAATGTCTAACCTCTTCAAAATAATAATGATAATGTCTAACCTCTTCAAAATAATAACGATAATGTCTAACCTCTTCAAAATAATAATGATAATGACTAACCTCTTCAAAATAATAATGACAATGTCTAACCTCTTCAAAATTTCAAAGAATTTTTTATAAATTCAAATAATAATTTCTGAATCATTTTCATTTTGTTATTTATACATATTTATTGAAGTATTATCGTTTTATAATTTCTTTTTATGGCGTTTTCTCCTCCCATATCATCTTTACGAACCTTAAAATTTCATAAATTATATATTATCAAATTATGTAATTACGTTCTGAATTAATTTACTTTTTTTATATGAAAATGTTCCAGTTGTTAAAGCTACTTTGGAAAAGAAGCACTTTTACAGGATTTTTTTTAATCTGAAGTAGCATGCTATTCAAGAATCTAAATAAATGTAGTGATGGCGCTTCTGTTCGAAATGTGCTACTTGTAGCTGGTTTTTTAATAACACTAGAAAATACAGTGTTTTTAAAACTAACATTGTTATACTGTTATATATATATAGTTAGTTACTTTTCTAGGTGCGTATGATACATAAATAGCTCTGCATTTTTTTAAATGGTTAATAAAACTTAAACAATTTTTCTAACATTTAAATATCATAACGTTACGTTGTTATCCAGCGTGGTGTTTCTCAATATATTTGATTATGCTTTTTATCTTGACTATTGTTATTCCTCGTAACAATAAATTCTTATCAAGAAATGTTATCAATAAAAATTTTATAACATATTTGCGTGCAATATTGTTCTGTCCTCGTTTTCTTTTCAAATACTTTCAAAGAAATTTTCTTCAGTTATATAGTATATGGTTTGTTTTTCATATTATATAATACCTATTTGAATAAAAATTCAATACAAATTTTGTTTCTCAAAAAAAATTTTTTTTAAATGATACATCAATTTATCAATAAATTTATAGTTACCTTTATTGCCTTAGGGCCTTTTAGTAACCAAAGTCACTCCAAAGGAGCTTCATTTTTATTGTTGCATCTTTCAGAAAGTAAAAATTGATAAATGAAAATTCAAATTGTATATATATTTTTTTTTCTTTCACGTTACACTTAATTGTGATCTGGTTGATTTGAAAAGATCGCTATCTTATAATAGACTCACTTAATTGTGTTTCCGTTCAGTACAATCTTCTGGGCTCGATCAAAATACTTATAATTGCTCCTATGATAGCAGCGGTAATTAAAAATGAATTGAAATATGTTTTTCCTTCTAATATCAGATATCAGAGACAGATTCTGTCTCTTAATTTATTTATAGATCTTTTTTTTTTTTTTTTATATTTAATTGATTTTTCTTTCAAACATAATATTGTACTTCAGTAAAAAGCGACTCATATTTTAATTTTATTTAAAAATGCTATTATGAAATTTCTGAACTCATAAAAAAATTTGGGCACTACCATGTAAGATATAATTTTTTTACAACTGAACCTGTATAAAGAAATGATTACGTGTATTTTGTATTGTCAATAACGGCCTAGCGAACCGAAATAAATACAGTCGAACTCTGCCGTTCATCCACCTTTCTACTCGTACAACTCGGCATTCGTCCAACTTTTTCAAATTGACTCGGCATTCGCACTGTACCACATGTTCCATTCTGTCATGATGTCCTGACATTGCAGTAGTCAACATGTTCAATGACAATGTTGTTGATCATTTTAGAAAAAAAATGAAAATCTTTGAAAGCTGGCAACATTAGACAGGACTTTAAGTAAAGAATCCCGAGCATCTTCCAAACAATAACATCCCTCTTCCTCTCCACCTTCCACTTACACCATTAGCTCTCCTCAGTACAGATAAAGTGCTGTTAAATTTTCATTTATTCCATGTCATTAACGGATTAATCCAATTTACATTATTTCTTTGTGGAAAAATTGATTCAGCATTCGTACAAATCTCAATTCGAACAGCCTCCTGGAATGAATTGTATATGAATAGCAAGGTTCCACTGTATATTTAAATCAGTGTTTTGATTTTTATTTAAAGAATAAAAAAAAGCAAGTTTTTAACAGATTTTAAACAGTGAATTTTATCAAGATTATCTTATGGTTTGAATATCCCCATTATCTCACATTTCTCCCAAATCCTATTTGGGGATAAGTTTTGTAGTCTACGAGCATTTCTTATAGACAATGGATGTTTTTAGAGAAAACCTCGGTAATAACCACAATTTGGTTTTGATTTTTTCAGGTACGGGACAGAGACACATTGACGTCGGTAGCTGCACGCTTCGACACCACCCCGTCAGAGCTGACCAAAATAAACCGACTCGCCACCAACTTCATCTTTCCCGGTCAGAACTTGCTGGTTCCTGACAAAGGCGAAGGTGCTCATCCACTTTCTATTAGTCTGTAATGATCACAAATTCATTCAAGTAATGTGCAGAATACTGCGATGCAATATATTATATAATTTAACCAAACAATAAGTTTATAATACAATAAATTTATTTTTTACCAAAACAATTCACTCTGAGGAAGAGAGCTTTGTGATGCAATTACAATGGTATTATGCATATCCTATCATAAATGGTACCAACTTCATGTCACATGGCTCTGCATTTTGGATGAAGTTTGTGTACCTATAACCACCATTATATGCTAGAGCTGGGGGTCCTGCATTAAAAATGGCATCTCGTAACTGACCATTAGCTGCTCTATTTTATCGCCTAGGCACTTTACTTATGGGACACTAACATAATACAAAATAGAAAAAGACGCAAATATAAAGATATGAAGCATGTTACTGAGTGGTACCCATAATTTCATACATTATTATGGTACCTCTCAATATATCCGTATTGATAATGCAGATATGCTAAAGAGTGTGGCTGGGAAACAATAGTCTCCAGTCCCAGTAATCGAACCTTCAGGTTATGAACTACTGAAGTATGCGAGTAACTTACAGTTTGCATTGTATGTGTTGGAAATACTGTAAACAAGTAACAACACTCGAACATATTGAGCATGTGCAAGATAAACTCTAACCAGACTAGGACTTTTTTTATTTTCTTCCTCTTTTGGTATCATTGATCTCGACACCCCCTGGTGAAATAGCAGCATCCTACCAACTAAACCACGGAGGTTGTCATCTTTAAATAAACAGTTTATAGTTTAAAAATGATTTCATATGGTAAATCAGGCCTCTCCACTTTCTTTGTAGAAGTTCGTTATGTAGAATTTATTCTCCTTCTGTGATTTTTTTCATTTAGAATCATAATTAGTGTGGCGAATAAATATCAGAGTAATTACCTTTGTCATGTGAATAATTTATATATTGGCTTTTCCCCTCAGAATAATTACAGCGTGCACACCATAATCTTGTGTTCTTGCCTTAAATGCTATTTATATTTTCCTTTCCAATATGTTTATTTTGCTTTACCGTATTGTTACAAATGTCGTTTGTCAATTTTATTGTCAATTTAAGTCACATTAATCATATTTTATCAATAATAAATGCACACAATCCAGTAGAAGAAGAAATAAATAATGAACACTTACGACTTTATTACTGTATTTCTTTTGTTACTCATTCTTTTTTAATTGAAGAACATTCAAGTGGCATCATCATTAATTTCCTTCTTTTTATTTAAGCTTTGAGATGGTATTGGCATGTAGAATGAATTAATTAAAAAAATTACTAATAAAACAAATATGCAGTGCAAATGAATATTTTATTTTGAAAGTAAGAAACATAAAAGTTAAAGAAATCGTAGGAGTTGTATAACAATGTGTATGGATTTAGAGGAGGTGAAAGATACGAGTCACTATAGGAAAGTCTGGTGCTCTATCCTCTACAAGGAAATGCGTGATGGTATGTATGTATTTTAGCCTTTCAAATCGACTACTCACCTTCCTAGGTAAACCCATTTTAAAGTGAGTATTATTATTATTCACCATCACCTATGGTCATCTTTATGGGTAAGTTGGTCGAACGCTCATCTTCCACCCGTGAGCTTCAATTTTCAATGGTACCCGTAAAATAAAAAATGGGGACCCAGCCTGGTTTAAAAGTTCGTCGGATAACAATACTCAAACGCCCTAGATACATGCGTTTGTTACTGCTTCTCTATGTGCTGTAGTATTTCCAATACATAAAATGACAGACTGTGAGTTACGTCCAGTAATTCTAAACCAAAAGTTTTATTTATTGGGGCAGAAGACAATGTTGCTTATGATACGGTTCAGTCACATATAAAGAATGAATAGTGAAAGATTTACAATAATCATAGAAGGTTCAAGAAGTTTAAGAAAATCTAGAAAAACGTGTCACGATCAAATGAATCCAATTGTGAAAGATGGGAGTGTGAAAAGTCTTTATAATAGAAAATGATCTTTGTAACACGTAAATAAACTCATCAGGTGGCCCGAATTTATGGAATAAATTTGTTTGAATTTGGACAATCTTAATATAAGTTATTACAATATATTTTAATTATAACCTAAGGCAGAAAATGTTCTCTGATCAATCAATTTTTAGTCCTTACATCCTGTAATTTAGCAACTGGGAATACAATTCAGATTTGGCTAGTTTGAACTAGAATCCTCAAACCATGAATAAATTTCGCTTTATTGATATGTGAAACATGTGGTTTAACTTCAACATGCATATTCATGAAACTGAGGCCTAATGAATGTAGTTTTTGCTTTGTAACAACACTATATTATTTTTAACACATTTAAATTGATTTCAATGTAATTGTATTGTTAAAACGAATTTCTTAATCCTTTTGCTTTATTTACATAATGATTTTCAACAAGGGTAATATGGAGGTCATTGTAGTATTTCTTAAATATTCAGCCTGACCTTATTGCTCACTTGTAAACGTCATTTGTCTCACGACTGCAAAGATATTGTCTATGTATAATGAAAAATATGAAACCTTTGGTTTTCAGTTACATCTATGGCATTCTATTACATATGTATGAAAAAGTTTCATAACATAACAAATAATCCAAAATGTTAGTAATATTGAACATATTTTTTTTACTTTCTCTGCTTTACAAGAACTAAAAATATCTAATGTTATACTAAGGGGGCATTGATTTATTCCAAGGTGCTCTAGTAGATGTTCATCTACCTTTATTAAACCTCCTATCCTCAACGATCCCTATCAAATGTAAAAGAGTTTTCAAGACATGGAGCTTTTGTCGGCCCCATGATGCCACCCAGGTGTAACGGATGAAATTCCTTTTCAAATTCACTTCTGGACTAGTTTTATTTGATTTTTTCTGTTCATTAATAGCTACCAAACAAATTTTTGAAGTACAAGATGTACGAATCTTAATATAAACCCAACTAGAGGGTTTCGAGTTCGATTTCTGTTGGAAATCAGATTATTTTATTTCAAGTTCGATTTCTGTTGGAAATCAGATTATTTTTGAAGTACAAGATGTACGAATCTTTATATAAACCCAACTAGAGGGTTTCAAGTTCGATTTCTGTTGGGAATCAGATTATTTTTGAAGTACAAGATGTACGAATCTTAATATAAACCCAACTAGAGGGTTTCGAGTTCGATTTCTGTTGGAAATCAGATTATTTTATTTCAAGTTCGATTTCTGTTGGAAATCAGATTATTTTTGAAGTACAAGATATACGAATCTTTATATAAACCCAACTAGAGGGTTTCAAGTTCGATTTCTGTTGGGAATCAGATTATTTTTGAAGTACAAGATGTACGAATCTTTATATAAACCCAACTAGAGGGTTTCAAGTTCGATTTCTGTTGGGAATCAGATTATTTTAAAAAGGAATGCCGTTTGATTTTCACTTAAGGTTTTTGTAATATCTTTTTGGTTAGTTGAAAGTGATTTCCACATGGCAATAAGTGTTCTAAGTTGTACTGTATACAACAAAAGTGTAATAAATTACAATATAAATTGTTTTTAGAACTTTATTTTGGTAGCTAGCTATCATTATTTTCCTAAATTGTTATACATAAATAAATGCTTCCATTTATGCCATAAAAAACATTGTTTGATTTTAATTTACCTTGTGTTTGTTGCTTATAGATGATGGCAAAGAGGGAGACACCCCTTCAGAAGGGGGTGAGGGCAGCTCGGAGACCTCGTCACAGCAGGCTGTGCCCACTCACGAGAAAGGTGAGAGACGACTTATCAATATTTCTTTATGTATGTTAATACGCTTAGACTAGGAACCAGCATACCCTTAAACCATAAAAACTATAATACTTTGAAAAAATTAAATACATACATTTTTTACAAACAATGCAAGCACATTTCATTCCAAAATTATTATTTTGGAATATAATTGTGCCATCATATCTGAATTTTACATTATATTTTTTTATTTTAATACTTATCCAAAGACACCACTTGACTTTTTTATTTTCTAACTTATATTCTTTACAGGAAATTTAAAAAATTTAAATTTTGGATACTGAGTTTATTTTTCTTGATTTGTAGTTAAAATTGATCTGTACAAATTTAAACAAAAATCTGACTGATGATGACCCATTTATTACATAGGTTTGTTTATAGAAGCATATAAAATATCAAATGCCTTTTTTTATCACATGGAACATAAAATTCTATTTGTTTTTGACACCAAGCTATGCACATTATCAAAAGAAATATTTTTCATTTCAATCCTGACTCATTACGAAATCAACACATTTTAAAAAGTATTCATTGAAATTTTTACTCAAAATCAGCATTGATATTTTTTACAAAATTCATATGGAGAATTATGCAAAAAAAATATTTAAATAATAATCCTCATAAATACGAGGATCCCAAATGGAATACACTTATTTGATTAAATGTATTTATTATCTATGGAATTTGAATTTTATGAAAATTAAATAAACACGTTCAATGCTAACAACGCGCCTAGTGCGTTCTTCTTCGCAACCGTCGGGTGCTAACAACGCGCCTGACGCATTTTCGTATGCAAACCAAAAATACCATTACTGCTCGTATGCAAACCAAAGATACTATGAACGCGTGTACGTCAAGTGATTTTTTTTTAATTTCAATAATTAGTCAGCTACACGTGAATTACCTTAATAATTTGATCGCATTGAATGTGTTAAAGCATACTTGTGTTTCCAGATTTCTTAGACACTTTAAGGCCAGTCTCCCCAGAGCCACCCACCTCCCCAGCTGCCCCCCAGAGGTTCCTCAAGATCAACGTCAGACACATCACCGATGGACAGGTATTCTTCATTTTATTTTTGATTTTAACATTCTGTGAGAAAATACACGTATATTTGAATTGATTTACTCTAAATTCTATTATCATATATATAATGGGCTTTTACTTTGTAAAATTCCACTATTAAGGAGATTTGAGTTTTGATATCTTCAACAGGTATAAAGTTTAGAAGTTTGAAGTAGGCTGGTATACTCTATATGTGTGAAAGTGAACTCCTTAAGAACATAATGCAAGGTTCATCGTAGGGACATAGAAGACATGGCTATAACTTCAGTAGGTACATGGTGTCGACAGAAATATCCTAAATATGGTTATCTTAAACTGGAGAATGTCTGTTAATGCCAGTGGTGGATTGGGGTAGTGGGCTACCGGGAATTTGCCGATGAATCAATGTATAAAATATTAAACGTTTAGTTTAAAAAAAAATTAGAGATCTTATAGATTTTTCTAAAATGGTATTGTTGATTTTACGAGTATATTCTGCAAAAGTTAAACTTGTATTCGTAGGTTTACAAGAATGTTTTCATAGCTTATAAATATTTATCAACATAGGTTTCCTACAAGAAGTATTTTTCCAAGTCCAAATTTCTAAGTTAAAATATAACCTGAACTGATTATGAAATTCCTTAACTCAATCGCATCTTGAATCATTGTCTTGATTGAACATCTTGCTGAAAAGATTTCTTGAGCAAGATGAGTAATGATTGTAACAAACAAGCATAAAAAGATTTCTTGAGCAAGATTAGTAATGGTTGTAACAAACAAGCATAAAAAGATTTCTTGAGCAAGATTAGTAATGATTGTAACAAACAAGCATAAAAAAGATTTCTTGAGCAAGATTAGTAATGATTGTAACAAACAAGCATAAAAAAGATTTCTTGAGCAAGATTAGTAATGATTGTAACAAACAAGCATAAAAAGATTTCTTGAGCAAGATTAGTAATGATTGTAACAAACAAGCATAAAAAGATTTCTTGAGCAAGATTAGTAATGATTGTAACAAACAAGCATAAAAAAGATTTCTTGAGCAAGATTAGTAATGATTGTAACAAACAAGCATAAAAAACAAATGATTAAATAACTGTCTAATATAAAAAAAATATTGTGGAATTCAACATCCAAGGTCTCAAAAGACTTCCTTTACCTATTTTGTCTGTCATTCTACTGCTGTTTAGTGCTGACATGGAGGTACTCTCTTAAGTAGGCCATAATATGCACTAGATTGTGGAACCAAAGATAAATGCTACCCCAAAACCACATCTAACATAAGATTTTTTTTAAATGTATTTTACACGTGGCAAGAAATGTACATAATTTGCGAGAGAACAACAGGTAATTTAATTTGGACACACAATTCTAATGGATCTGGGTTTGTTGCCTTTCATTTGTCGTGTCCCCAGTAAACTAGTATTTTGCCTGTATCTCACTGAGGACATGTAGCGTGAAAAAATAAATCGATACTTCTTTCCGATTTTTTATTACATAAGACCCCATTGCACATTCTCATCAATCTGACAAACAGTGACACTCAATTACATATGTATACATCACACGAAATCAAACTCCTCACACTTCATCACTCCACACAGACCAAAACGTACATCCCACAATATACTGCACATAATCATAATTTTTTTTTTTTTTTAAATTAAAAACACCACACTCAAGAGCTCACACAAACCTTTGCTACAAGTCATTCTTCTTGCAAGGTTGCGGTGTTAAATGTGATGTATTTAGTTTTTTTGGGAATTTAGAGTCAATAAATTTGAGTCCATCCATTCTTTAACTACACCTAATTCTTCATTTGCCTTTGAAAATACATCGTCCCATGTTCTGTCCTCGAACAGAAGAACCATTTCGTCCACAAAAGTAACAATCTTACCCCTGATAAAAAGATTACAAACCTGATTGACATATATCAAAAATAATATAGGTCCCAGATCACTACCTTGGGGTACTCCGAATCTCACAAAAAAAGGCTCACCAAATACACTATCACCCTATTTAACTCTGAGTGATCAGATAAATATGAAGAGAACCAACTAAAAGAGAGCGCCCACATATGCCCACCTCCATCAATCTGGTAATTAATATTTGGTGAGACACTATATCAAAAGCCTTTGCAAGGTCCAAAAAAACTGTCAAACATGCTTTCTCATTATCCAAAGTGGTGGTAACGCTATTTACTAGACGAAGCAAAGCAGTTTCAATTGAATTAAAATTTATCGATGTGAAGTTGGTACTGCTAAGTATTTTCTTACAATATCAAAGTAATATGCTACAATGTTACTAGAATTTATCAACAATCACAATTAATGATCGCTAAGATATAATAGGGAAATATATTTGATCGTGCCAATTTTATGTCAATCATATTTTAATCAATCTTACGAATATATCAGTTGTGAATTATGTCTTAGTGATTCTAACTTTTGATGAATATCCTCTTCAATCTTTGTTGCAGGGTGTGGTATCAGGAGTGTTGTTAGTGACGCCAAATGCAGTGATGTTTGACCCCAACGTGTCAGACACGCTGGTGCTGGAGCACGGGCCCGAGTCCTATGGTGTGATCGCTCCCATGGAGTTTGTGGTCAATGCTGCCATCTACTTTGACATTGCGCACATGAGGACGCATGATGCTAACCCTAATCTTAATAGGTAACACACTAATAGTAACTTCTTTAGTATGGTAATCCTTCAAATTATGCGATAGTCAATGAGCCAGCCATCTTACTGTACCCTCCATGGAAAAGTTGACAGTCTCATGACCCTAATCAAGTGGGGAGGCATAAAAACAGCCCTAATCTAAGTAGGTGACAAATAAAGTACACAAATAAAACGCATCATGAATAATCCTACATATCGTCATTGCTGGGCCTCGTAGTCTAGGAGTAATATTTCTCTAATTTTTTTTATTTGCTATCTAACAACCATCATCTTGATTGATTATTGATATACTTGGGTTGCCCATCTCTATAGAAATTTATCCGAACCTGACCGCCTCATAAAACTAATTTTAATATTTGATCATTATCATCACTGGTATAATGATAACCTGTTCTGGTGTTCCAGATTCAATTCCTAGATTGATTGTTTTTTGCTGGAGCTTGGTAGTTGCTACACAGTAATTCAAAAAGCGCTCTTGGAGGGACATTTTTATGAAACAGTACCATAAAAAATATTGATATATTTTTATAACTTCTATGTTAATGCTTGAAAGATTTGGAGAATTTTTTTTTTAAATTTAAATTGTTTTTCATTTTCAGAGGCGAGAAGCCTGAAATTTACTATATGAATAAAGTGAATTCTCCCGATAAAGATTCTCTAGTCAAGGTGAGTGTATTTCAAAGTTCCACATTAATTTTATTTACATGAATGTCATTATGCTGTATCCTGTTTCATTCCAGACACTACTTTCGCTTCATCTACATTTATACTTCAAAACTAGCTTAAAGATCAGTGTTAAAAGTACTTAGACTTCTTCTCTCATATAATTTCTCTCTCAAAGTCAGATGTTCAAGTTACTCATAAATGATACGGCTTCATGAATAGGGAGATTTGCAGTCTCAAACTAACTTGGGAAGATATGGAGCTGTGGAACGACCTGGATGAAAGTGTTTTATAGCATCCCTGTGTTCCTGATGAAACATAAAGGATAATGATGAATTATAATAATTTATAAGTACTATGAACAATATCATCAAGGGAGCAGTTGGTCCCCACTTCTTACAGTACCACTAGAGAAATGATATGTAGAGATAAAAATTCAAATAGAAAAATATTACAATGATGTGAGAAATTACTTTTCCAGGATGAAACATTCCCCGAACTGGCCACAACTGGTGACAATGATTCATCGGATGCGACATGCGAAAAAGAGGAAGACGATGACCACGTAAAGGAGCATAAGGAGACCAGCGCACCTAGCGAAATGGCCCCTGCAGAGCCTCCCGTGGGAGAGAGGGGCGGGGACGCTTTCCCCAAGGCCTTCGACAGGGAGAGAGTCACGCCTACCAATCCTCAGGTTCGCTATACAAATTTATATCAGGGCAATATATGTACTGGTTTAGTGTAGTTGATCTGTTTTATTGAATTATTCTTTGTCCTTTGCAAGGAGTTTGCTGAGCTTTACACTATCAACAGGCAAAACATTATACATCAGTACTGCCCTCATAAGCAAAAACGCAGCTAATAGCAAAAGTTAAGTTTTGAGAAAACTGCGCTTTTATGTTTTTCATTGCTGCTTAAAAATGTCGTGATTCATAAACAAAAAGCAGTAAAATGTGATTCATAAGCAAAAAACGCAGCAAACGCATAGGCACCTGCTGTCTTTTTGCTTATGAATCACATTTTATTGTTTTTTTGCTTAGAAAACCCTAGTATTTTGTAAAATTAAAAAAGAGATTATGTCCATTTTTGTGTTGAAATAAATGGTTTTCTGTATTTTTTTTATGGATTATGGTTCAGAATTTGATATGGAATATTGCCTCATACTTAGTTAAATTTCGATTTTTTTCCCGTTAACTGCGTTTTTGCTTATGACGGCAGAGTATATATTTGCTGTTTTTGTGATACGTTCCATATGTATCTCATTTTAAAATTATTTTGGCAGGAGGGATTACAAACTACTTGGTACAAGTTTCACCCTGCTTGCTGTTCCAAATTTACACTTGCCAAATACATTTTACCTGTTCATAAGTATACAGTGCACTTAAGTTATCTCTTCTGACAACCTCTGTGGCTAAGACACCCATTTCTCATCTTGATTCTTATTGGTGACATTTTTTTTAAATGGGCTGTAGTCTGGTTTTTACTTTTAATCTTTAGCAAATTTTTGGTTGGTTGGAACAGATTTTCAAATGGCAAACCCGCCAGATTGTTCTGTATACAACGAAAATGTAATACAATACAAGCCTTCTGCTATATGCACAATAGCTTCTCATAGCAAAGTAAAATTGTTCAGAAGAAAAAAGTATGAGTCCATCGGGTTTAATCTATTGGTTATTTATTAATCACAATACTCGTAAATAGTAATGAACAATTTAGATTTCAAAATCACCATATTCAATTTCATACCAAAAGCCTTACTATTCTCCTGTTATAATTTTTCATTTAAGTCAATTTACTTTTCTCCCGTTATAATTTTGTAAAAAATCACAAAAGAGGTATTGAAAAGCAGGGATGATAAGGAATTATCCACTATCTACAATGTATTATCAGCATCCTGCTCCTGTGTAACAAAATAGATCTTGAAATTTGAGTTTGATTATAATTTGAAAAACTTACTCAATATCTCATACACTTGAGACCAAATTTGAACATTGCAAACTTCATCCAAAGACCCCAAAACTCATTCCCATTCAGTGACTGGAAATTTTAGTTATTAATTATAGTTTCGAAAATAAAGTATTTAGCAATTCAGTCATAAATGTTCATTTACTTTTAAAAGATTATATCCCCTGTTAAAAAAATTATAACCTAAATTTTATGAAATATATTGGGTGTACAAATAAGTCACCGCCGTTTGACAAAAGTTGGCGCCACCAGTAAGTTATGGTTAAAATTGTCAGATGTAAAATGTCATTATCGTAAGGTTGGACATCTGTCAACAACATGACCTTGAAATATTAGTGAATTTTTATCAGTATAACATATTTTTTTGTGTTCGAAAATGTCAAGTTTTGAGCCGAATAAGCGTCATTTGCGGGAACTTTTGATTTACTTCTTCAATTTGAAGAAATCTGCAGCTGAGGCGGATCGATTGCTTGTAGAAGCATATGGTGAGGCTGCTTTAAGTGAGAGAAGTTGTCGTGAGTGGTTTCAAAAGTTTAAGAACGGTGAATTTGACATCGAAGACAAAGAACGTAGCGGAAGGCCGAAAGTGTACGAAGACGCGGAATTGGAAGTATTATTGGATCAAGATTCGTGCCAAACGCAAGAAGAACTTGCACTTACATTAGGAGTGACTCAACAAGCAATTTCACATGGGTTGAAATCATTGGGAATGATTCAAAAACAAAGAAATTGGGATTCATATGAACTGACACGGAGAAACTTTGAATGCCAATTTTCCACATGTGAAATGCTGCTTGCCAGGCATAAACGAAAGGGTTTTCTGCACCATATAGTCACTGGTGATGAAAAATGCATCCATTATGATAATCCAAAAAGGAAGAAATCATGGGGATCCCCTGGTCATGCTTCAACATCTACGGCTAAGCCAAATATTCATGGAAAAAAACTCTTGTTGTGTATTTGGTGGGATCAGCTTGGTGTCGTGTATTATGAGTTGCTCAAACCGAATGAAACCATTGCTGGGGCTGTCTACCGAACATAATTGATGAGATTGAGTCGAGCACTCGAGGAAAAGCGCGCCCACTACTACGCCAGACACGACAAAAGTATTCTCCTGCATGATAATGCTAGTCCACATGTTGCGGCACCGGTCAAAACCTATTTGGAAACACTCAATTGAGAAGTTTTACCCCACCCGCTGTATTCACCAGACATTACTCCTTCTGATTACCACTTGTTTTGATCGATGACGCATGGCCTGTCTGAGCAGCACTTCACATCATATGAAGATACCAAAAATTGAGTCGATTCGTGGATAGCCTCAAAAGATGATGATGATGACTGACGCGGTATTCGTATGCTGACAGAAAGATGGGGAAAAGTAGTGGCAAGCGATGGGTACTACTTCGAATAAAACATGAGGTTCCGTTCTTTCACAATAAATGCCCATTTTTTTATAAAAAACGGCGGAAACTTATTTGTACACCTAATACTAATTAAAATGTCAAATTTTGTCATTGATAATATTCTACGAGTGTATAAAAATAAATGTTATAATAATTTTTGCATTATTTATTTATACGAGTTTTTTGCAAGGAAGCATTTTGTAAGATACTGACTGCATTGTGCATTAAGATTAGTGACATGTAACATATGCAGGAAGAGAATTTGTTTTTGATTAATGGGAAATAAAGACAATTCTGAATAAACAATAATTCATTAAATATACTACGTTTAATCTTTAAAAAAATCCCTTATAGAAAAATCTCAATTGAGTGTCCATTATAGTGGAACAAATCAAAAAGAAATTTTACAATATATTTCTTTTATGTTGTTGATACATTTTTCTCTATATATACTGATGTTCTGAATATATGTATGAGGTGTTTTCTTTAGTAATATCTTCATCATCACTTGTCTCATCAAACTGTCAACATCTCGACTAGTTTAGAAATGGATTAGCCAAGCTTGAGCAATGCCATGAGTTGCTATTGTAGGATACTTATATGTAAAGTGTTATAATTTTGCTATTTTTTTGCTACTTTTGTTTCATATTTTTATTGCTCATTATTGATATTGTGTGAAAGGGGCTCTTACATTTTTTTTCAACCAACTTCTGTTTGATTTACCTCAGAACTTTCCAATCATAATTAACACATTAGCTGCTGAATATATTTTTTTCATATCATGACAATGCTAATAAATTGGCCCAATTTTTTTTTATATAGTTAAAAGGTGAAAGAAGGTATAATTCATTGTCATATATCCATACAAACCTTCAACCAATGAGTACCATAATACCACTTTAAGCTCACTTGTTTTTGAATCCGTCTAAATAAATTCAGAATGGAACTGCAATGGGTGTTTTGAGCAACCAGCACAACTCACTTGATTTGAACACCCAACAAAAGTTTTCAGCACTGAATGTGTTCATTACACTTTTTAAGGTTTTTTGTTGTTTTTGCATTAAAAAAGTTTTTCAATAGAGTATTATTGTTAATATTTTGATAAAATTTGCAGTTACATAATTTCAAATAACTAGTGTAACACTGTTGTGTAAAAAAAATAAGCCACCTCTAAGAATGCTTAATTTATAAAAATATTATATTTAGAATTTTTAATGTTATTCTTAAAACTAATTTTATTTAAAAAATATATCTAAATTTCTAGCACAGAAAAAAAATTAATTAGCAGCCTTGAAAAAATTAAAAGTTTATTTTCATTATATGAAGTCCTTTGGCAGTCTTATTGCCTTTTTAATATTGCTGTTCCTCGAGATATTGAAAAACTTTTTTAAAGTTACAAATTTTATGTAATGTTAATATCATAAAATTAAGTTTCGAAGCTTTTTCAAAATTTAGAACACTACAAACTTAATTATAAAGATCATGATTATAATTTAACGCACTGAAATCATTCGCAGCAATTTGTTTGATTGAATAGTTTGTTAAAATTTGCTTGTCCGAATTGTTCGTGGCACTTTGATCGAATGATACAAGATGTCGGCTATACAGCAGTGTGACTGTTTTACAATAAAATTGCCCATGCTTTGTAGATGATGTAGTTTTAGATGTGTAATTTATTGCCCAACAGCAAGTGAACGAGGAAAGGAGAAGATCCTTGCTCGACCATCATTGGGCCGTGCCGATCAAAGAAAGGATGTCCGTTGACTTGACTCATGAGGTAATTTTACGTTCATGTATTTTATCCTCTCCACTCTCTTCAGCTGTGCCGATTTTCCTTGGTAAGATAAATAAAGCACTCTTTTTTTCTTTTACTTTTCATCACGCAAGATGGCTGATAGTTGAACTGAATGCTTTGCCTTTTCTTTAAAAATATACAAACATCACTTTTTATCCCATATTTAGATAACCTTTATACTTACTTAGATTTGAAATGTCTCACTTCTTCTCTCTATCTTGGCTGGTTGATGCATTATCTCATCTTTCTACAGTGATTTTAATATTTTTTCGGTATTTTCACTCCATCTCTTCATTTACAAATAATTCATTATTTGATATACAATTCATAAGAGAGAGAAAATTCTCACTATACTACTTAAAAATGTTTTTCGGTGTTGTTACTGTGTTAAGTTGGCAATGATAGCCAACGTTTCGAAGGCGTTGCAGCCTTCACTCTCGGTGGTGATGTCATAAAACATTACCAAATATTTTAAACTTGTGAGATATGTTGAAAATCTTTGAACATATTTCTATCTATGTTTTGTACTCGTATAAATCATATGAAAAATTCTACTGACATTGGATTAAATAAAATCTAAGCAAGAAATTTAGTTAGATCTTATATTTTAACCACTTTTACAGGTATAAGTAAAGATTTTATCCTATACTTTAGTTTCAATCAATCAATCTTATAGTTACTCCAAAAGTACTCCTGTTTCTCTGTAACATCTCTCAAAAATTGACCACTTTGTTTTTATAATCAAGAGACATATAACTACTTATTCATCTTTTTTACTGTCTTTTTCTGTACTTGATGCAATTTTTTTGACTGCAGTTAGCCAACGTATTTCCCATTTTTTTATTATTGTAGATCAATTAGTCTAATCTTGAGTGCTTGAAGAATATGCTTGTAAAAAGATCCAATTCCCTTAGAAAAGAAGAGGCAAAGATTTTATTAGCATTTTACTATATATTTTTGTTTTTTCATAAAGCAATTGTGATTTTTTGTGTTTAAATTGACATTGATTGCACCATTTTTTTCTTTTTAAGCTTCTGAAAACAATTTTACTTTTAAAAAAGACTTCTCAAATAAAAAAAAAATTATAATTTTTCATTTAGAGAGTTTATTTATCTGAATCAATCATGACTTAAAAAAACATCAAGCTAGTGAATGTTTTTTTTTTTTATTTAAATGAATTAGAACTGTAGAGTTTCTTTTTTTTTAATTGATTCTGCTTATTTTATTTTTGTTATTTCTATATTTTTTGCTTCTTTAGTACACAGAACCTGGGTAAATCTGGTATATGTGCAAGTTTTGATGCACTTTAGTAAGATAATTTGAAATGCACCTTTTAATTTTTTTATGTAACACCACTTTTTCTTCGGTTTTGAATTTTTGCACATTATATTATATTGAATCTATTTCTACTCTTAACTAAAATCATTCCATGACAATTTTACATTACTTTTGAGTCACTTCTCAAGAAATATATTTTTCAATATCACATAATTTTAGTAGAGGAATATAATTCTCAAAAACATCTTCAAAGAAAAATATTTTAATGACCATTTAGGTTTTGGTTTTGTACCTTCATGACAAAAGAATATTACAAATCATTTTAAGATTTATTACCACCATGTTCGGTTACCTTTTAAAAAATGGCTGACATTTCAAAAGCATTGCATTCTTCATCCTTCAAATGATATTAAGACAATATTACTAAATATTTTCTTAATATCGGCTTTAGGATGAAGGCTGCAATGCCTTCGAAAGGTCCCCATCTTCTAAGTCAACCAATGATGGGAATTAATTCAATAATTATTTTCAGCTATGGATAATAAATAGCCATGAAATTTTTTTAAGCAAAAAAAATGTGATGTTTATTAAAAAGTAGGAATGCTTTCCTTCCAATATTTCTGAAGCATTTAACTTTGTAGGCAATTTTGTTTCGAAAATATATCATTATAGTGTAATGCGAATTTCTAAAATTTTGTTTTCTATTATATTATATTTGAAAAACTTTGCTCTTATTGGAACAATAACAAATTATAATCAAATATCGGAGTCATTTAAACATTCTACAGGGATATTAAATGAAACACAGGATAAATCACCACTTATTTAATATTCAGGTGAAAAAAATAATAATTCTTACTATACGCATAAAATTTAATTTATCTTGGTAAAAAAATTAACAAATTAAAAAAATATAATCATAACTGGATGACTTGTATAGTACTGTTTCGTAATAAAATATCACCTCAAGAATGGTGTGTTTTTACATTTATAAAATGCATCTAAAAATAAAGTCTGAAATAATGCAGGACACCGTTAATGCAGGACAATAAGTACAATCGGATTTTTTTATGAAACCCCAAAGCTATGAACTGATTTTAAAATATTCAAATAAACCTCATTGAACGCTTTTTAGATTATCGAAAATTATACAGTTTCTGCAATTTTACGGTACTTAATTTTGTTTATGACACGAAAGAGTTTTAAATAATTTTCATTTTCTATTTAAAAATTTAATTTGTTCTACGGAACACCATTTTTGTCTCTTAATTGTTTAAAGAATATATTAACGTCATTAACTTATTAAATTTTTTCTATAACATTCTCTACTTCATGTCTAATAGAGAGATGCACATTATTTAAGAAAAGGTGTTGTCTTATATAAAGTGCACAAATGTCGCTAAATACACACACACATGCCAGATTTCCCCCGCACAAGGCACTACACTACTGTCCCACAGGTGAGGGAGGAAGCCGGAGGGCCGGCACAGGGGCTGGGGGAGGGTGAAGGGTTGGGGCTGGAAGAGGAGTCCCTGCCACCCATGGCCGCTCCCGGAGCGGAGCTGCCTGCGCGCCACCTTGTCAAGCTCTCCTGCCATGACTCAGGGATTGACATCAGAGATCCGCTGCCTCTCATCGTGCCAAATAACACTAAGAAGGTGCACACACACCCACCCACCTCACCGCTCCCTCAAAGCAAATGAGTTTTTTCTATATATTTTTTTTTTATTCGATACAAAAACAAACTCATATGACGATCAATTAAACCTACTTTTCAGTCCATAGTAGCACGCTACTCAAGTAGCTAAGTGAAAAGTAGTAACTCTACTCTTAAGACAAAGTTTACTACTAGTAGCGTTTTATATGTATGAATCTTCTCTGTGAATTTTTCAGTATTAAATTTTATGAATTGATTATTTTTACTTATCAATTTGTTTTTATATATGTAGATTAATCAATAACTTTTCAACTTTTTAGAGACAAATTTTTATACTTATAGTCGGTAATTTTTAATATTTTTCAGTATTTAAGAAGCATTTTAAATATTTTCTAGATATTTTTATTTAAATTTATGTTTCCATTCTTATTTTTTTTTTAAATCTACCTTTTTATGTGTAATAAGAAACAAAATAATATTTTTTAGCATTTAAATATCACACACATTTATACAAATTATATAAAAATATAGAAAAAAATATATATTTTTATTAATTATAAATTTAAGAAAGATCACTAGAAAATGAGTTATAAATGAAAATTAACATCACATCATTTTAGTATTGACATGTATATCAGGCAGAGGTTTTCATGTTAATTCATTCCTTAAATATATAAATAACATTAACTTAAACACATTAACCTCTTTTCTGATTTGATAGTTCAAAACCAACCAGCGGCTTTAAATATCTGTCCTTTTTAATTACACCATTGTCAAGCATTTAAAACCAAGTCTACTGAATATGTAAAAGCATTCCCTGGAGTTGCATCAACTTCTAAAAGGTTCTAGATTTATGTTGTAATTTAATTAAGTCCACAAGGAATAACAGAACTCTTTTTCGAATATTGATGCGTGTACTGCACACATCAATCATCATGTATATTGCAAGAAAGCTAAAGCATTTATAACTGAAAAGACTGTCTTTGTTAGTAAACAGTGACACTGGTAGTTAAAACCTGATCTGACAGTAGCATCACACCGTTAAAGAGCCGTTACCCAGAAACAAGCTCAACAACTTCGGGTAATGGTGACAATTCATAGTGTTTATAAATTGAAAGTGCTGTATGTCATAACTGATCTATTCCTCTCTGATTGTGAGTGGGGAACCAGATAAATATTTTTACTATTTAGATTGAAAGAACGTTAATGAAACTCATTTGCTTTGAAATAATTTCTCCATTCCCTTTGATTATTTCACAATAGTTTAATTTATTTCTATAAGTCCAATGTATAATGTATCATCTGTAAAATTATTCAAAGTAATAATCCAAATTCAAAGTGAAAATAATTCTTTGTTTCAAATACAAATTCGTTATTAAATTTAATGTTTTATTATAATTTAATGGCAGTTTCAATACACCTTTTTAAGGTAAAAATGGAAATATCTAATATCTGAAAAATTAAAAACCAAAGAATGAAAATGTTTCAAGACATTATAGGAAATGTGTCAAAACTTGACACAATTTAACCAGGTCTAAATGGCTAATGGCTAGGAAATGGTAACGCAATAATATTTTCAAATTTAAAATTCTCTCAAATATTCATTTTTATAGCCATTTACATCCAAAAATACACTGTTTTAACATTCAAAAATAGTTATTTTCGGCAATTTTTAATGAAAAATATGTGAAACCAATATCATAACATTTTTTTTACATAAACTGAGTTTTCACTTTTTCAGATTTTTAAAACAAGATTTTTTTTCAAAAATGTTATTTAAAGTGAAACTTAGAAAGTTACTCACTTATTAAAATCTATGTTAAAGTTTTGTAACATTTAAAACATTTCTGCTATTTGCTTTTTACTTTTTTTGAACATTCAATATTGATTTTTTCTTAAAAAACCTGCGGCCGTCGAAAGTCTATAAATAATGCTTATATTTGTTGATCACTCCAAGCCTTCAACAATGCCGATGATATATTGTATGTAGGAATAATGGATTCATAAATATAAGTAGTGCATTAATTTTAAACTTGCTTTACACATTTGTTCTGCTAGAAGATGAGAATTACAAATGTCTATAGGTACAACTTAATAGAAATGTTCCCATTTTGGAAATGCAGCCATTGTATTGTGTCAAGCAAGATTGCAAGATTGATAACATAAGACTAATGAGGATTGGTGTAGTCCGTGTATAAAGATGATTGTTTTATAGCTTTAATGCTTAGATTGATAGTCTAGAGTTGCATTTAACTTTGTGTAAAACAAACGTGACATTTTACAAGCGACATTGTGTATGCCTCTGTAGTGTTTGTAGTATAATTTTTTTTCATAAATAAGTTAACCACTTGTTGATTTTAGACAGTTGAATATACTTTAGTTTCATCAATCACTATCCAGATTTCCATACATCACAATTTGTCTTATTTGCTTTCTTTACATTTTTTGTGACTTTTTTTTATTGTACCTGATGATTTTTTATCGATTTAATAATAAAGGTGCAAAATGAATAAAAAATAAATATGCTGTTCGCACAATTGCTATAAAAACTCATTCAAAGCTTTTAATTTAAAGAAATAAAAAATATTTTCAAATACATTCATGATTTTTTCTAATATATCAAATATTTTCATTTTTAGAAAATATTATTTTATTTTTTTTGTTTTTATAAAAATCAAGCCACATATGGTACATGTTCATCATGTAACATCGAAATCATATAATTGCTACATTTTTTTTAATAATACATAAAAAATTCACACAATATTACTATTTTCAAAATATACCAATTTCCCCATTACCATAAATTGAACACGAGTTGCCTAGAATCAGAAACAAATATACAAAACTCACACCAATTGATGATATTTTTTCTAGAATTCTCAAATAATAAGTAAAAAGTCTCATTTTGTGGTTATGTCGTCAATACTTAGTTATCAGAAAGTCATCATTATTAAATTTGGTGTTCGCCGCAAGCAGTTTTAGGTAAATATTTGACTAAATGATTATTATTTATTTATTTAAATGTTTACATATTCTACACGTGATAATTGGCCTATGTCAACTGTTTTACTAGACTCATTGCCTGTTCTGAGACATCTGTTTTACACCCTACGAAATTCGTTCATAACAATCCAACAAGTCCAAGTTGCAGCCGCTTGTAAGATTTGACAACTAAATTAAAATATATTGGCACAATTTCATTGAAACACCCAAAAGCTGTATATATGTAAAACCCAGCCTGTTGAAATATTATAAAAAATCAGTATGATTGTCCCTGTATCACAGCCCAACAAATACACATATTATGTATAGTACCTGGCGGTAAGTAATACACATCGGGCTTAAAAAAGATACTGTCGGTTTGTAGAGCGTTGTCTCTGTCGCACGGTGCGACGGAACACATGTTTGAATGACAGAGACGACGCTCTACAAACCAACAGTCTCTTTCTTATGCCTGATGTATATTACTTACCGACAGGTACTGTACCCTTATTTCATATATCCTTTTTATAATGGCATTTTTAACACTAAAACCAAATAAATAATCATTTAACTTTTCATCAAAAAGAATACTTTGATAGGTTATTGAGCAGAAAAGTTCTCAGGGACCACCAGTTTTCTTGTTACCCTATGAAGCATTATTTCTTACTTTCTGGACCATATTAAAAAAACATGTACAAGTACTCTGACCTCAGCAACAGGTCTAGAGCAGATACTTCCATTTCCTTTGGCCCACAATGTATTCATTGAAAATTTTGTATGGTCAGGAAAAAAAGGAAGGTTGGTTTAACGGCTTTGTTTCAAAATAATTTAACGGCTACGGGTTTACTAATTTTTCTTCAAAATGATATGTTCACAAATGTGAAATAAAGTGAGATATTCTCCATTTTCAGGTTTACAGCGATGCAGACATAGTCCTCTCGCAGGACTGGGTGCCACCCGTGTCCATAGTGAGCGGCGCAGATCCCCCCCTATCCGCACCACCCAACCCCTCCGAGGAGAGGGTGAGGAAGCATGCCGTTTCCTTTTCCCTCGACACCTCATCCACACAACCTGTTACTACACCACCCGCTACTGGAGATAAAAAGAATAAGGTAAATGTATTTCTCAATAAAGGGGAAAATTCTGCCCTACATGAAATATCTCAAATTCTTGCTTAATTTTATGGAGACAGAGTTCTTGGCAAAATATTGTCTAATGAGTAATGAGAAACTTAACAAATATACCTATAATATCTGAAATGAATGTTACTTTTACACCATTATGTTACCGATACTTTTCTGGATCAAGATATTTTAAGTCATGTCAGTCTAGTGTCCATAAAAGTTTTTCACCTTTAGCAGTTACAAGTGTCTTAAAACTCCCTCTGACATACTCATTGTGAATATATCCAATGAATTTCGTTACAGATGCTAAAGAGACTATCATACCCCCTGACCTGGATGGAGGGGCTAGCAGGTGACACGAGTGGAGGGGGGGGAGGAGGAGGCAGCTCCAGTGGCTCCCAAGGAGACTCGCTGCCCACCTCTGCAGACAGTCACAACTCAGGCAGTGTATTTTCCAAGGTTTTCAATAGGTCAGATGTTATTCCATTATACATATTATTGGTTTACCTGTAGGGTCTTTTATACTATCTTTGCATCAAACTTATTTAAGATAAACTTGATATTTTAATAAAATTGGGTTCGATTCTTCAGTTAGGGCACCCTTGAGGAGAGTTTACTGTCACTATATGAAGGCGCACTATATGAATTGACCTTTTATTATTATTATAAGGATAAGCCCTTCAATTTATTATAATAAAATAAAGCCTCAAACACAAATCCTATAACCTACTGATAGAATGCTTGTAGGAGACAATTTGTTAACATTTTCTCAGTCTAATTTTTAGGAAATTTCGGGTTCCATGGAATTAATATCCAAAAGGCAATAAACACACCTGATTTACTGTATAGACTGCAAGTGTTAAAACGTTCAAGTCTACATGTAAGAGTAACTTATTAAAACATTAAAGTCTATGCTAAAAGTGACTAGCTAAAACATTCAAGTCTACATCTAAGAGGAACAGGAATTAAATCAACTTCAGAAAAACACTTTAGCCAAACAAATATGTATATACAAAAGGGATACGACTCACAAAATACATATTGGATAAATATACCTCAATCCCTCATGCATAAATAAAAAGCCAGTAAAATGTGTTTTTCATGGTTGAATTCTGTCTTAAAATAAATTTCTTCCATATCAAGAATTATATAATTAAGATTAGATTTCAATTGTGAATAGTTTGATGTAAAGATAAAATTGACCATTGAAGTTATTTTATGAAGATAAATACAGGCACATTTTATTTATTTATTTATTAAAAAAGGCATATTTATATTGATTTAGTGAAAAAATTATGTTTTTTATTAAAATGATATTTGAAAAAAAATGCTTATAACTTTATCGAAATAAATTACTTGTACATTTTATATGATTTTAAGCTGTTTATTGAAGGGAAGATGCAAATTTCATTGTGCTCTGTTCTACAAATATCTACGATGTTTTACAATATGCATAGTACTCCAGTCAAATTTTGATATTGAAATATATTATCTAAAATCCAAATACAATGCAGCGAACTTAATTAATTTACGGGTGCCGTGATGTAATCTCTAGGCTAGTATCGCCATACCATTTAGCATCCAGGCATCCTGGGCTCAATTCCTAATAGTTGGTGGACTGGTTTTACTCTCAACTTATTATAATCTTATTTTATTATTATACTGGCACTTAGTAGTTATCTAAGGTGAACTCTGAGGGGACTTTTGGCTTAACATGGGCTACAAAACAGCACTTGTTTTTATGTCCATTAATATCTATAGCAGGGTTCCACATATTTTTAAATCACGAGAAATTTTAATAAGAAGCCTGAAGATCGATAGCAAAAACAATATTGATTTTGCACTGTTAATTATTCAATCTTTTGTCTGGGAAGAGATTCCCATTAGACTGTAATCTTGCCAGTTTGTACTTGGTGCAATTAATTCATTATGAATAAATAGATTCATTTAACATCAAAAAGTTTATTTTAGAATATGACTAAGTTGTCTTTACTCTACATTTTTGGATTTCACGATTTCGTAGCCATTTCGGCATGATTGTTTCTGCCCAGATTTTTCTGTGTTTGGTAGGGTCAAAAAAAGTTAATAAAAAAATAAGCTTTGAGATGATTTGGCCGCCTAGAAAAAATTTAAGAAAAAAATATTTTCAGTTCATATTTGTCAAGACCAAATATCTAATTATGAAAGAGTGAAAAGTCTTAAAATTTAAACAGAGTTTGTCTTGCAGTCAAATAAAAAAAAGATAACAAAAGAGGGCATATGGATACAAAAAACAACAAAAGAGGGCATATGGATACAAAAAACAACAAAAGAGGACATATTGATACAAAAAAAACTGGAGATCTTCTTACTGCTCTTAACATAGAGCAAAATCGGATTGTTGTTTTGAGACAATAAAATTGTACCACTGAAATGGAAACAGTTTTTCAATAACTTAATATTCACGAAATAGGTTATGGAGTGGGATGGCATGTGTAGCATCTATGGGATAGCATAGAAGAGGGCATAGGGAAATTTGCAATTTTTATCTTGTGAAACATGTCCTTTTATGCTTTAGTTATCAAATATGTGTTTTTTCTTTAAAAAAAATAACAAAATTGTAAATTGTCAAGCTGCTTCACACATCAGAATACATTCTCACAACGAAACCATTATTCCGTTTTGTTTTTTACACTCATTCACTCTCTTATTAGAATATTTATTCAAATGCCATTCCGTTTATCAACAACATTCACAATCATTCATTGCATGTGAATGATCACAAAACATGAAAGTCAAATGATCACAAAACATAAAAGTTAAATGATCACAAAACATAAAAGTTGAATGATCACAAAATACGTAAGCGAAACTAATCACGAGTCATGGAAATTAAATGATCATAGAACATCACAGTTTTCATTTTTATCGTTCTGGTGAAAGCGATAGAAAAATATAGATATATTTTTCACTTTTCAGAAATCAAGTTGAAATTAGCATTAATTTTCTTACTTTAGAAATTAAAAAAAAATTATCATTCATGAATGCGCTTTTGGGGAGAAACAGTGCCATTAAAGTCACCGGAGTTTCTTTTTAGGTATAAATCAACTCCAAAGTTGAATCTTCAAAGAAAAATCTTTTCTATCTTTATCCGGATATGTAGGACTTGCCCCATCTCCTCAAATTTACTTTATTGAGATATCACCATGAAGGTGTGGTCAGGTGGAAGTCTTCCCATTTTCAGATTCATTAACTTACTATATGAAGACTGTACGTTTGCTGAAGTGCAACATCTTGCACACTATAAACAAATACACATACAGATTTATTTCATCCACAAGATGAATGACAATCGAGCTCGATCACGAGGGATAACCTTGTTCTTTAGGTGGCGTGGCCCCATCATGGCAATATTTATCCTGTTCATTCAGTTACAGTCCGGAAGGACTCAGTAGATATTAACAAACTATTCTCTCGAGTTCTTCAGCCAAGAGATGTGGCGTCTTTGCCTTATTTGCCATTTGTTTTTTTCTTTGTGATGATCAGTTGTGCTTGGTGCAATGAATAATAATCCATCTTGTGTCTTTGATTATGTGACTGAGATACTGCAACTTGCGAACCTTCACAGTTTTAAGTAGTTCTCGACCCTTTTACATACAAACAAGCTCTTCCATATTTGTAACACGATCTGTCTTAGAAATCTCAAGGAAACATTTGTAGATAAGGATAGCCTAGTGTATTTTATTATGTCGTTGAGATTTTCTTCCTGCGATCTCTGCAAGAATATTAAAAACCTATAAACAATATAATAATACAAATTTATCAATTCTACGAGACCTTTTCTGTGAGCGAGTGTTAAATTTAACGCAGTCTACAAAAAAATCAATTGCGTAAATTAAAATAATTTCTCACATCAAAGAGAACTTTTTTCAACTTGAAAAAATTTCAAATAAACACGTTCAAAATCCTTGTAAAATTTCGATTCTCTCTTCTCGTGATATCTTCAAAATAGTATTGCAATCTGTAAAATATATGCACCAGAAAACATGAAAGACATTCAAAAATATATTTTTTTAAATCTAACCTTAAAAATACCAAACAGCATGTCAAAGATTGTTGAAAAACTCTTTCAAGCACATTCCTTAACTCAAGGCAATGAAGGATAATGGTTATACAATTATCTCTTTTCCCCTTTAGTTTATGCATATTAAACACCACAAATTTATAATAGCGTAATATTCATATAAAAGCAATTTATTTTTCTGTTTTTACGCTTACCACGCCGGATTGGATTAAAAAAAATTAACAATAAAAATTTTATAAAAACAATCTCGTACTTTTTCCACTGTTTTTGTTATTCTTTTTTTTTTTCATACCACATCTTTTCGAATTTGGAACACTTGCTAATATTTTTGTTTGAAAATTTTATTTAAACGCTGTTGTCGATTATTATTATTTGACCGGTTAGTTCGCCAATGAATCTGGTGGAGCTTGGTACGGGATTGTTCTTAAGTAAAACCCCATCTGAGGAGGGTCCCCATGAGAGTATGTTCCCATATGGGTACGTTGATTTTATTGCAAATTACACTATTTGCATTCAAACTATGTTTTGCAAATTTTTATTGGTGTCTATATATTATAATATATATTGATTTGATGTCTGTTAGAATATTTTATATTGAGAATTGTATTATAAAATCATTGTTAGTTGTGTTTTGTGGCTAGTCTGTCTGTCTAATTGCTAAAGCACTTTAAAATAATTACCTCCAAGTGTTTTTGAAGCATTCACTTTTCAGATAAGATCGTATGATCAAATAATTTCAATCAAATCAAATAATTTTACCAAGGGATATGGGTATATTTTTTAATTCATGTACAATTAAGATTGTAACATAGTTTTAGTTAAGTTCAATGAACTGTCTATAAAAATATGTGGATGTTTATTTATTTTCCATCTTTCATGTTTAACTGCCTGTGGATATTAAGTTTACTATTGAACATGGATTTACTGATATAAATTTATATTATTTTCTCATAAGTGAATCTATAAAACAAATTATATTTCCTTTACTTAAAAACTATAAAAATTGAAATAGAATTACGATTATTGCTTGACACATATTTTAATAATTTTTATGATGGAAAATGTAATGATTTTTACATTGATGAATTAGGAGCATGTCTATTTTTTAACCTTATAAAATCAATAATCTACGTAATAAAGTTTTGTTTTTATATTGTTATCTATTGGAAGTAGATATGATTTTATTTAAATTTTATGTCTTATAAAATTTTAGAATGGCATCCGTTGCCTAGTAAGTAAGATGCCTGTCTTCTGATCCATGGGCTAGATTCCCATAGATACTTATTTTGTTTTAAAAAGGTTCCAATCTGGTCTCACTTCTCTATAACATATTTCTGGTCCGTTGGAAGAAATTCCCACATTGCAATAAGTCCGTTAGATTGTACTGTATACAACGATAGTGTAATACAATTTAGATGCATTAAAAATATAGTAATCTTCATATACCTAACCAAAATGCTTTTTACACATGTTCTGATAAATAAAACTAAAGAAATATTTACTTATTCAGCTGAAAAGAAATGCTTCAATGACATAAAAAAAAATTGTTCTTAACCTTACTAAGAGTCTCCTAGCTCATTTTTACTTGAAAATCATCATTTTTACCAAAACATTTTTCTTAAATTAAACAAATTGTCTTATATTTCATGTAAATCGTAATTTATTTGTTACAAGGTCTTTGTTAAAAATACATCATGCACAATGGAAAAATTATTTTTGATAGCTGGTTTTTGTCTTTGGCAATATTTATTTATTATAGAGTATAATTTTAAATAAATCGTTAACAAAATACAAATCAGTAATTTACCTAATATTTTTAAAATTAAAAAAAATATAAAACCGAAAATCTAAGGAGTTCCCGAAGTATGTATCTGTCCATATGAAATATAAAGCATGTTTTATTTGTGTCCACTTTATATCTCAATGCACTCTCCTGATATTCATTCATAACTCGTCATTTTTATATTTATGTAAAATTCATTATTCGTTCATCATGACTCATCATTTTTATATTTATGTAAAATTCATAATTCGTTGATCGATAGATATATCATTGCCTGCCTTCAGTCGTTAGTTTATTGTGTATAATATTTTATTTTCATCTTTCAGAAAGATTCATCCTAAAACCGATTGCTTTGAAAATTAAATTAAATGCATGAAAATCTCTACTACAATATTTGTTTTTAATTTGTCTTTTTCCGAATAAGCTTTGTGACCTGTTTGACGAATGTTAAAAAAAACACAACATTGTTTTTAAAATTTTAGACATTGGTGTTTTTGACACATAAATTGCATCGTTTTGTTTCAAAGTCTCCTTGTGGAATGTCTATCAGTTACAAAATTACAAAAAAGAAAATGTTGATGAAAACATTTTATTTAAACCAGCTTGCCTAATTTTATAAAATTTTGGATGTACTAAAGTTTTTTGATATATTTTAAAATCAATCTTTTGAATAGTGAAGCAGAGGCTCTCAATATTTTTACTTTTAGAAAAAAATATATTATTCAACAAGTATTTGAATGCCTTGTTAAAGACATTGAAAAATATGAAAAACTGTAACTGTGAAACTTAATGATTCGATCATTTTAATAATTGCGAGTATAATTATGTAAAAAAAATCTTGACGAAATTTATTTATTACTAACAAATTAAGGTTTAACATGTTTATTTTTAAATAATTTACAATTTTTCTTTTTTTCTTTTCTATCTTATTCCCTTTATTTCTTCCCACAATAAATTAATGTTTTAGAAACAAATATGTTGTTCTCATATGGCACAATTAATTGAATGTAACACCTTGATTAAAGTGTAACGTATATTCTGTTACTTTTATTAATTATCTTACTTGATTGAATTTGACTTTCTGTATTATTCTTATTTATTTAATTAATTGGAAATAATTTATGTCATTAAAGAAATATAATTTTTTTTTTAAAAACTATAAAAAAAATATCACAAATCTTGTTCAACGATTTTGGTTAATGTGTCAGTCAAAAAGATGAGTAAAAAGATAAAAAACTACAATGTAGGAAAAGAGAATAAAAGCTTTTTTGAATTGTTGACTGCAATGGGGAAACAAAAGAAAGGATATTTTTTATTATTCAATAAAGTTTACTAAAAAATCCTGTTCCGAATAGCTTTGATATGGACAAATGTATATCACTGATGATAGCCGACTGCGTAAGGATGAAACTCGACCAAAATTAAACAGTTGGTCAATGTAAATTCTTAAAAAAAATTCATATCCATTTACTCTTCCTAGTAGATGAACTCCATGGCCTAGTTGATAAGACGTCTGTCTTCTAACCTGGGAGTTGCGGGTTCGATTCCCACTGATTACAGATTTTTTTAAAAAAGAGTTCCAGTCTGGTTACAATACAATATTCTTGGGAATATTACAATATATTTGACTTGTCGACACTTGCAGCTTTAATTTGATAGACACCATATTTGTATTGATCATAGTAATTAAGTAGTTCTTTTTAATTATCTTTTTTTCAACGACATGCGTTTTTATATCCCATTCTGAGGCTAACATCAGGTATACTGAAAGACTTTGGATTTAAGGTAAAAAATATGTGCTATGTAGAATATTATGAAACAGAAACACCCTTGGAATGGCATATCACTAAATGGCAATACAGGTATCCCTTGTTTAATGAGATTGATTGGTTTTAGAGAAATCGCATAACTAGAAAAACATGTAATTGAATTGATTTTAATTTGGGTAAAATTAATTCCAAACGAAAAAAACTGTAACCAAAAAGTAGTACAAAAAAATAAATCATTGTCATTTTCAATCACAAGCCTGCATCGACTTTTTATATATTAGGTGTACAAATAAGTTTCCGCCGTTTTTTATCAAAAATTGGGCATTTATTGTGAAAGAACGGAACCTCATGTTTTATTCGAAGTATTGCCCATCGCTTGCCACTACCTTTTCCGATCTTTCTGGCAGCATACGGATACAGCGTCGGAAGAATGCTTCATCTTTTGAGGCTATCCACGAATCGACCCAATTTTTGGTATCTTCATATGATGTGAAGTGCTGCTCAGACAGGTCATGCGTCATCGATCGAAACAAGTGAAAATCAGAAGGAGCAATGTCTGGTGAATACAGCGGGTGGGGTAAAACTTCCCAATTGATTGTTTCCAAAAAGGTTTTTACCGGCGCCGCAACATGTGGACGAGCATTATCATGCAGGAGAATAATTTTGTCGTGTCTGGAGTAGCAGTGGGCGCGCTTTTCCTCGAGTGCTCGACTCAATCTCATCAATTGTGCTCGGTAGACAGCCCCAGCAATGGTTTCGTTCGGTTTGAGCAACTCATAATACACGACACCAAGCTGATCCCACCAAATACACAACAAGAGTTTTTTTCCATGAATATTTGGCTTAGCTGTAGTTAGTTGAAGTTATGTTGAAGCATGGCCAGGGGTTCCCCATGATTTCTTCCTTTTTGGATTATCATAGTGGATCCATTTTTCATCACCAGTGACTATACGGTGCAGAAAACCCTTTCGTTTATGCCTGGCAAGCAGCATTTCACATGTGGAAAATCGGCGTTCAACGTTTCTCGGTGTCAGTTCATATGGAACCCAATTTCCTTGTTTTTGAATCATTCCCAATGATTTCAACCTATGTGAAATTGCTTGTTGAGTCACTCCTAATGTAAGTGCAAGTTCTTCTTGCGTTTGGCACGAATCTTGATCCAATAATACTTCCAATTCCGCGTCTTCGTACACTTTCGGCCTTCCGCTACGTTCTTTGTCTTCGATGTCAAATTCACCGTTCTTAAACTTTTGAAACCACTCACGACAACTTCTCTCACTTAAGGCAGCCTCACCATATGCTTCTACAAGCAATCGATGCGCCTCAGCTGCAGATTTCTTCAAATTGAAGAAGTAAATCAAAAGTTCCCGCAAATGACGCTTATTCGGCTCAAAACTTGACATTTTCGAACACAAAAAAATATGTTATACTGATAAAAATTCACTAATATTTCAAGGTCATGTTGTTGACAGATGTCCAACCTTACGATAATGACATTTTACATCTGACAATTTTAACCATAACTTACTGGTGGCGCCAACTTTTGTCAAACGGCGGTGACTTATTTGTACACCCAATACTTTTTTCTTAATTTTATTTGAATCACATTATAGTGAAATAGCATAAAGTGGGATCGCATATAACGAGGGATACTTGTATATAAAATAATTCTTTAGTCAGTGATAGGGAAATAACAAAACCATTTGAATTTAAGATGGAGAATTTATTTAATTTTCATCAAGTGTATTGATTTTACAAGCTTCATCATAGAGAGTGAGTACTTATCAGATTAAATCCAATATATTGAAATATTTTTTTCATTCAGGATGTTTATTAATATTTAGTATGACAATACAAATAGCAATATTTAATTGAAAATTTTTACACATTTTCTTATACAGACGCAGTTCCTACGGAGGTTTTGGAAAGTCAGATAATCAAAAGAAATCACAAATGGCAGCTCCACGACTGGATTACCGCAGTATGGTGTCTGTAGATGATATGCCAGAATTGTTCGCATCATTTGACAGTCAGTACCCACTTGTTCCTCATTTTTAATTCGACTATGTTGTAAGGTCACAAGAAATCTAATTTAAGGCTTACTTTGACACGTTCACTGCGTATAAAATACTCAATGTCATACAGAGATACTGGAAATTTGCGAATTTTTGAAAACCCATAACTTTGTTAAAAATCAAATTCTACTTTCTATTTAAACATCATATACAAGTTTCTTCATGTCTTCAAAACACATGAAACCGGCGACGACTCGACTCCTTATCCAGATACGTTTATGAGTATATCATAAAAAACGACCCTTTATATGAGTATATCATAAAAAACGACCCTTTATATGAGTATATCATAAAAAACAACCCTTTATATGAGTATATCATAAAAAACGACCCTTTATTAAAACCGCCGCTTTGACTGACCAGCAGGAAATACTGACATAAACTGAAGCGTATATAGTTACGCTAATAACTTTCGTCAACTTTTGAAGCTATGCTGTAATATTTTCGATTCAATGCATAGTAAATATGACATGAACACGACTCCCGTGTTCAACGCGTTGCTGCAATATTTGTATGGACACGGTAGCCGTGTTCGACGCAGTGAATGTGTTAAACTGTACTGTGAAGCGAGTACAGTATATATAATGTTTTCAGTAAGTATAAAAACAATTTTCTACTGTGTTCCTAAAATTCATGAATAGTTCATGAATATTATAATATGGATAAGAAATTAATAATAGAACCAACTTCACTTTGAATAGCTTAAAGTCAACCTTAAGTTAAATCTGAATTTAACCTTCTAGATCGTTAAAATAATCAATATTTTAATTAGAAATCAAGCTGCTTTTAATGCTCAATCTCATGTTTTGAGAATCAAATTTACCAAATATTTATCTTCAACTTTACAAAGAATACTTAATATTTTGCCACATGTGAACTTCAACAATATTGATTAAGTATTTTGTTAGTTTTATAATAATAATTTGAACTATATGAAGGTCATATAGAACTCCTCAGTGTTTAAATAGGAATACAAAGTTTTGACACCTGCATCCTGCCTATTTTACTATATGATTAAATATTGGCATATTACCAAGACACAAGAGAAAAAACTTCTTAATTTTTAAAACAGGTGCCTTGGGAGGATGATGGGTATCAGGTGGCATGATTATGTGACAAACCAGATCTTCAGACTCAACTACAGTCAATGACCTCCAAAATGAGAGTGAGGCGTAGATGTCTAGGTCACGTATTAAGAATGTTGCCTGGTAGTAATCTTGGCCTGCGTATAAGATTATGAAAAATGTATATATAATTATTAGTATCAAGCATATCATATGACTGATCCATTATAACACTGAACATAATGACAGGTGACTGCTATGCCATAGTTGATAGAGCACTTAATTTCTAATCCAGGGGTTTCGATCTCTGATGTAACCTACAAAAAAATCTTATCTAATTTTTATATAAGGCCTTTTAATATTTTTCTGGTTAATGAGAAGAAATAGTCTTACAGGTAATACTGGATATAACTAAAGTGTAATTCATAAAAACCTGGGCACAGTGTATTACATAAAAGAAAGTAGAAATAATGAAGAAACTAAAGTGCACTTTATACATTTTCCCTAGACACTGTCGATAATATAATTGCGGAAAAAGCAATCTAATTTCTTATGTAAATAATTAATATTCTAGAGCTGATACCGCGCCCTGCACGTTCGTGTGATGACCCCCCATTGTACCTGCGACTGCGCATGGGCCGGCCCACCAACAGGGCCGTGCCGCGCTCCACTCCACTCATGAGCTATGGCAGGAAGAGGATGCGCCCCGAGTACTGGTTCAGTGTGCCAAGAAACAGGTTGGCAACTCTTATGATATTGGCAACATACTGGCAACTGCACATGAGCCGACTAACCAACAGGACTGTTCCATGCTCTATACCACTTGCATATTGAATTGGTACATTGAACATCCAACTAGAACAAGTCTGTACAAGGAAAATACCCAGATTTGTTTCATATTTCACTTACATGGACACATGCCCAAAGAAATTTCTATTTTCTAACAAACTGTTGAAGCCATCTAAAAAAACACAAAGTGGATTTATATGCATAACTAGAAAAACACATAAAATGAATTTATTTTAATATGGTTGAGATTGGTTCCAAATGATAGAAAAGTAACCTAAAATCTATAAAAAATAATTATTGGTTTTTGTTTTCAATTAGAAGACCTACTTAGCTTATTCCTTTCCATCAGGTAAATTCAATTTTACTTAATTATAATTTTATTCAAATCATGTAAAGTAGGAGCACATATAACATGGGATATCTGTATTCCTATTTTACATTTTTAAAGTATCATTTCTTTATTCTAACAGGGCAAAAACATATATATATTTTTTTATTTTAAGTCAATGAAAACTATGTATTGGTGTTATTTCTTGTTTTGTTAAAAATGAGATTTTAACTTGAAAACAAAAAGACATTTTGATTTGCAATAGGGAACATCTCAATTATAAAATTTGGAATCATGAGACATCACATTCACATGTGATAATTTATTTTTGGATAAATAGTGAATTCTTGAAAGAGTCCCTTGTTTTGAATATTTTTGGAATAAATTTAATTATTGATTTGACGACAACAAAGCTCATAAGCTATAGCAGAAAGAGGATGCTCTCCGAGTATTGATTCATTGTGCCTTGTAACTGTTGCAACCATCTTCTATTAAGGCTAGTCCATTAATATCTATGGAGATTCTACACTGGTGACCTCCTCCGTGGTCTAGTTGGTAAGATGTTTGTCTCCCAACCCGGGAGTTGCGGACTAGATTTTTTTAAAAGGATTCCAGTCTGGTTTTCACTTAAGACCTCTTTAACATATTTCTGGTCGGTTGGAAGATATTGCCGCATAGCAATAAGCCTGCCAGGTCGTACTGTATACAATGAAAGTGGAATACAAAATAATATTGTACAATGAAAGCGCTTGCATTCTGAACAAATATGGTCATCAGTTCTAAACTAGTAGTTCGTTTTTTGTCTAGTTTCTGGAGGTAAATCCGAGTGTGACTTTCATCCTTTTAAAAAGCCAACCCGGTTGCACCCGGGTGTTACATTTTGAGCACTCAGATATTTGTTTTTTTTTTCCTTTCCTATTATCCAAAAATTCTTGGCCACCCTACATTTGTGGTCACCCTACTCTACTGAGACTGGTGACAATACACTTTTTTCAGATGTGGGTAGGTCTAAGTGCAAAAAAGATAACCATTTTTAGTAATACCGAAAGAAAGGCTTTACTTGACTGATTGTCAATATTACAATCTGATTTATTTTAAATACAATTTCTTGACACTTTTTAACCAAACAACAAAATCAAATCAAATAAAAAAAATAATAAAATATATGTATAAAAGACAAACAAAGCAGATTTTGACAGTTTGATAGCTAAATATTTAATCCTCTTTAATATCATAAAATAAAGTCACAATTACAAAAATCATCCTTATTTTATTTATGTTCATATTAAATACCCCTGTTTAACTGTATTAATTATTCTGGCAGGGTTGATGACTTGTACAAATTTCTGAATCACTGGGTACCAGAGCTGTACGGGGAACTTGGCGACGTGACGCAGAGAGGATACACCCTGGTGGACAGCGATACAGAACTATGGGACGAGGAGTCCACGACACCTGGAGATAAGGTTAGTCATTGCTTTATTTTGATCCTCCTTCTTGTAACAACATATCAGGTCCTTCCTTTAAAACAGTATCCTGTAACACGATAACACCCAAGTGCTTTAGTAAGTGAGGCACTGGATCGGGAATAATTGACCATGGGAACTGTGCAGTCAGGGCAGGCAATGTCAGGGACTAAAAAAAATGTTATGAAAGTGTTTTTAATTTTGCGATGTCCTGTCACTGTCAGACTGTTTTTTCATCCACAATTTTAAACAATGTCTGGTGTTTTTGCTTTCGCTCGTACGAAAAATCGTGTAATGTTAATTGATTTTAATTTAAGTGAAATTAGTTCCAAAAAATAGGTAACGTTTAAATGTTAAAAAAATCTATTGTTGTTTTTATTTTCAATAAAAATTTCATTTTGAATTTTTTTTTCACCGTTCAATGAAGTTCCGCAAACTTTTACAAATAATATTTTTAATAATAGCAAGTATTTTATAGTTCAAATATTGAGTGGCCCTCGTCTACAACTATTCTTTTAATATTGAATGACTCTTGTCTACAACTATTATTTTAATATTGAGTGACCCTCGTCTACAACTATTCTTTTAATATTGAGTGACCCTCGTCTACAACTATTCTTTTAATATTGAGTGACCCTTGTCTACAATTATTATTTTATTTTGTTTTAATAAATGATGGTTTGGTTATTTTAGGACAGGTATTCCTTGTGATCAATTGGTTGTATGTGAATAATGATTTAAATATTTTTTGGGACCATATAACTTCCTTTATATACTTTTGTCTATTCAATTGGAAGAGATGGCAATCTGGCAATAGGCCCACTAGATTAATTTACAATGAAGTGTCAAATTAATAAATAAATGGAAAAATCGCATATATAGAAAAATATGTAAAATGAATCGATTTTAATTTGGGTGAGATTAGTTCCGAATAAAAAAAAACGGAAACGTATAAAAAATTATTATCATTTTTATTTTCATTTAAGACCTGCATAGATTATTACTTACAATTGGGTCAATTGAAATAGACTTTTTATCATTTTTTCTTAACTTAATTTAAATCACATAAAGTGTGATGGTGTATGAGGGATTTCTGTACTACATATAACTTTCAAACTTTATTATTACCATTTTTAGTATATTTCATAATTGAGCACATTCATAGTTCATTTTGTTATATGTATATAATATATGTAACATATGTGAAAAAATTTAAGAAACAAATATTTCGATTTATGATGTATGTAAAAAAATATATGCACTGAAATGCATGTATTGTCTTTGCCTCTTGCACTTGGGCTTCTATCTTATTCCCACTTAGCTTATAGTTTGTGCAAGAGGGTGCAGATTCTGTGTCTCGACCCCCGGTGCTGAAAACCCTCGCTATGCCATTTGGTCCCCCAACACTAATTTAATATTCAGCTAAGCAAAAGTCTCTCTGAGATGAAAAAGCTCCTCAAGATTCGTCCCTCGTCAACCCTTGATCTTCCCATTTATGATGAGATATAAAAGAACATATTTCTCATAACCCAAGACAATCTCAGACCTATGAATTTTAATATTTGTAAGGAACTCAGTTTTAGTTCCAGCTTTGATTAGACTATTGGAGTTACTTAGTGAATATATTTGTGTTACCTAAGCATTAATCTGCGTATCTATATTTTGAATAACTCTATTGTATTACACTTTCATTGTATTGTATTACACATTCATTGTATACAATACAACTTGGTGGGCTTATTGCCATGTGACAATCTCTTCCAAGTAACCAAGAAAAGGTTAACGAAGCCGTTAAGTGGGTAGGGTGATTAAGCAAAAATTGAGTTTAAATGGTAACCAAATCCGTAACCCATATCAATTAGACCACGGAGATAATTCGTGCCATTAAAAAAATTTGGTTTTAATTACATCTATGTGCAATGATGCCAATAATGAATAACAAGTATACAATTCACCAGACTATGTACACCGGCAATGCTGCCAATCTCTTCCAACCAACTGAAAGATGTTATGAACTTAAGTGAAAACAATACTGGAACCCTTTTTTTTTAATTGGGTATCAACAGGAATAGAACCTGCAACCTCCAGTTTGGGAGGCAGGCATCTTACAAACTAGGCCATAGACGATTTTCACTTACTTTTATGGTCCATGCCTCAATTTCTTTCTTAATTTGAATTCAAATTATCTCTGCAATTTATTTGATTAGATGATATAGAGAGAGTGAAAAAATTTAAATACCTCGGAAGTATCCTAGTGGAAGACCTCGACCCAAAAACCGAAGTCAAGTGCAGAATTGAATCATCTCGTGCGGCTTTTAATAAAATGAGAAGTGTATTCTGCGATGATAATCTAAACTTGAAACTTCGACAACGGTTAGTCAAATGCTACGTTTGGTCAGTGTTATTGCATGGAGTAGAATCATGGACCCTCAAAGTAAGTAGTATGAACCGACTCGAAGCATTCGAAATGTGGATGCACCGGAGAATGCTACGGATACCCTGGACGGATATGGTCAGCAAGACGAGAGTTCTTCAAAGAGCCAAAGTTGATAGAGAGTTGCTGACTAATATTAAAATCCGAAAGGTGTCCTACTTGGGTCATGTACTTAGAGGAGAAAAGTATAAATGACTGCACCTGATCATCCAATGCAAAATAGAGATTCGAAGAGGTGTTGGCAGGAGGCAAATCTCCTGGCTCCGTAATATATGTGATTGGACTGTCATAAGGGTCGTTGGAGACCTTTTTCGGGCTGCCGGGGACGAAGATGCCTACTCTCAGGTGATATTCAACATTGGGAGGACCTGACATGACACTGGGAAGAAGAAGAAGGTTATTAATTTTTAATGTAGTATTTCTTATCTTTTTTTATTTTTGCCATTTGTGTTTCATGTCCTTTTTCTTTGTAGTAAATCATATTTCTAATGAGAATTTTTTTACAGGGGGAGCGTTCAGACAGCCAAGGGGATATGGGAGATTTGACCAGAGAATCCTGGGAGGTATGTACTTACCATTTTATGTTTATGTTTTATTATTTTAAATGTGACAATATTGTTCTCTTTAACCTGCTGAAATTATTTATGTTATTATTATTAATGAGGAAATTTAGTTTTAATTATGGGTGATTAATCATGAAGGATTTTTATATTTGTATGATATTTTAATATATATGTACCATGCATCATCATGAAGATTATCATCTGTCAAAAGGACTTTATATTAATATCTTTTCCGCATTTTTAATACAGTCGATCACTTATATTCAACAGCGGACTGAACCTATGGGTTACCGGGTATTTCCCAGCAGGCTGATGTACAAATGGACCGAAATATTCAGTTTACAGTTTATAAAAAAAAACAAGACACTTGATTTGTTCTGCCCTCCACGGATAGGGAAATATCACACAGATGCCGGTGATGATAGTCCACGTGTGGGACTGCGCAATGTATTTGACATCAAAAAGGGGTCGGTCTCAACCGATTTCCCGGGCCCATTTTATTTGCCAGTCCGTTGTTGCTTCTTTTTAACCTTAAAAGTATTTGAACATTTATCAAATTTAATATTTGTTCTATAATTTTATAAACATGTGTTTTTTTTTTATTTTGTGGTGATTCCTTCAAACAAAATTTTGAAAAATAAAAAATTTATTATGTAGACTTTTTTTAATCTGTACTTATTATAACGATAAATTATTAAGCAATTTGAATTACATAAATCATATTTGTCATCTAACACTCTTGACTTCATAATTTTTTATTTAAAAATATATCCCTTTTCTGGTTACTTTCCATATCGCGTTTCCAACATGATATTTTAGTATTTTCTTATGTTCAATGAGTCTAAATATTTTTTGTGTGTAACACACAAACACTTCTCATTTTGTAGAATATTATTTCTAACATATACACGAATGTTAGACAATAATTAGAAAAGTTTTTAAATGGTTATACATTTAAATATTTTGAATTATTTGTAATAACAAACAACAGCGACATTTTTTTTATGCACATAACAATGGATATCTTAAATCATGATTCAAAATGAGTTAAGTAAACCAAAATATTCCGAAATTGAACTTTTTGATGTAAATACAGGTATCCCTAGTTAAACACAATTTGGTTATATCTAGATTTAAAAAAATATGTATTAAAAACCAACTTGAATTTCGTAATCATGCTGTGAATGAAAAGTTGCGTGCGTTATTCAGTCTCACTAGCGGTGTAGAGCATACAAAATGTGTTTGCTGTTTTTCAATATATTTTCCTGAAGATTAAAATCAATTTACTTTATGTGATTTTTCCTAGAAATAATTAATCACGTTAAGTGAGAGATACCTGTATTTCATTAAATAAAAAATGTTAAATTTAAGATGGCAGCTTTGCGGCCATTAGTCGACTCTTCAAATAACAGTTCAAATCATATTATTATTGTGTAAAGGTGTATTTTACTTGAATGTTTCAATTCATCAATTAATCCTTGGAATTAGGGTACTTTTTGTTTTGCTGTTACTAAAACTCAATCACTTTCCTCCAATTGCAACAGGATCTCTGTTCATGTATAGTATATATTAGATGCTTTTTTTATCATTTATTAAATTCTTATTCATATTTTTATAACTGCCTTACAAATTGATATTATGTTGTAAAATAATAAATACTTGATTATTTCGAGTTAACTGACTGTAAAATTAAAAGTATCCTTTCAATCATTTATAAACGTTATATGCATACATTTAATATGTATTACTTGTTATATTTACTATGTATAAGTTTAGAATGTAAGATGTCTTCAGTCACGAATATCATCTTCATTACCATCATGATCACCCTTATCAGATTTTCCTCATAGATTCTGAAGATTTTTGAATTTCGTCATAAATCGAATCATTTACTGTGGCTTCATAATAAAAATGTCGATGGAATTGATTCTAAGGAGAACTGGCTGGAAAAATAACATCATAATTTGAACATAGATAGGAATATAACAGTGGTATTATGAATCTAGAGTTTAATATTTAATCTCTATCAAAAATGGTAGCAATGTAAAATATGTCATATATTTAGATCATACTGATTTAAAAGCAATATGAAAAATAGGGCAGAGACCACTGCAAAACAGATTAGCATATTTATACATTGACTTTACCATAATACCATTCTTTTATTTCCTGAATAAAAAACTATCACTATGAAGAACAAAACGATCGCATTTGATGCATAGTTTTAATTCAACCCCATAGACAACATGAGTACATAATGTGCATACCATAGATGTCAAGCAAAAAAGAGAAGAAAATTTTAATAGTTTTGGAAAATGAAACTTCTCACAAATACAAATAAGAAATCGAGGATATTGAAGTTTTAAGCAAATGTAATTTTACTGAATCAATTAAATGTAACATAGCCTGTTAGAAATCATATTATGTTATTTTCTGTATTTTTTACATGATTACTATTCAGTGTTTAAAATCATATGTATAATGACAACTTTTCTATTACTTATATTTTTTTAATCATTTAAAAAAATATATAAAAGTTTCTCTCAAAATATAGTACATGCATTTTAATATTGAATTAATCATAATGTACATTTATAGAAAATGGATAATGGAATAATATGTTTCGAAACAGCTTTAGCATTTGACAACACTGTTTTTATTTGCAGCCGAAACAATTGACAATGGATTCAAAATATCTAAAATATCCTTTGATATATATCCAGTGAATCTTAAATTATTTTGAAAGATGTATATAAAATACCAGATTATTGATTAAATATTATAGACAAGAATTGAGATTTACTGTCGCATATTTGAAAGCAGACCAAGCCTCATTTCATTTCATCCTGCTCATCATTGTCATCACTCACAAAAGGATATCATCACATCAAAGAAAATCTAACCGTCTCATCTTCATACCCACCATCATGGATCATCAAAGCACATTGAGAAGAATTGTCGAAATGAATTACACATTTTATGAGTTGAAAGTATAATATTTTTAATGATCGGGCAGTTGTTGAAGGCGCCTTATGTGAAAATCTACTCGATACTGAAGAGCCAGGGACTTTCCGGAGATTCCGACGAGCAAGCGAGGGATGAGGTACATGAGCGTAGTGTTCCCTAGCGCCGTAGTGGCAGCCTTGTATCCAAATATTCCCCCTCTTGATGTTCAATCTTTGTTTTCAAATATACAATAAAATATATCTTGGGAGATTTTAATAATTTACATTATTCTCGAATTATATACCTCATTTATTATAATGTGGAATACCTCATTTATTATACTGTAAAATTCCAATTTTAATTATATAAATCCAGTGTGGCTATTTTGAGGAAACAGAACTGTAACAGCTACTTTTTAATCTAAATTAGCGTGCCACTCAAGTATTCCATGTAAAAAGTAGTAACAGCGCTATTCAACAGTTACACTTATGATGAAGTGCGATACTTTTACCTTGTTACTTACTGAATAAATGTATGTGAAAATGATATTTTGATGTTTTCGTAGATCGAAACATGTCCCTCACATTCTATAAATTCCTGATCTACAGTTTATACACTTTTCTATGAAATGTGTTTATTGCAAAATATTTGTAATGTAATAATATTTTATTATTGAACTGAATTGTATTTTCGTTTATGTATGTATTACACTTTCTTGTATACAATACAATCTAGCTCATTATCTTATTGGGAAGCCTTTCTCTTCCTGAGTAATAAAAAATGAGCTGAGATATTAAAGCTACCTTGAAAAAGTAGCACTCTTACAAGAACTTTTAAATTTCAAGTAGTAAGCTATTCGAAGTAAAAAGTACTAACGGCGCTACTTTATAGCTACTCTTGGACAAAATGTGCTACTTTTACCACATTACTTGACAACACTGATTATTTGTTCCCCAATAGGAATTGAATTTGTCATACTACTGGAATTAAATTACTGCTTATCATATAATGCTTCAAAATTTAATTTATGCTAGAAAGTTTTTTATTGCCCCTGGTATAAAATCCCAACTAAATTAATGACGAGCAGATACACAGTGGTTATGACAGATTTTCTTGATTTTAGGGTAAATAATTATGTAGAAAATCATTTCTACTGCAAGTATTATGTATTTATTTATTGATAATGTATTGTTAGAATCTCACAAGATTGTTTTGAAATGGATCTGAGAGGGGTTTCCAGCATGTCACGCCTGTTTACTGGAGATGTTTTATGTCTAGAGCAACCAGAAAACACATCTTCCCAACGAGACCAGCTAGTACTTTAGTATCATCTCATCTTTACCAATTAATAAAAATCAAAGAGAGGTTTATTTTAATTAATATTTTAATAGTCTCCATTAATAACATACTTAAAAATGGTCAATATTATATGTTACTGTGTAACTTTGAATGTATGTAATTGAAATTTTGTGTATGGCAAGGTCTAAAAAAAAATCACCTGAAACTATTGATGCCAGACTGTCAACTTAAAGTAAATAATTTATGGAGTTAATCCAGAAATAATTGAGATTTGAAGCATTGTATTTCTTTTTGAGTTTTCAATTGGCAAAGATTCTTGTATAGATTTAGTCTTTATGTTTTTCTTCACTTGTTATAGCAATTAGTGTCATTTTTGTGTAACATATTCATATTTCAATTTCTGACATTTTCTGAATGCATTTTCTCTGTTTCTTTTGTATTTAAAAAATACATCGCAATTTCACTAAATACTATTTACTAATCCTTTTACAATTAAAAAATGAAAACTTGAAATATGGGTACACAAATAAAAAATATGTGAATCTAAATGGTTCTTATTCATATTGTAATATTGTCCATTCGATGGATCTCATAATTGTAAAGTAAAATGGGGCGCCTAAAGGGAAATTTCAATCTAGATGGTTTTTTGATATTTGATTTAACAAACTTGAGGAAATTACAAGAAATTGAACTTTGTATCATGCAACCATTTAACTTCCAAGATGTTGTTTATGGCATTGTGTAAAAACATCTACGCTAGATACATCTTATAAATGACTAGGTTTCTAATTTAACCAGTCTGCAATAAGAAATAGTTTAAAACCCTAGAACACCTATCCAGCTTAACACATTATGCTAGCTTATCAATCTGAGATTCAATATTAAGAATTAACTATATTAAGCTATTCCCAACCCTCACAATCATTGACTAACATCATACAAAATTTTACTAATATTTTAAGAGTGTATTCTATATTGTCTTCTCTCTATACTTTGGGTGTGGTAATCATAAATGCAATAAAAACGTTTTAAAAATTTGTAATAAATATAGCCTGTGCCAAAATTATTTTAATGTGACATTAATTAAAGTGGTGGCGTTTTTTTAACCCTAAAAAATATGCAACAACATAATTGACTGTAAAATCATATTTTTTATTACACTTCTAAAATGTTTCAGGTCAATTATTTATTTTATTAATCAGGGTTAACGGTTCTGTAAATATTTAACGGAGTACAATTATTTTCTTACTCCGAAATATTTTTCAGATTACATTAACTTCAAAAGTAACAAAAAAATAAAATAGATTGTTTAAAAACAAATACAAATAGAATGCTTAATAAAGATTGTATCAATGAATAGATTGAGGGATTGAAAGAGTTAAAATCATAGATGTACAACTTGTAGGTACATAAATTTTATTTTGAGAACGACAATGAACAATATATCCTCCTACTTAAAACTCGATATGTATCAAATAATAGTTAAAATTTAGATCTTCTTTTAGAAGCCACAAAACACAGTTCACATAGAGGTGTTTCGGGCACAATGCGAATTTAGGATAATTAATTCTTTCATAAAACGCTGTCATGGAACATGCTGATTATCTGTTTCTCAACTCAGCCGTATAGATGCATAATTGCAAATTCAGTATGCATATCAAATTAAAAATAAATATGGAGCTATCGTGCGTAAATTATTGTCTTTTTTTTTTTTAAGTCGAAACATTATGATATTAAACACGGATTAGAGATGCGGTAGCGCGTGTACCACGGTGTATGTAAATACGATTTTAAAAGAAGTAAATTACAATATGAATAACTACCTTTTAGAATGATAAATGTCCTACAATTATCGAGAACACTCCAACCTGTCATTAGACTAAGTAATATGTACATTGCACAATATTTTTGTCAATAGACTTGTTGAATGTGAATGAAATGTTAGAGACAGCACCGCCTCTGTAGAGACATTCCCCAACAGCTCGTCACCAGCCTCTTAGTACATTTATTTCATGTCTTCATGTTTCTTAATCCATACACACTAATAATTTCAAAATGATTTTTTGTTTCATTATGTCAATATATTTGGATATAAGGAAAGACAATTGATTCTGCACGATCTATAGTAGATAGATCATAGATTGAAATAATATTTTTAAATCAAATCAATCATTCAACTCTTATTTCAGTAACTCAATCATTTTGCAGACCACATTCGACACCTAATATTAATCCTTGCATAACCTCGATACATTGTCTCTTGTAAAATTTCATAAATATTTTTATTTTATACAATCCTACATCCACATCACGTGAGTGGCATGAGTAGCTATCTACAAATTTTTTTTGTAATTCTAAAGCTAGGGTCACATTAATCAATTCATACTAAATTAAAATCATTCTTTTAACTCAAATAACACACAATAAATGCACAAGAGCGTTTAATTTCTTTTCTATTGTATCTTTTAAATACTTTTTTATATGAAAATACAATATTAAGTCTTTATTATTTTTACTTTGAAAATTCATTTCAACACTGAAAATACCTTGTTAATTGGGGCTGTTATTATGTGTGATTTTTCTCAGTTTAAAACCATTTTAAATATTTATCATATCGCAATATTGGAGTAATTGACTTGATATATTGAAATTTTCACATAGTCTCATCAGTATCCTTAGGGTAAAACTGAATAAATTTTTTGAAAAAGAGATTTAAGAAACAAAAGTACATCTCAAATCTATTCTTACATATATTATAGATATGTTGTTATTTACTTAAGTGTTTTTTTTATTACTTAATAACTAAAACAGGTATATCATACATTTTTATAATTATACTATACATTACATCTAGTAAACAAACAGGAATCATTAAACACGTTACTTATAAACCAATTAAATATAGCATTTTATTAAGTTTTAAAATACTTACCATAATACAATAAATTTGATTTTTTCATTTATGAAACTATGCACTTTTTAAAGATGCACTTTATAAAGGACCAAAATGTTATTTATTTCAAACATAGCACTTTCATATAAAATTAGGATTACCATACGTCTTTTTTGACCTCGTGTGCGTTTTAAGATAACAAATATTTAACTAACAAGGTTATTGCAATATAAGAAAAACTCCCTGTTTCAATTTCCACACAACATGTTTTCATTGCAGACAATGCCGAGACAACTCTTAACATCGATAAAAATAGTTGTATAAAATGTTGTTCCCAATATTCAATAAATGTCACCGGACAATTCAAACTTATATTTAAATATTTTCAAATAAAGTTTAGGTTTTACTGTATTCTGTGTTATGATTTTTTTCTGCACAACTGTAAAATTGCTCAAACACTGGTTACAATGATTTGCTTGGCAGAGATATACGTATATGAAATATCCCCACTTAAAATCTACATGAAAAAAATCATCCATTTGTCCGATATTCGTACATTGAGGATATAGCAACATTCCTTTTACATTTACTTCGACCATTTTTCATTTTACAATATTAAAATTTGCATTCAAAAATGAATCACACAAAACAGTTGTATGTCTTAGGTTTTTTAACTTTGCATTTTACAAAAGACATTTGTACAAAACATAAATGACCTCCTTTTTGTGTAAATTTTTCTGTGTCAAATCTCAACTTGAATGTATGCTTTTCTTGTTAGCGGAGTAGTTTGATGTTTTATCGTGAATATTCATTTCCGTTATTGTTTTTTTTTTTTTCTAGTTTAAAAAATCACTTTTCATTCTCGTTTTTTAGAGTTTTCGTCACTTGGTTTCCTGCACACAATATTAGATCATTATATCTTTAGATGTAAGGGAATAATAGATGTTTTTATTTTCAATTTAATGTTTTGTGTACATTCATATTGATCCAAGTGTGTTATGTTTTGTTCAATGTTTTTTACAACGGAAATTAAATTTATGGAGCAAATTAATAGCCATTCTCATAAAATATTGCTCAACATTATGTACCAGTATATATGATATAATATAACATAATTGTAATATTACACTTTCATAGTGTACAGTATAATCTGGCAGGCTTATTTCCTTTTGGAGTTTTTTTCTTTGGAATCATATGTGGAAGATAAGCAGTATGCCTTTAGTACACAGAAGAGGTGCTTTAATTACAAGTTGTTTTAGTTGGTTTTAAGAAATTGCTAGAGGATATTATTAACCCTGCCAGTTTGTATTTTGCACATATAATATCGAGTTGTAAAAAAATGGTGGTGCCTAATGTATTGATGGAGTCTTGTCGTAAATCCAAAATAAAGCAACTAGATAACTGATCGCATCAGTTCTTCATAATAACAAGTAATTCCATCAATATTCTTAAATACGGTGGCTAGTTCTTATGACAATTATGAAAGATAGTGCCAAAGAGGACATATACCAGCAAAAAGTCCATATGAACATAATGACAAGCTTTATTAACCTTTACAGAGTTTATGACTATAGAAAAAATAATCATAGAATTTTACTAAATAACGGAATTTTGTGTATTTTTCCTACATCTAGTAGTCTCCTCTTCTGACAGCTCTTTATAATTAGTGGTAGGCATGAGCATTGCAGTTTTGGCAAAATATAGTGTTATGGCCATGTGATGAGAAGGGAGGATGATCACATGCCTACTCTGGAGATGGATAGTAGTATCAGGGAATAAGAAAGGCCACCTGGCTGTCAACTTGAAAAGTGGCATAAAGGGTTCAAATGTGGACAACTCAACAACCCATGACCATAAAGGGTTCAAATATGGACGACTCGATAACCCATGAACAAGGACCAGAAAACGAGATGAGGACAAGTGATAGAAGAAGTCCATTTACGCTAAAAAAAACTCGACTCCGATACTAAACTGGAGTATTCCGTTTTTTCAGATTAAATTTTTCTCACGGACTTGCGGACCAATTATTTTGCCATGACTTCTTGTGAAAGAGACAGCTGCCCTTTGTTTCTTCAACAGTAATGTTGAGCAATTAATACCTTATGGAAAAAAAAAGCTCTGTTATTTTTTTCTACATTTTGTATTCTCTTCAATATTAATGAAACAGTGATTCGTTGATTCATGTCTGCTGAGCATTTGAGTCCTACGCAGATCGGAATTTTAGTGCAAATGTTTATACAAATAAATATTTGAAGTGCCGTCATAATATACCAGATGTTAATATATGTTGTGTATTATAAAAAAAACATGTGAATCGACTAAAATATATATTTTTTGTTTAGTTTATAAATATTTGTGTCACATTTGGTTTTAACGAAATGTTGTTTTGTTGGGATATATTGCGAAACAAGTGTTCATACTTTACAAAATTAGAATCACTAACTAAAGCTGGTTTGATGCTTCATGAATAAGTTCTCTGGTGTGGTTGAAAATCAAATATCAAGTGTTGGAGTGAGAGGCAAACTTTCCATTATTAGAGTATAGAATTCTTACAATAATTGTAAGACGTGGACCATAATTACAGGTCTTAGACACTATTATTTCTCACAAGGCATGTCTTAAAGCTTCATTTTTCACAAAGCTGACTGTTAGGAATATTCATAGTTGTATCAGGTTGTATTTACTTCATTCATTTGTATGACCAAAACACTTCATTGTCTTCGATTCTGTTAATCAAACTGTTTTGTTAACCCTTGCCTTACTGTGCTAAAAAATTCCGCCAGCCACGGTGCTGGACGCTAAGCGTCCAGTGAAAAATGTATATTTTAAATTAAAATTATGCAAAATCTGCTAGATTATTTTTTTATAAAAATAATTTTATTATGTATTAAAACGTCGAATAATCAAATAAAATATAAGTCCCGGTCACTCACTATCCATCACAGGGTGGCAAGTGTTCATAACCGAAAGTAGTAGGCATAGTACGCAAAGACATGTATCAAAAACCTTTTGGATGATCTCTTAGCTAGATTGGGAACTTGGGATTTCCTTTTTTTATACCATCTGAAAGCCCCCTGAGTAAAAGATTAACATCTTACCAACTAGGCCACACAAGCTGTCTTTATTATACTTTCATTGTACACAGTAATCTAGAAATTTCTTTCAACCAACTAAAAGGTAGTTTAAAGTGAAATACATTGTGAATAAACCTTATGGGACAATTTGTTTAATTACCACAGAGAATCAAGCGGAAAAGTTCTTAATGGAAGACAAGATTGACCACATAATTTTTCATCGTGATTCTAGTCTATTTATATAAAGCAGGCTTATTTGGTGTTTTTTAGGGTTAAATTTTAACATTCCTGAATACAATGAAAAATACCGGTTACTTTATATTATAATCAACAAGTTGCCTTGAAGTTTAATTAACATTTTGCAATACATGCCGCTTTTGATCCGATTTGAAATGAAGTACCTCATCGGATTCCACTTTGACAAGACTATTAGTTTGGATGTGTGTAATGACAGTGAGGATATCATCCGCACAATGCAGTCAATAGACAGAGCATGTCAGATTGAAGGGATACTGTGTAACGGAGGATTATTTGGTGATGCATGGCTGCTGTGTGTATTCACAGAAAATCCATTGTTGCACAACAATATAAACCAATTTGTGGAACGGTTAATTGACTATCTCTGACATGTCACAAAACTGACTGATTACATAATAACATCTTTAGTATTTTTTTCCGATTACAAATACCTTTAATATAGAGATTCGTAAATGTGTATTTAAATATCAAGAATTTGTCTTAATTAATTTGAATTTACACAATGCATTTTTAAGGAGATTTACTATAAAAATGTATCATTAAAATAATTTCACCTGAAATTATTTTTAACACCTTTCTGAAATTATTTTTACACCTTTCTGAAATATTTTTATACTTTCCTGAAATTATTTTGGCTCATTTCTGAAATTGTAATCTATTGGTGTCGTTTTGCGATCGCTTTGGGACTTTATATTTAGGATGTTTTGTATATCGATAAAAACTCTCCATTGTATTGGTATGCGAGTTTGTTGACATCAGTACAGCCATTGTCATCCAAATAAGTTCCATTGTGATGTACTTCTTTATTCCCGAATGATAAATCCATTTCCATAGAAACTGTTCAACCCTTTGCAAATATGTCTCATTTTCAATCACTACAATTCGATTGCCTTTTCTATACATTTTGTTTGCATACTATTTTTATCACATGTTTCTATGCTTTACATTTCTATAAACCTTGTCGTACGACCTTGGTTACATCCGATATGGACGTTATTATACGTAAAGGACCCAACCCACATTTTACCTGTTCAAAGATAATTAAGGAAACATTATGCCACTTTGTATGGAATGAATAAACAAAAAGGATTTTTAAATATTCATTAAATATCTAGATATTTTTGCACATGTTAAATTTTTTTTCGTATGGTACTCTTTAATATATCCGAATTTGTGTTTCGGATATATTGAATATCGTGGCTGGGAGACAATATTGTCTTTAGTCTCAGTAAGAGCGAGCCTTCGGGTTTAGAACTTCTAGAGTAGGCGCGGAACTCGTGATTCGTCATTGAACGTATTAGTAACGCTACCGCTCAACGCGTGCGAGTATTGTTACAAGACGAACTCTTTTACCAATTTTCGTAAAAAAAATTGATATCATCGGGAATCGAACCCGAAACCCTAGGAGGAAGTCAAAAATATTACCACTAACTGGACTACGGAGGTCGTCTGTATTGAGATATCTGATATATTGTAAACTTTCGTTGTACAATTTGGTGGATTTATTGCCATGTGGTAATCTCTTTCAACCAACCAGAAAAATGTTAATGAGGCCTTAAGTTATATCTAGTCAGTTCATTTATTTCTCTCTTCTTCTTGGTCGTCTTCTCAATTGTGAAGATCGTGATCACCATGATCATTGACCATTCTTCTCTTTCCCACGCCGCATATCCTGAAATGTGTATCATGCTGCCTTATTCACCTGGTCACTTCATCGGTTGCGCGTCAGGGCTCTGTTCCTTTTGCCATTCAAAATTTTATTCAGAATGGACTGTCTGCTGCAATCGTGGTGTCATCGGAAAAACAGCAATTTTGCACACTGATTTTCTGCCTTTCCGTTTAAAGCCTTTCGCATGATATGGCCTATGAATGACGCAAAACAATACTCATTAACCATAAAAGTCAGAGAAAAATATATTGCCGATATCCGAAACTGGTTTCTCTGTGGGCCCTTGTATCAACAGAGTTTTGGCTATCGGCTGTTTATCAAAGCCTCATCTGTTCATCAAAGTTTAAATATGTGGTATTTTTTTTTTTTTGGGTAGGTTACGATAGAAATGCTACCTATTGCAGATAGTATTATGTGGCAATTTCCTGAAAATTTCAACTTTCTTCGATCATAACCAGGAGACTCTGAAAGTACCTTCCATTAAAACTTTTACCATATTTATTTATTACCAGCTATAATGAAATGTTTCCAATATACTCGTAATTATGCAATATGTTCGAGAGGAATGGTAGAGTGCCTATAGGATACCATTAAACGGGAAATCTCCTTTCCTTTCACACATATATAAGTCGACTTATTCTTGCGGCCAGTGCCGAATGAGCTTTTTAATATAAATACGTATGGGAATCCGTGAAACGTGAACAGGCTAATCATTTAATATGAGGCGCTTTGTGACATTTTATATGGAACAACGTTTACGGATCAGTTTAGAACCAATCGAATTCTATTATTTTAGACGGTTTCGATGTTATTGGTCAATCGCATACTAAATAATGATGAAATTGGAGCGTATCAAGTCGCCGAATTATACAATATCATGTCCTTTTTTATGATCGTGTCTTATCAACTTTAGGAGAATATAATATATTTTATCAGAATATAAATGCAAACGATGGCATTACCATGTATAGAGATTTAATACGATATTTCATGTCTAATAATTGATCACGTATGCCAGTGCATTATGCATTATCACGTATGTACAGCGTGTTATATTTTAAGGCTTTCGATACTTCGCAGTTTTCTTTTGGTTCGAAGAATTCAGTTGCTTTTCAAAGGGTGATGTCTTCTTTAGCTGCATGCTCGGACCATTCAGTCATACGACGTTATCAAGACCAACCTAAATAGTCTATTTTCATCCCCTTGTGACTAGACCCATATCAATCAAACCTCAGATTGGTTGGTAAAGTGGAAGAAAAGGCGAAATTGTATCCAGCATTTAAATATGTTATATAGTTTTAAAAAAACTGTGATTCTGGCAGGTATAGGTGTGATGAAAGTATGTAAATATGTACAAATGACTTGACGAACCGAAGAGCATACAGATGGTCCAGATATGCGGGTCGTTTTTGCAGAAGGTGAACTTCCAATCTGTAAAAGATATATTTTTTTTCGAAAAACGTCCGCAATTAATTATATTTGCACGAATTTGTCCAAAATTCAGCACAAATTGAAAAAAATGCATTTTTTTGTCATAAGAAATGTGCCATTTGTGATATATTTGGAATAAATATATCACAAATTGAACCAAAATACGACCTAACCGTAAATAATGATACATCATTGTGTTTTTCTCAAATTTGTGATGAAGATATCACGAATTGAACCAATCGTAAAAAAATGTGTTACTTTTGTCAATTTTCTGATCAAGATATCACAAATTTGGCCAGAATATGACACAACCGTAAAAATACACGCGTTTCTTTAAAAAAAATATATTTTCGTCACTTTTTTGTACGAACCCCCACAATGTTTTCTAAATCGATAGCGCAAACCCACAATTTTGTCACACAGTGGTTATTGCGGTCATACGTGTACATACGCAGTATATGCGCATATAAAACAATATATACGCAGAAAAGAACACAGATCTAATAACTTCGTCCATCATTTTCCATTTACTAGATTCGTAGCAATCAAGGAACATGTGCACCTAAGATTGAATCTTGCGTTGGTTTCGACAATTCCATTCTAAACCATCATTCGTGGAATTAAAATTAAACGAATTTTCTGATCAAACAATAAATCACACTGTATTACTGGCATGGCGAGTAGCAGACCATCTTGCGAATTAAATAGACCTGACAAAACGCTTACATTACCATACATTGTGGCATCGCGTCTTCCTATGGCAGCCGCTGTCACACCGGTGACACCACTCCATATATCCACACCTTGAGTCCGTCCATACCTCAAGTCCAACGAGCGAGGATATTTATGAGATATTTACATTCAATTAAAACTACTCGTACTTTGTATACATATTTAAAATATTTATTTTTTATTTCAATATTTACTGAATCGGGGTCGACTCGGAAAATACATACGTCAAGCGCGAAAATAAGAGCAACATAATAATGACCTCCGTGACCTAGTTGGTAAGACACATGTGTCCCAACCCGGGGGATATGGGTTCAATTCCTGTCGGCACTCAGTTTTTTCAAGTAGGATTTTAATCTCGTTTTCACTTATCATCTTTCTTGTTAGTAAGAAAAAACTCCTGTACAGCTTTTATGTCGGAATCGGAATATGTCGGAATCGGGTAGATGGTGATTATGTAAAATAGTACTCTCTTCAACATTTTATTCAGGTGACTTGTTACAGTCAATTATATGAAGTAGATCAAGCAGATAGTTTACAGAATAAAACGTTTATTTACCTCGTTCCGCCCTTATCTGAGGAAGTTGGGCCTTGTGGATCCTTTAATATACCAATTTTTAGTGAAATAAATATATTCATCCTTTTTTCAATTCAGTGTGTTAGAAAACAGTATTAAATTTGTTTTAAATAAAACAAACTTTCTTGTACAACAGTCTGTAACTATTGTAGAATTTACAGAAATATTTAGTTTTAATAATCTCAAGTAGCTGACCTTTGCAACGTTACATTTCTAAACTTATAGTTTTATAGGTTTTGTTATTGATAATAAAGTTAACCCTTGAGTTAATTTTATTGATAATAAACAGTGTTGGTTTTATTGAAAATTAATCGCCCAATCTCATAACATGGCAATAAACTCCCAAGGTTGTACCACATACAGCAGAAGTGTCTAACAATATAGCGTAGTACTAATTATGTTCACTTATTCTTCGGAGCCGTTTGGTGGCATTGAATGGCCCCAAGGACGCTTTGTGACTACTCGAATAGAGAAAAAATGTTAATTTCCTTCCTAAACCCTGCAGTGTGTTCTCGCGCTAACAACGTCGTCTCTCACAGTAGATTCTTGATCTGTTTTTTTCTACATCATTCCAGAGACGTATGGTAAACTGCCAGCTATCCCTTCATATCTTTGGGATCTGCCTGGCTGTCGACTTCTTATATCATAAGAAACTATACGGGGATTCCGGGTCTCGTTCATTCTTTGAACGTGATCCCGTCAATAATACTGCCTTGATCAAAAAGTTTTAGGACTTTATTCATAAAATCTAAAATACAAGTTTATTCATCAAAATCGATATGGTCCCCTTCAAAGTACTCCCCATCGACTGCAACGCACTTACGCCAGCGCTTGATCCAATCCTCGAAACACCGCCGGTACTCAATTTTCGGTATGTCCATCAGAGCCGTCTTCGATTTTTTCATGACATCCTTTCGGGTGCTGTAACGCGTTCCGCGAAACGGTTTTTTAAGTCGGTTGAACAGGAAAAGTCGCAGGGAGCCAGATCAGGTGAATTCGAAAGCTGCTGGATAGTATTCGTGTTGTTTTTGGTCAAAAACTCATGGAAATCATGTCTTTCGCGATTTCAACGCGGTCCTTTTTTTGCATGAAATTGAGGTATTTCGACACCAGTTTTGCAGCGACACGTCTGACGCCCAAATCACTAACCAAAATGTCTTGAGCGGATCCATAAGCGATGTTCAAGTCCTCTGCCAGCTCTCTGATGGTCAACTTGCGGTTTTCGGCCAACATTTCTTTGATTTTATCGATGTTTTCATCGGTTTTCGACTGCCACTGCGTTCGTCATCCTCGACCGACTCACGACCACTTCTGAAGCGTTCGTGCCACCGAAAAACACTTCTCCAACATTTCCAAGGTCTGCGGACCGTTAAATCCGTTTTTCACACAAAATTTAATGCAAACTCGTTGATGCCATTTTCAAACTTGTAAAAAATCGAAAACACGCACAAAGGTAGATGTACTCAGTACAGCGTAACTTTTACAAATGTCAAGCTATGGCGCTGAAATTTGGAGGGAAGTGTCAATGATAGATGTGGTAACCTAACAAAAAAAGAATTCCAATCGGGTGACTGACAGCGCCACACGGTGGCCGTTCCTAAAACTTTTTGATCAAGGTAGTATATTGTCTGCCTACCCCATCTTACGATATCTTCGTTTTCATACATTCTTCTTATTTCTGTATTTTTTATTGTCTTTGTATTGACACCGCAATAATAAATTGTGTGCAGCAGTGCAGTGCGTACGTACTTTTTTTACTGCAAATTGTATGAATCGTATTAGTTGCTTATATTAATATCTGGCTTGTGTTTCTGTATTTACTCGCACTCTGAATTTTAATTATATCTTATTAAAAATATTAATGGTCTAAATCGACCGTAAATAAAGTCTTAAAGAAAGAATGATTCTTTCGTGATATGTCATGTCTCCGGATGTTAGCGATAACTAGAGCAGATTGCCTCTTCCTACATTCCAGTGAAGTCAATACATCTGTCTTCCCACGAATACGGACCGAAGAATCTTAGTTAAAACTGTCATGGGTTTTCTGTTCAGCACTCGAAACGGCTTAAGGCCGAATGCACCAGCTAAGGTCATCTACTTCTTCGTAAAAAAGTAAAAATGCTATCGAACCAGTTTTTGAAGGTATGAAATCAAATAATTCGATCGAGTTCAAATTTATTTGATTCGTGTATTTGTACAGCCCAAGAGTATTGTATTTATTTAATAACAAAATAAACGGCACTTAAAACTGTTGCATAACACAGTAACAATTTAAAAAAATAAAAGTTAGTGTATTAACATCCGCCAAATTTTTTTAATAATTCCAGCATACACATATCTTTCATAATATGATCTATGGAAATACCAATATATACAATAGTAGTATCACACGGAAAGTAAAATATGAATCAAATGCGATTGATTTAATTCGATCAACAATACAAAACATGCGTAGGGGAAATAAAATAACTCTCAAGGGAAACGTAAATACGAAAAAAAAAAAAAAAAGTACTAAGTCCTTTGAATGAAATGTAAATAGATTACCAGTCTCCCAGTCAAGACCTATAAATAAGGAAGTGCCAGAGGACTCTTCTGAGTACGACATCTACATTAAATATGTCCACCAAACTAGACATGGAGTTGCCCAATTATTGCATTCTCACGATTGATGAATTACAACATGCGACTGTCGTTAGCGAATTGTTGTTTATCTTTCTAATACGAGTGCATAATATGTTTGTTTGTCCTCAAATTAATGCATTCTATTGTAATTTATTTTTAACAAACACTGTTTATTCCACTTTTTTGTGACGGTATAACCCTACCGGTTTCAAGGCTTTCACCTCATCTTCAGGGGAGCGCAAACAAGACTAAATGCTGTTCGAACTGGTACCGATATAGACACTTCAACGGTTGGAGGCTGGGGGGTGAGGAAGGCTAGGGATAATTTCGGCCAAGAGCGGGGAGATTTTGGGGAAATAACTGTTCAACAGATGCTCCGATCGGTATACTGACTTAGAAATTTCTAGGGCCTCTAACCTGTCCAATTTATTTCCGTTGCCGCTAATATGTAAGAATTTGGCATCATCGATAGAAAAAGTATGATTCTCACGGTGACAATGATTAGCCATTTCAGAATAAATTCACACAACGTTAATGCCTTAACAAATTCACGTTAATGCCAACGTTAATGCCTTAAATTCACACAACGTTAATGCCTCTACAACGTTAATGCCTTAACTATAAACAACATAATGCATTCTATGTTTATAGAACATAGAATACCTTCATTTAAAGCCTTAATTAAACATCGCATCACAACATATTACTGAATTAAAAAATGTAATTTTAAAAACTATATCTAGCTGGATCTAAATTTAATGAAAATCGTAAACTTCATTCTTGTAATTGGAAAATTCTTATAATCTATGGCATCCGGTTAACGCTGAATTCACCTTAAGAGTTCTTCCCATCTGGTCGTACCTTTAAAACTGCTGATTGCGTCAATCATTACGCATCACAATATCGTATCCCGTATCGAATACGACTTAGTCACATCAGCACAGCCACCCTTTGTAACGCGGACACGCCATTTATCCCGTTTCGAAACGCTTCGACGTGATGTCGGCGCTTCGATTGTGTTCTTTTTTTTCTTGGTTCCTCTCGTCAAAAAATATTTTTGTTTATTCGCGAATAATAATCATTGTTTCGACAACATCCTCGGCGGGGATCAGCAACGGTGTTGCTGAAACTAAAGGCAATGCAAAAGCCGAGATCAGTATTCAGTCAATTGTCAGCCATATTTCTGGTTTAATAACATTTATACATTATTGTTGATCGTCCTGAGGTTTACAAGACAGCGGGGGCAGCAACCGTTTTATCTTCATCACGGATTTGAACGCACCTGTGCCTTCGGATTGTCAAACAAATCAAATTGTCAAAACTGACGACTCCATAAATAAAAAAAAGAGATCTTGATATTTCATATCTTACCCAAACAAAGCTGGTACGGGCTCTTAATATTTTCTATACTGTACGGCGCTGAAACTTTGACAATAAATGTCCGAGAACGTGCAATAATCGATTCCTTTATGAGTTCGGCGTCGGATGCTGAGAATCCCGTGGACCACCAGAAGAACGAACATCTTCATACTCCAGACGTTAAATGCGGCAGTACGACTGTCCTCAATATGTCTCCAGTTTGTGATGTATTGCTTCGGACACATTTCCACATGGAGTCAGAACGCCAGTAAGATATCAGGTGAAGGAATTGACATCGGGTAACCCACTACCATGCAAATACCAAGACAGAGAAGGGTGAAGACGTGTCGTCGGAACCTATGCCACCAACATCACATAGATTACGTAATGAAGAACAACAGAAATGGGCTTTCAGATCCTCTTGCTAGTGATTGGCCACCGTTGGGATGGTATCATTAAGGTTCTGGAATGGTATCTGGAACTTGGCAGTTGGGATGGTATAATTAAGGTTATATTAGGTCCTTACATATGAAATTGGCGTTTTGTTTGGGAGGAACATAAAGTTGATTTTTTTTAATATAATATATTTATTTAATCAAAGTATGTACCATTGCTATCTATGCACTTTTGCCATCTCATAGGTAGTTCATCGATCCCTTTACTAAAAAAACCATTCGGACGGGAATCAATAAAATCTTTGAAGTCGGTTTGGACTGCCCCATCGGAGTTGAATTTTTTCCCTTGCAAGAAGTTATCCAAATTTCGAAAAAAATAGTAATCTGTTGGGGCAAGGTCCGGAGAGTACGGTGGATGTCTTAGACATTCCAATTGAAGCTCTTCTAATTTGGTAGCCGTCTGTTGTGCAGTGTGTGGTCTAGCGTTATCATGAAGCAGCAGTGGCCTAGAGCGATTAACCAGCCTCGGTTGTTTAGCAGCTAGCTTTTCCATCATGGTTTGCAGTTGCTGACAATAGACATCTGCCGTAATCGTCTGGCCAGATTTAAGAAAGCTGTAGTGAACGACACCAGCACTAGTCCACCAAACGCTCACAAGTAACTTTTTTGGAGTCAATTTTCGCTTGGGGCATGGTTTGGCTGGTTCGGCAGGGTTCAGCCATTGCGATGAGCGCTTCCGATTATCATACAGGATCCACTTTTCATCACAGGTAATGATTCGATTCAAAATCCCTTCATTATTGTGCCGGTTGAGTAATGCAACGCAGCAGTCAACGCGCGTTTGTTGATTTGCTTCACTCAATTCGTGAGGTACCCACCTTTCAAGCTTTTTCACCTTCCCAATTTGCTTCAAGTGGATTAAAACAGTTTTATCACTAACACCGCAGCCTGCAGCTAACTCGGACGTGGTTTGCGATGGATCCGCTTCCACAATAGCCTTCAATTCTTCATTATCAACTTTGGTCTCCGGCCTTCCACGGGGCTTGTTCTGCAGGTCGAAATTTCCAGAACGAAAACGTTGGAACCAAAAACGCACTGTGTTTTCTTTTGCGGCACCGTCGCCATACACATCATTAATCCTTCGAGCCGTTTCTGCAGCACTGGTGCCACGGTGGAACTCGTACTCGTAAATAACGCGATATTTCAAGTTTTCCATTTTGTAAACTGAGTGACGCAAAGAAAAAAAACAATTGAGGAAAAAACAAATGAATTATAATTTTCGAAACACAAATACTTGAGTAAATAGCTGTATAAATTTGAATTTGGAATTCCTAACCAAAGAGAAGATATTTGAGATCAAAGTTGCCAGTACGGCAAAACGCCAATTTCATATGTAAGGACCTAATATTAAGAGCGTACCGTTAGACACCGATGATATAATATGTGCACTCACAACTCTCTCCCTCATGTGGTAAAAATCTTCCTGTATATTTTTGTGATACGGTGGATATAGCAGATTATTCCATATACGAATTACATTCACCCTATTCGTACACAAATTCATGGTTACTCTTTCGTCTTAATATGCTAGGACCAGGGTCTGTTCTTCGATAATATCATATTATATCTTTCTTTGGGCATTGCTATCTCGCTGTCTTTCCATCTTGTATTATTCATAAATTCATTATTAGTCCACATTCTTACCAATAATTAAACAATTTCTCTTGTTGGGTCTAGGAAGATTTACACCGCCAGTCCAACGCGGTCGTTTTTCCGCAGTTACGTTTTTATGCACTACAGTTCTACGAGTACATAGGGATGTTTCTACACTACACGATTCCGTTCAGTGGTGGGCTTACATTATGTATTTCTTGAAATAAAGTTTATGCGTAGAAATGTTCATACGCGGCGTTTCTGTACCGGAGTAATTATGCGTTAATGTCTTTTGCATGGGGAAGTTTTTGCGTTGGGTTATTTCTACGCTTGACGTTTTGGCGGGAGGGCGGTTTTTCATTGGGAATTTCTGCTGACAAACGTTCGTATGTTTATGTACCGTCCTTTTGTTAATCTTACCACAAAGAATCATCCCTTCATATAATATTGGGTAAAAGTGTTCTTATGTACGAACTTGTTGCGAAGAATCTCAATAATTATGCCGTTGTCTCCTTAATTTTCGAAAAATACGAATAATTTCACAGAGTCAATATTTATTTATATCGTCATTTCCGTCAATGTGATCATTGTTGTTTTCAAACGATGGTATATATTTTGTGAAATAAATTCAGACACAGTAAATCATGCCGCTGAACCGTTTAAATTGTTGACGTGAAAACGCAATCCATATCTTGAAATTAAGATAGCATTCCTGTATTTAACGCTGGTTTCTTTTTTTGTAAAACTTTTGCCTTGTTTTTTTATTCTCCATAAACAAAACTTTGTTAGTTGTTCTGTGAATTGTAAAAATCTAACTTAAATAGATCACCTGTCTTAACTTACATTTACGTTGACATTTACAAAGTGGGACGAAAGAGTTATCGATACTGTTCAGACCAAGATACTCCGCTGATTTTTTTTTCTGACGATTAAAGACTAAAAATGAATATGATTGCATATGTCTGTAACGAAGTCAAATTGATATGTTTCTGCCTCGGTTCTTGTTGAAATGCGACACATCACCACTGTCATTTTGTATTCCTGTGCTCCGTAAATGCATTTTATGGTACTTAGGCAATCCTTAACTTTGTAACAATGGGCTATGAGCATAATGAACGATTGTTTTAGGTCTTATGGCGTTAGTGTTTCTCTACCGTGTTTGTTCTCACGTAACACTGAAGATCGGACAGAAACATAAAGAATTTCTTCAATGTTTTAACATACGAGTACAACACTAACTGGATGCAAGGGCTCTTCAAAACTGCCTCGGAATTTTCTTTACAAACCCCATTGGATTTATTCTAATGTAGTTATTGTTATTTTATTAAAGCCTTTTCAAAATTATCGTTTATTTATTAAAATCTATTCACACTTCTGTGAAATTGACAAGATCTAACCCCATTGTTGTTTTATTCTTTATTTTGAAACATAAGCTATGTATTTAAAGAAATAATTTGTTTTACACTTTCATTGTATACAGTATTATATACAATACAGTATTGTATACAATACAATTTCATTGTATACAATACAACTTGGCGGGTGTATTGTAATGCGGCAATCTCTTTCAACCAACCAGGAGTATTTCAAAGAGGCATTAATGAAAATCAAGCTCAAACCTTTTTAATAAAAGTGTGTACCGACTGGAATTAAACCCGTAACCTCTTGGATTACAAGACAGGTGTCTTAACAACTAAGTCACCGAGATCAGGACTTGTCACCCTGGATAGTATTTATTTTCTTCGTCTTCGTCGCGTTCTCAATGCTGAGCATCGTGGTCCTCTGCTACTCGTATATCTGGAACTTGGTCCACCGTTTGTATCCATTCTTCCCGATCCTGCGCTATGTGATTGCAGCGTTTAAAGAAGATTCTATCAACTTATTTATCTGGTCCATCCATCTAGTAGGAGGCTTTCCCTTGCTCGTTTTCTCTCGACTGTCCTAATAATTAGCAATTTCTCAAGACTTTCGATATACTTTCTGGTTTAATTCCCAAAATATATTAGGATCCGTTTCCTGCATATTGTTGAAAGTCTTTCGGTAATTGCTAATTCTTGAATAGAGACGTTGATGCGTCTTGCGGTCCATGAGGTGTACTACATCACATCTCAAAGGTTGCTATCATGTATATTTCCTCCTCCTCTAAACAGCGCTGTATAAATTGTATTTTTATTATTACTATTATTCCAAATTCCTTGATTATGGATCTTGTGACTGGTTGCTTTAAGCCGCTGTATTAACCGATCCGGTCTGCGGTGACAGAAATACTCTCTCGGGACTTGGACGTTTCTCAATGGCTGGACGGGATAGTAACGAGACGGGACCTTCCTTTCTCGCGGGAGCTGAACTTGACACACAGCCTCTCTGGGCAGGGGCTGAATGGCACAACCGTCGCATCGGCTCCAACTGTACCGGCCTTGCTCCGCGCTGCGTGACAGCGCTCCGGTCACCATACATCATTAGGAAAGCGGTATTCAAGACACTTTTCGGGACTCGGAATGAGTTACGCGGTAGTTTGAAGCAATAACTGTGATTTGAAATGTTAGAAAACACACGCGTGCTTCCAAAGAAAAAATAGTGTATTATTTATGGTTAAGACATTAACATTGTGGAGGTTTAAAGACATTGTAATTTGTTTTATCAAACACTGTTAAACAGTGTTTGATAAAACAAAGAAAATGAACGCCAAAAACAAGTGAGATAAACTACATAAGAATGGCGTAAATGAAATAGAATGAATTTGTGAAAGTATATATTATATATTGCTTTTATTGCAAAAACAATCTGGCTGGATTATTGTCAGGAGGCAATCTCTTCCAACCAACCAGACGGGTAAATTAAGTAAATGAAGCAAGTTACATGGTCGCAAAAACACGAAATCCATGAACATATACGTGAGCATATGCCCATAAACCTCACAAAGACGAACAATCACCCGAATATTCATTTTCGTATTAAGTGAGATATCATCAATCAAAGGAAAAAAAAGGGATGGGGAAAGGAAAGAAAAATCAGGAATGAAACACGTTATATTACTAACTAGAATGTCTATCTAATAACAATTTTTAAGAATTCGCAAACGAATTAGAGACTGATCGTATATTGTAGAATCACGAGTTAACATTCAGATTGCACTACATACAAAATACAATGCAACCCTTCAAATCCTTTATACTCTACGGGATCTTATCAAAGAAAAATGAAGCCATGTAATAAAATTTCATCTATGACGATTATTGGAAGAGACATATTAAAATATTAAGAGAAGATATGGGGAGAAGGAAGGGACCAACAATGGAAGCCATTTTTTTGTTGGATACCTCCCAAATCTGCAATTCTTCAAAATGAAATTGAATCGTATTACACGATTGTTGTATACAGTACAACCTGGCGCGCTCATTCACATGTAGCAATCTCGACCAACCAACCAGATAGATATTTAAGATATTTGAATAGATAGTCGACTGGATTGTAATAACAGATATTCTGTGCTAATTACGCATTTCTGCTGCATTTATTCTGCTCATCATCACGAGCCCCTTCGATGGCAAACTCTTCCTAACGACCAAAAAGTTGTTAGAAATCCTTTTAGTGAAAACCGTCCTATCCGAACCTGCAACTCCTGAATTGGAAAACGGCGTCTTACCATCTTTTCTTCTCCCTGGCTCCATCCCAACTCATTGTCTGCGAAGACTGTTGGGGTCAGCTCTCCTCGTCCTCAGGTTGTATGCTCTTCTGTCCCGGACTACGTCCCCCAGGCCGTGCCTCTGCATTAGGTTATCTTTTTACACCACCCATGAATTATTTCGTCTTCCTCTGGTTGTTATTCGAGGCAGATCCATGGAGATTGCCTGGTTCACAATGTGATCGGGTGCTCTGCGTCCAACGTGCCCATACCATCTCAATCTTACCAACTAGGCCATGGAATCTCGGTTTTCGGTGGATCTAAGTGACAAATCAAAGTATTTTGAATGGAAGTATCGCTTTTGAGGTGTTACGCTCCTGAATATGATATTTTAGCGTACTAATGCAAAACTTACAGTTGTCTGAAGTATATTTCTATATTTTGCAACTTTTTTGATGCGCATTCGTTTAGGTTTTGTTGTCTCGAAACATTCTCGACTTGTGGTGAACTAGCAATTTAATAAAATATGCCTGCGCATTATTTATAAGTCGGTGTAAATCAAACATGACCAATTCTATCGGATGTTCTGTATTACACGTTCGTTGTATACGGGCTTAGTGGCGTGTGACAATCTCTTTTAACCAACCAGAAAAGTATTTCAAACAAACTTTAAGTGAAAACAGGATTTTTAACCGTTTTAAAAAAATCTGGTTACCGGCGGAAATCGAACCCACAATCCCCGGACTAGAAGACAGTCGGCATATCAATTAGGTCATCAAACGGAGAAAATAAATCATTTTTTTATAGATGCTCACTGAAAAAAAATTCATATGATATTCACTTCAATTATTTTTATGGACTTAGAAATGAATTTATCAAGTATAAAGTTTTCTTTAAAATATATATATATATATATTTTTGTCGAATTAATATTTTTTTAATCAATATAGAATTGTTTGATCTTCTCTGCCCGTTGTGTACCCTTGTCATTGTAAGCAAAAAAACATACCAACCATGGCCGCGCGGTAACATACTGGACTTCCGTGCGGAAGGTCGTCAGTTTGAACCCCGCGCTGTGATACTCGAACGCATTTTTTCCGCCTTGTATTCGGGGGTATAAGGATACTTATGACTTCGGTCATATCTATTTTTTTTTTAATAATTGGTTCCACAAAAGAAACCTGTCCAAACGAATTGTGTATGTCGTATACAGGATAATAATAGGCCATTGTCTGATTGGAAGCCATCTTCATAAAATCCATAGAAAAGGAAGCACTACCTACATGCACGTGTGGAATAGGTGCGGAGACCATATCCTTCTGCCCAGTGTCATGTCAGATCCCCCCAACGTTGAATATCACCTGAGAGTAGACATCTTTGTCCCCGGCAGCCCGAAAAAGATCTCCAATGCCTCTTATGCCAGTCCAATCACGTATATTGCGGAGCCAGGAGATTTGCCTCCTGCCAACACCTCTTCTGCCTTCTATTTTGCCTTGGATGATCAGGTGCAGTAATTTGTACTTAGGTAATTCTATCTGTACACGCCACCAATATCTCTGATACTAGGAGGCAGACTATTCAACACCACAAGACCAGCAACGGCAAAAGCTCTAACATATATACCCCTCCGTATTGGAGTCATTAACTAGTAATAAATAATCAAAAAAAATAATGACCATTTAAAAAAAATTACATTAATGTTTCATTTCGTTCAGTTTCAATTCTCTTTCAGCAATAAAACAGCATATCTACATTGTAATAAAATATATTCTACAACTGAATTTTAATTAGTATATTTAAGGTGCATTAAATGAATTCATTCAAAGAAAATATGCAATCAAAATTGTTTTGTTATCAAGAACATAAGAAGAGTCGAGAGAAATAGGACTGAAAGTCCGTTCATCTAGATTCCACTCAGAATATGTCAATCTAATAGGATATTTTGCTTAAATCGACATCAAATCACATAATTATTAAGTATAAGTATGTGTTTAGTAGAGTGAAATGGAGCACTTTGTGGGTGTATGTTAAACGATGGATGAAGAAAGACTGACGAAAAATATATAATGCCAACGTAAGTGGGAGTTGTGGAAGACGATGATCGTTAAAAGTATGTTTGGACCAAGTTAATGCAATTTTGAAAGATTGAGTTAGAAAGAGTAGTAAATTTTAGAGCTCTGTCCTCTCTACGTACCCCAACAGGAAAATGATATATTTTAACGTCAAATTAAAAATAAATACCTTTTATTTGATCATACAAACTTTGGAGTCTGGTTGATATAACACTTGTTTCATCTGATTTTTTTTAAATCTTACTGGTTGATGGAAAAAATTGTCGCATTCCGATAATTCTGCCAGGTTGAACTGATTACAATGAAAGTGGAATATCAACAAGCCATACAATCGTCGTTAATCCTGCATAGTGAAAGCCCCAATATATGGAGCTGGTGTTGTCGAAATGGTTTGATTAAATCAAATCAAAGTTTAAAAAAAAAAAACAAAACTTTATCGAAATTTGATTATTCGTCAAAAGCGGACTTACGCTAGTTCAATTGACACTCACTGTTGTACATACACGTATATCGGCAACCATTGGGACCGTATTGCCGTTTCAACACTGCCCACCTGTCATCCGATCATTCGGCTCCGCGCGCGCCACGGGCACACGCACGTCTGTACCGCGCGCCCACCGCAGCATACCATACATCGCGCCGCCGCGGCAGTGTTATTTTTACTTTCGTTGCTCCACATTAACATTATTATAAACTCGGCTATTGCAATATATTATAATAAGGCCCATATTACGATCCAATAACTAGCCTAGTGCCGGCTTAAATTGAACCTCCTGTGTCATTTAGGTATACCGGTTTAGTTCTAAATATGATTAAAAGTCATTTTGCTTTCCAAATTCAAACCTAACCTCAATTGATAACGCAATATATCTTCCAAATTCAAACCTAATTCCATAGGATACTGTTTTGTATCTTCCAAATTCAAACCTAAACTTATCTAATATTTTTAAAACAAACATATGCGCAACAGCGAACTACAAATATATACCAAATTTCATCCTTATATTTCTTCCATACTCGAATCTTTCCAAATCGAATTATGTCTGTGAACATTTAATTGAAATCCCGTATGATCTGATGAGATCAGCTTTCCCTGACATCGTGGCCCTAGTGCCTTGCATCCTTCTTTAGCACCTAAGTTTCCTAGATTCAAATCTGGACCCCTTTTAATTAAAGATATTTATTCAACCGGATTTACTGTTTTACTGACTAATAATAAGAATGTTCTTGTTATTTTTCGCAAGTCCAGTCGATATATAAACAATTAAGGCTTCAACATTAGAAGTCCATCCCAGCCAATTAATTTTATCTAAGTTACTTACAAAATTAGAAGTCCATCCCAGCCAATTAATTTTGTCTAAGTTACTTACAAAATTAGAAGTCCATCCCAGCCAATTAATTTTGTCTCAGTTACTTACAAAATTAGAAGTCCATCCCAGCCAATTAATTTTGTCTAAGTTACTTACAAAATTAGAAGTATATCCCTGCCAATTAATTTTATCTAAGTTACTTACAAAATTACAAGTCCATCGCAGCCAATTAATTTTGTCTAAGTTACTTACAAAATTAGAAGTATATCCCTGCCAATTAATTTTATCTAAGTTACTTACAAAATTACAAGTCCATCCCAGCCAATTAATTTTATCTAAGTTACTTACAAAATCAAATGTTTGGATTCTAGTTATTTCATTCTTTTCATCGTTCTTTGGAAGGCATTTTTTTAATGAATATGAAATTTTGCCCAAATGGGATTTTAATTGAATTTCATCTTGTATTTTAGATTATATTACTTACATATTTAAGTTATGGACCAATTGATCAGTGCGTGTGCGTGAAGTAGACCATTTTTTGTTCATGTGCTGTGTGCAATATTTTGTGATTGTTGACAATGTACAGACAGTGAGGTCGACCAGATGTCACTAATATACCCCACTAGGTCGCAGACGGAGGTTAGTTTTTTTACTGTTTTTTTTTTAAATTTATGAATCCACTTTCGATACGATCGTGTGTATATGCAAAAAAAAAGTCACGCAATCCTCATTAAATACCACATTATATTTTATTTGATTTTAAATATCAAAACAAAATAAACTAAGGCCCGAATTCATAGTCTGACTGAACTATTTAACTATTTTTTACTGAAGAAATTAGTATTTAAATTAAACTTTCGTACAGAATTTGTCTTAGCTTCCTTACTATATAAGGGAGTAACGTGGTCTCGTTACTTTCAAGTTTGGAGCGTATGAGGTCTGATTTTGAATACAAATCACATTTTAAGTTTAGAAATTAGTATTTAAGCTGGACTATGAATTCGTATTATTTTGTTATTGTACTACCTTTTATGCGGCGAACCGATCTTTATTTATTTTTTTATTTGACGACCTCCGTGGCCTGGTGGTAAGACACTTGTCTGCCGATCCAGAGGTTGAGGGTTTGATCCCCGCTGGAACCTAGATTTTTTAAATAGGATTCCAGTCTGGCTAACACTTAGGGCCTATAAAAACGTATTTCTGGTTGGTTGGAAAAGATTGCCACATGGCAATAAACTCGCCAGGTTAAAAAAAACACTTACAGGAAATTATACAATGAGAATACACACAAAATAGATTTTTTTTACACAATACTAATCATCAAAATCCCGATTACCGTTGTTTATCTCATGCACAGTCGTGTTGATATGGTAGTGGAAATGCTATAATTACAATATGTAGGTGGAGATAAATTATGAACACTCGATCTTCCGTCATTTCAGGTCATCCTTCTTAACCCTGAAAGCGTCGGACCAAATATGTCCACTTCCGAGTTATCTATACCATATTGTATTCCCACTACCTCCTAGGAATATGCATCACATTGTTTGTTTCGAAAAAAGGACAATATACTATTTCAAGCGGAAAAATATATGTAACCATTAATTAACCTAGTTTTATTATAATAAATAAACATCTCGAAGCACAAATAACCCAACAGTCATTTTACCTGTTCTGAGATAAGTTAGGAAGTAATGTAATACAATACAAAACAATAAAACATAGCTGCTTTATACAATAAAGCATAGCTGCTTTATTGTTTTGTATTGTATTACACTTTCGTTGTATACACCTGCACAAACTGGGAGGTTATTGCTATGTGGCAATCTCTTACAACCAACCAGATGTTCAAATGGCCTTAAATGAGGACTGGAATCGTTTTAAAAAAATGGGGATCCAGCGGGATCTCCTGTTTGGGATATAGGTCTTAACAACTAGGACATGGAGGTCGTCTTTATATGGGAATGTATGGAACCTTGAAATCGTAACTAATTATAAAATATTAATTTAACAGGTTTAACATTTTTGTATATACAGGATTCATCTACACGTTTTCGAATTCTCATATAAATCAAAATAATATTATATTTTTTTGTGGATTTGGTTATTTTTGCATATACAATAATATAACTTGTTTTATATTTTATTATGATCTATTTGTATGTAATGAAATTTGGCGAGTTCATTGCCAACCAGTAAGATGTTTCAACAAACCTTAAATGAAAAGCAGACTAGAACCCCTTTTAAAAATCTAAGTACTAAGAGGAAATCGATATTGCATCCTCCGGACTGGAAGACAAGGTCGTCAACGTGAAACTCACAAATGTTACTAACCTACTGAAAATTCACACCAGACTTAACATGTCACAAAATTTGGTGTGTAAACAAACCTTTATTGTCAAAATAACAACTCTTGAAGTGATATAATGACTTATTTGCTAAGACTTCTGTCTCCCAGCCTGGGCGTTACAAGTTCGATTCCCATTGATACCCAGATTTCAAAAAAAAAAAAAAGTTCCAGTCTGGATTTCATTTCACTTTGACTTGTTTAAACATCTTCCTGATTAGCCTGTCAAGTTGTACTGTATACAACGAGAGTGTAATACATATGTACCATCACGCCATTTCTCTGTCGGGGTAGGCAGAGAAAGCAGAGCGCCACACTTTTCTATGTCGACACATCCTTAGCCGCTTCTATCTCCATACATATTCTCGTACAACTTTTACCATTTCTCTGACTTCCTAAGTTACCTTCTTTCAGAATATCATGCACTTGATCCAACCATAATTTCCTTGATCTTCCTCTCTCACGAATTCCACTCACATGTATCTGGTGTGTTCATCTTCCTTCATTCGTTCCACATGCCCAAATCATCTCAACGTACTCTTCTTCTATGTTGTTTATAGTTAAGGCATTAACGTTGTGGAGGTTTAAAGACATTGATATTTGTTTTATCAAACACTGTTTATTCCACTTTTTGTACCGGAATAACCCTACCGGTTTTAAGGATTTCACCTCATGTTCAGGGCAGCACAAACAAGACTCTTCTTTGTGCTGCCCTGAAGATGAGGTGAAAACCTTGAAACCAGTAGGGTTATACCGTTACAAAAAGTGGAATAAACAGTGTTTGATAAAACAAATTACAACGTACTCTTCTTCATCTTACTTTACACACCAGCCTTAAGCTCACGTTCATCTCTAATCACTTCATTCCGTATTCTGTCATACATTGTCACTCCGCGTATTTTTCTTAATATTCCCATTTCTACACCATTTATTCGGCCCATCTTATTTCTTTTTCACGTCAGCAATTAAAGAGCGCATGCCGTGATTTACTTGTTGATGTGTATTTACTTATTTATTAAGAAATGATATTATGTATTTTATTACATTAACAATAATCGAAAAAACAAATTGTGAGTGATTCATACACCAAAAGACAAATTATAGGAAAAAATAAACAATTTAAAACGGTTACATTACGAGTAGGTATAAAGTAAATACAAAGAAAAACTACGCAATCAAACATATGGGGGATATTGAATAAACATCGTCGATATGTTGCCTATAATAATATCAGAAATATCGACATCACGAAATCGTCCAACTTGCGTACGTCAAGTATACGACTTTGTTTTTTTATTGTATTCGACTTTTTACTTTTCTTTGAATGAAAATGTAACATAAGGCCCACGATTATTGCGAGTGATAAAGTCTTATTGTTTGCGTCACGCTATACGAGTATATCGCACATTCGGATGACGAAATTAATACATCACATCACACCATACATCTTTTGAGGTAGACTGAGAGGAGAGATCTTCACGCTTTCGTATCAACACAAACAGCCCAGCAGACGTCATCCACACTCATAAGTACTTTCATGTTTCTTATACTTGTTACCTTCTCCTTCAGTTAAATTTTTCACAACTATTTTCTTCTTTCGGCCTTCCTCTACTTGGTACGCTATTCATTCCAGACATACTCGTATATATAGTAAGGTTAACTAAACAAAACTAAACTTTTGTATACATAACAGATGTTAGCAATTTGACTAAATACCAGGTATGAAGATTATACTTTACAGAACGAACGAATAAAATGCAAATATTAGACAAAGGGAAATATGGATGAATTAAGAGAATGGTATTTTAAAAGAAGGAAATGTCGAAAATCGAAGAAATCATTTTTGTTAGTCTTTCAGAACTTTCTTATTTCTACTTATAACATCCGACTATATCAAACAGTTATCGCTTACTCTGCCATACGAGTATATTGCTATGCCAGATATTCCTCGCTAAGCACTCATTCATTCTGTTCCAATCTATCTTCCTTATATCATTTCAAATCAAATAAATTGCCCATGATTAAAATGGATACAGTGGTGTCGTCCTTGTTACTTTACGGCCAGTTTGCTTCCACCCCCTTTCCGACTAATCCGCTAATCAGAGGCGGCAACTGTTAAAATCATAATTGAAGCCAGGTTTTATGTACCGGCAATAAAATTACTCAATATCCTGCACGAAGTGCCTGACTGGGCCGCCAGGCTATCAGGAATTTCCCGGTGGGCCTAAATATTCAGTGTACAATGGGGCCTAAATATTCAGTGTAAATAAAACAAAAAAATACTCCATTTGATCATCCCTCCGCGGGCAGAGAAAAATCACGCAGATGAAAATTAAAAACTATTAGCTCTACATCTAAACAAATATTTAGTATAAACGTGAGTGGAAGGCATAATAGAGGAAGACTAAGGAAGGTATGGTTGGATCAAGTCAATGATTTTTGAAATGAGGAAACGTTGAAAGTCTGAGTTGTAAGGGAAAATATATAGATATAAAAGAAACAAAGGATGTGTGTCAAGATAGAAGGGTCTGGCGCTGTACCATGTACGAGTATTTCTAACCCGACAGAAAAATGGTGTTATGGTATATATTATATGTATATATGGAGGAACTGGTATAATTATTAGTAAGAAGAATTATTATTTTTAATTGCTCACTTCAAGTATAAATATTTTATAGTGCCTCTTTGACTTTGTCCTTGTTATTTTTCTTCACCATCAATTTCCTTAAGGACCAAATTAAATTTGACAACTGACACCCTAAGGCTCCTTAGCTTAAACCTCTCGCCCGGTCCTGTCATCTCTGCCTACCCCGACAGGGAAGTGGTGTGATGATGGTATGTACAATATGTTAGACACTTGATGATTAAATGCACATTGCAATTAGGTACGATTGCTTAACATTGCAATTAGCTACGATTGCGAGGACTAGAACTGGGCTAGAATCGTGCATAAAATGCTCAAGCATGTTTCTTTTGAAGTTGAACTTGCATACGTTGGCCTATAAACATGTTTCAATAGCTTATAAACACCTGTCAACACATGTATCTTTTTCTCAAGTTTCTCGACCTGTGGCTACCACTTAAGCCAATTCAACATGGCAACAACTCCGAAAAACATTTTAAACTATGAAGAGAATTGATTACTTTGAAGGAGACAAGTCAATCGACAACTTAAGAAATATAAAAATCCATTTTCTCATTTGACAGATCTCTTAAGCATTTATATCGATCGTCCAGTTCATTAGTCAGACAACTCCAAAACAATGAAATTGGAGTTAAATATGCAGTTATACATACTATATGTAAAATGTTGCGCTCTATGTGGTTCAGAACTCAGAAAACTCCAAAATGCTACTAAAAAAATGCTACGGCAAATAAACTTCTCAAGAATTAAACAAAATTTTGATATTGTCTGGGTCATTACAAGAATATTTCTAAATGTCCTACTAATGAACTGGTCACTTGGCCATTTGGCGCTATTTTTGTGTAACTTATTCAAAGTTTTATCGGTTTGCCGTTACGTTCAGAAGTGTTTTGTTGATTAAATTAATCTGCAGATTGTTTTAAAAATAAGTGCTTTATAAGTTATTTTAACGTTGTATATGATATATATTATACATTCATAATGAGGGAATATAATAATGGTGAAAGCAGAGGCCAATATTTAGCGATACTGGTTAAATCCAAGTCACCGGGAATTATTGCGGTAAGCATTTATATTTTGACATTTGAAACTTGTATTTCCATCAGAAGCCTTTGAGTTTTGTTAAATTATTATAGATTATAGTATAATGAATCAGTTTGCCTTCGTTTATTATATTTACTGGTATTTTTCCTGCTTCATTTTCAGGATGAAGCAAAGGATAAAATTATAAAAAAATCATGTAGTGAGACTGTAATAAGTGAATGTAATATTTTGTCTCCCACTTCCTGTCTTCCAACAGAATTATGTGGATTTTTTTTCTATGAAGAGATCAACAACAAAATCATTGTTCAACTTAAAAATACTGAACATTTTAATCCAACTCGTTCAAAACTAATTCCCTCATTTGTTGATTACGTTGCTATTATTGAAGATGCTGACTATGAAACTTCCGATAATTATATCATCCCAATGGCGATTTTACAATTAGCAAATCCTGAAAATGATTTGTCTCTGCAACATTCAACAGGCATAAACGACACTTCTAAAACCAAATATATGATGCTACCCCAAAACCAATAAACGTAGATGGAAAGCCGCTAGAAATTGTCCAGGAATATTTGTATCTGGGCCAACTTGTTTCCTTTGTAGGTGGCATATCGGAGGAAATAGCACGAACAACAAAACTAGCATGGAGCTCATTTGGACGTTTGAACAACATCTTCAAGAGTAATCTCCCAATATCCTTGAAGCGAAGAGTCTACAACCAGTGTATTCTCCCAGTACTTACGTGTGGCTGCGAGACATGGACGTCCACAGCAAAGAACACACAAAAGCTCCAGACCGCACAAAGGGGCATGGAGAGATGCATGTTGGGATATACTAAAAGAGACCATAAACGAAACACCTGGATTCGCAATATTACAAAGGTGTTTTATAAAGGTGTGCAAAAGAATGAAGTGGCAATGGGCAGGACACGTAGCCAGAATGTGAGACTCCCGATGGACATCTGAAATAATCCAATTTTACCCAAGAGGCATACAGAGGTCCAGAAGAAGACCGAAAGTACGCTGGATAGATGAAATCAGGAAGCATGGTAGCATCAACGAGCAAAAAACCGAACTATTTGGAGTCAACTTGGGGAGACCTTCATCCAGCAGTGGATCGACCCTGATTGAGAATGATAATGATGATGATGATATTTAGTACCAAAAAAGTTCCATAATTCAGTTATTATTTCTAAATAAATTTCATTTAAACCACGAATGTCTGGTTCATTACTGCGAGTAGTACAAATCGAAATTATTGAAACAACTCAAAATTGTTTTCAGTCTATGCCTGGTTCATTAGTCAGACAACTCACAAAATAACCCGTAACTCCACTTTCGTTCGGAATTTATATATTTTTTTAATAAGTTACTAATATTTAAACATTTATTAATAAAATGTATAAAACTCGGGCAAAAATGAATAGTATTTGATTTATGGTGACGATTATAATATTGCTTTTCTCATTATCTCAAAACAGGTTATTTGGAGTTGTCTGACTAATGAACTGGACGATCGATATTCTTAAACGACTCTTTATAATCGATTTGACGACTTAACATATCAGTTTATTGGCTCAAGCAGGTGTTAACACACTCGCCCCAATGTAAAGCCATACATCAAACACATGTCAAAAGCACTGCGTTATTATGCCGCCAGTATTTGCAAAATAATTTATTTATTTATTTATATCATACGAGTATAACGTACATGTGTATGTGTATTAAGTGCACAGCTACATGTGTATTAAGTGCAAAACAGCGAATTTCGATTTATTGTGATGAAAGCGACATTTTACCGAATGAATTGAAAAAATATTTTCAGTTTTATATTTCCAAATCTTTCTGGGCAGATCATATCTGAAAACTCCCCGTCTCTATTCGCAAAACTTCATTTTCTTTGGTATCTGTTTGGCTTAAATGCCTTTTAGGTGCAATACGGGCAACGCCATAGTTCTCCGAGCATTTCGATCTTATCTCATTTTCTTCTTTTTTCTTTATCTTGATGGGGCAACACACTTCTCTCCACAAACACCCAGCATCCTGGGTTATCTTAGAAGCAAGCGTCCAGCAAGAATTTGATGGCCGAACCTGTTTCTCTGCAGCCTCCTAAAGAACACAAAATTCCAAATTATTTTTAAACTCTGAGGTCCATTTTTCAAATTATCAAATTCTTTCCTGTTAATAATTTTAACAATTATTGTAGAATTTATTAACTGTTCATAAACATATATATATTTATCACATAGTGATTAGGGATGAATGTGAACTTAAGGCTTGAGTAAGATGAAGCAGGACACTCAGTGATGGTTTGGATACCTGGCATAAATGAATGAAGAAAGACTAACAAAATATAAAGTGTTAAGTTGAGTGGAAGGCGTGGTATAGGAAGACCAAGAAAAGTCTGGTCGGATCAAGTGAATTATATTTTGAAAGAAAATAAGAAGTAAGAGAAATCTTAAAAGCTGTATGGATGTGGAAAAGACCAAATATGTGTGTCGAGATAGGGACGTCTAGCGCTCTGTTCTCTCTGCCTACCATAGTAGGGAAACTGCGTGATGGTATGTGTGTATATTCATTCATTGATATTCCTCATACTCGCATGTATTCATTGTATTCAAATGTTTACGTTACTCAACATTGATAAACGGTATATCAGCTGTCTTATTTGGCTCTTTGACTTGCACTCGCGAAAATAATATATAAACACTCGTAATCAATGGAACAAGTCCGAACTACAGCCGCTCGTGAGATTTGACAACTCGAATAAAATAAAAATATACTCGTATATTGGCACAATTTCATTGTAAATCTCCGTCCCCGAGCCGCTGCCAGACAAAATATAAAATACACTCAACTATTACATAGATTATATACTATAACTTCACAAGTACAAGTAATTACACATATGTAGTGGAGCCATGTATACTCAACTCTCGGAATGACCCAAGATTTGAGATTTAGTTATGAAAAATGCAGATAGACTCGTGAGAACAATGTTGGAACAGCTATCGATAGGGATCTTCCACACTTATTTATCGAATTCTGTTGCTATAATCTGTCCGCACGCTGATATAATCTGTCCGCACGCTGATACCAGATTTCTTCCACCGATCAATCACCACTATACTCTGCTATCCTCGCACGCATATTTCTGATATTGTCAGTTCCTTCCAAAATATAAGTATTTTTTCCTTTTCTCATCCTTGAAACTGTGTTCTTCTTTCTGCTCTTCTACATTAAAGCAAGTTTCTGCTCCTTACAAGAGAACATTAATGTCATGCAGTGAGACTCTGGAACCAGTTACGAACTAATATTAGACTCGTTTAGTCATTGGTATATTTCAAAAAGCAATTTTAAATCCTCTCAATTTTAAGTTAGTAATGTCACTTGTTTTATTCCCGATTAGCCTCTCTTCTCCACCATAGAACTTACTGTTTTTGTTGTTTATATTTATGAATTTATTAACAATAATTTTTGTGCGGCCGTGTATTATTTTCCCTTACATCTATTTAGGATCGACTACTTGGTCCCATCCATTTGGAATCGACTACTTGGTCCCATCCATTTGGAATTGACTTCTTGGTCCCATCCATTTGGAATTGACTGCTTGGTCCCATCCATTTGGAATTGACTGCTTGGTCCCATCCATTTGGAATTGACTGCTTGGTCCCATCCATTTGGAATTGACTGCTTGGTCCCATTCATTTGGAATCAACTGCTTGGACTTTTTCCCTCGATCTCTCTCGACCTCGCCAATCATTCGGGGATATTCCGAGATTCATCATGTCCTCCTCCACTTTCTTATATAGGCTCTTCTTGGGTCTATTTCGGAGTTCCCAATTCGTAGCTATCTTTAGCGTAGATCCTTCATCCCGCCTTTGCACGTGCCTTTACCAGCGTAATCGTAATTCCCGGGCTTTATCTATAGACGCCACTTTGATTGTTCAGCGAATTCGCTTATTTCGGATTATATCCAATCTAGTGACGCCAAGTGACCATTGTAGCATACACATCTCCGCGACATGAAGCAGTTCCTTTTTTTTTCTTTAGAAGCCAACACTTGACTCTTGGTAGTATAGTGAGCCTGATCACTATCTTGTCGATCTTGCACTTAAATTGTATCAATAGCCTTCTGTGTGACCATATAACTTCCTTTATTCACTTTTGTCTGATTGGTTGGATTAGATTGCCACCTGACAGGGAGTCGTATTACGAGTATTTAACAATGAAGTATTAAATAAATAAATATACAACATTAACAGATCGATATAATTTTAGTAAACAACCTTTCTTCCTTATTTCATTGAATTTCAGTGCAGCTCTACAATCACACATTTATTCCATCCCCATTAACTGTGTTCCTCTGGAGCATTCCTGGAATAGTTTTGATCACTGTCTTGACAAAAACCGTCCAACAAGACCGACCTCGTGTCTGTTTGTCTCATTTCTATCTCATTTGCATTCGGACCTTATATCAAATGCCACATCGTATCACATTCTTCCGAGTCTCCCGATCGCAGTCAGCCTTGCTCCACAGCTCCTACTTTTCAACAGTGTTTGCCTTTCGTTCTTGTCGTGCATATGCATATAACTGATCTATTTTCTTGTAAACGTATTCATTACTACCTTGAATGAACGCGTCTTTGATATTTTCAATATTGAATAATATACGACTTGCAGAGCCTTTTCTAGGGAAAGTGCCGCATGTTCACGAAAACTTAATATGCCCCCTTTAACAATAAAATGCACTTAACTTTACTAAAATAATTTTCTACACACAAGAAAATATATTTTGAAGCGTGACGAACTCTTTTTTAAAGATTTTTTTAACTTTACTTTTATGACATAACTAAATTGTTACATTATTTAACAAACTTATACTTTTTGCTTTTATAAAAAATTGACGACATCTCCCAAATCCAAAACAAGTAGTCTCAGTCTAATAAAAGTGTTAGTTAGAGCTGAGCGTGTGTGCGACTGTTATGCCAACATATGCAAAGACGAATCGCGAGTTTCGTTCCAACCCCAATAGCTATAGACATTAATGCTTGATTACTGACGCTGAAAACCATATTATCTCCACGCACTTAATATCCATCCAAACGTTAAGAGAAGTAGCATTGCTAGCCAACTTTTCGGTAAATATAACTGAACTGGTTTTTTTTATTATTGACATCCTGGTTTTTAAATCTTACATTGAAACCTTATTCCATATTGCTACATACATAATTTAGTTGCGCTTATCTTTTTTTGTGTCAAAGAGACTATATTATGTTACTTCCCCCCAGAGCTTGGCCACTTGCACAGCACTGGGTGTTCCACGAATCAAGCTATTTTCTATATAAGACCACAGACTCCTCGGGCACTGCAGCAAGTATCGCACAGACTCCTCGGGCACTGCAGCAAGTGTCGCATGGACTGCTCCTCGTCGCAGATACAGAGAGTGATCCATCCGAGATTGATTTATTGATATCCGAGAGATAGCTTACGACCACCCTTAGAATTAAACGCCTGCGTACGCCGCTCACATTGCACATGCAAAATTGATGGCCCAGACAAGTTAGCACTGCATATCTGCACAAATCCATTACAATTTTAATTCTCGGAGCGAAGCTTCGATTCCCCAGCGGTCGCCGCATTCATCTTGATCGGCACAACACTCGGACTGACGGAGCGCGTGCGTGACCTTAATGTGACAATATTGTTTAATTTATTGTGAGGATAGTTTATACTATACAATGTCTAGTTGGACGTTGATATAAAACTAACTACACTGGGAGACTAAAAAAACTCAAATTTAAAACCTCGAAGACGGACCCGCGATTAATAACATACTCGTATTTTAAGTAACTTATATGTGAAATGCAACAATCAATTGGTCTATGCGAGTTTGAAAATTTTCTTGCATGCATAATTTAAAAAAAAAATCACCGTTTTAACGAGTGTTCTTGAATAACGTTTTGTAACACTGTCAAGATTGGTTCGAGCCTTTGCTATTTGTTGCGGCATCTAGGGAATTTTTCACACAAGCGCGCTGGGTCAAACGAATTCAGTCAATATTTATGTATACAACATCGAATTGAATCATTCACGAAGATCGGGTTATATGTAAGGCGCAAGGAGCACAGAAGACCTCTGCTGTAAGAAATACAATATATTATTTTCTGGAAACCTACTTTTTTTAACCAAAAGCTACCCATATTTGAACCTGCATTGACGAGATGCCATAGTAAAGAGTTCAGGACCACTTTTCAAGAGAATAGTATCTACTATATAATTGACTTGTATCCTTAAACATGCATCAGTTTGAAAAATATGAATTATCTTACAAGGTAATGAATAATTTGAAACTATCGCTACAGCAACCAGATAAATTAATTATATCCCAAAGTGACTTCTAGTTAATTGTATAGCTCTTAAACAATAAATAATTCGTTACGGTCTTCTAAACAAAAATGATACAATCCATGTTGTTTTCAACAATAATCTTTAATTCGTCTTCAATAGGAAGACGTCCTCGTGTTCACAGACAGCTCCAACACATTCGTGTATTATATTATTATCGCAGCGTCTTGGATACACCAATTCAATGAGAGCTTCATTTTATTGCAGAAAAAAACGCAAGCTCGCTGAACGGAATCTCCTCATTGCAAGACTGCGCGGGCTCTCAATTACATCCAATATATTATATTTATATTATATAATAATGTCAATAATATGTTCCAGCAAGTGTGAAATGCAACACAATCCATGTAAAAAATTACTAACTAAATCTCATCCATTAAAATACTAACCAAATCTCATCCATTGGAAATATTTTATAGAACAAACAAAATAATAATCAAATCTCATCCACCTAAACTATCTTAAAAAACACCTCATCCACCTAAACTATCTTAAAAAACACCTCATCCACCTAAACTATCTTAAAAAACACCTCATCCATCTAAACTATCTTAAAAAACACCTCATCCACCTAAACTATCTTAAAAAACAAACATAAAATAATAATCAAAATGTCATCCATCTAAAATATTTTATAGAACAAACATAAAATAATAATCAAAATGTCATACATATAAAAAAGTTTATAGAACAAAGATAAAATAATAATCAAAATGTCATCCATGTAAAATATTATATAGAACAAAACATAAAATAATAATCAAAATATCATCCATCTAAAATAAATTATATAACAAACAATAATAATAATACGATCTCTGTAGCATAGTTGGTATGACGGTTGTCTCCCAACCCGGAGGTTGCGGATTTGATTCCCGTTGGAACCAGATAAAAAAAAATTCAGTCTGATTTTCACTTAAGGCCTCTTGAACATCTTTCTGGTTGGCTGGAAGATATTATCACATGGCAATAAGCCCGCCTTATCTTACTGTATACAACTAATGTGTAATACGATACAATACAATACTATAATACTCTAAATCTCATTGTTCAAAGAAATGATAAGGTGAATGGTAGACTTGTCGGTAATTATTAGCAGTCTGGTTTTTAAAATACTTTCAGACATCGTTCTACCTGATTTTTTCGTGTTGTGTTGTATTGCACATTCTGTACATACTCGTACAGTACAACCTGGCGGGTTTATTGCTATATAAAAATATCGACCAACCAATCAGAAAAATGTTAAACAGGCCATAAGTGAGAACCCGACTATAAACTTACAAAAAAATACTAACGGAACTCGAACCTACAACACCTGGTTGGAAAATATGTGTTTTACCATCCAGGCCACAGAGATCGTCGCATGTTAGACAAACGCTCTCGGTATATGATACTTGTGTAATATTACACTTGCTTTGTAATATTGCGGATGTATTGCCCTGTGGCAATTTCAATCTTAAAAAACCTTTTGTATGATATAATAGAAACCAGATTGGAAACACATTTGTTTTGGGCACCGTCGAAAATCGAACCTGGGATAGAAATCGTCTACTAACTATGCTGAAATTGGTCACGAAACGGTATAATTTCAAATGATCATCACCACCAAAGACTCAGTAACGTGTAGCCACAATACATATAGGTACATACACCATCATAACATTTCCCTGCCGGGGTAGGCAGAGAACAGAGCGCCAGACTTTCCCATCTTGATACTCATCTTTCGCCTCTTCCACATCCATACACCTCAAACAAATAAGATTTATTCGTTTTCTTCTTTCAAAATATCATTCACTTGATCCAACCATACTTCCTTCGTTTTCCTTTACATGCCAAACCATGGAACGAATCTTCATTATCTTATTCAATACATCAGCCTCACATTCATCCCTAATAACTTAATTTCGTATTCTGTCATACATTGTATTCTTCTCAGTGCACGCATTTCTACAGCGTTCATTATTTTTCCACGTCAACTTTTCATTCCCGTACATTAATATTGATACTGTTGTGGAGTTTCGTTTTGGCAGATTCTATAATGTCCGGTTCGAGTATATATTTGATAGTCCCCCATTGACTCTGTTTCCTATCGCTACACCCCTTTAGATATCCCTCTTAACTCTTCCATAATCTGAGAAAATAATACCTAAATAGCAGAATTACTTTGCCTTCTCCAATATTTCATTGTTCACCCATATTTACTTTTCCTTTCACTTTTCTATCACCATTACTGGATTTCCATACAATTCTCACATTTTTCACACTTTTCTATCACCATTACCGATTTACAAATCGATTTCCACACTCCTGCTAAAAACACACGGAATATTTTTAAATTCGAATGCGTCAATAGCAATTTGCTAACGACAGTTGCACGTTGTAATTTATCAATCGTGAGAATGCAGTAATTGGGTAGATTGGTGTATGTGTAGGTTGGTGGATATTTTGAATGTGTATGTTGGTAAGTTTGGGAGGGGTGTTCTCTAGAATTTCCTGAATCTAAATTATTTTCTAGAATATTGGTATTTTCATTTATTATACTCGTACATTTTTTGCAAAAAAAATTTTTTTGTATTTTTCCGTATAATTTCGTGTTATTTTTGTTCATGAAAGAGATTTTGTTTTTTCATACATAAAACGTCCGATACGAACCGAACGCTGTATAAATGCGTGCACTGAGAATAAACATGGGGTGACAATGTATGACAGAATACGAAATGAAGTGATAAGAGATGAATGTGAATTTAAGACTGGTGTGTTGAGTAAAATGAAGAAGAGCACTCTGAGATGGTTTGAACATGTGGGACAAATGAATGAAGAAATACTAACAAAACAAACATATAGTGTAAATGTGAGTAGAAGGGGTAACAGAACAAGACCAAGGAGGAATGTATGGTTTGATCAAGCCAATGATATTTTGAAAGAAGAAAACGTATAAAGTCAGGGAAATCGTAAGAGTTGTGTGAGAAGGATGTAGAAATGGCGAAGGATGTGTATCGATATAGGAAAGTCTGGTCCTCTGTCCTCTTTGTCTACCTCGTCAGGAATATGACGCGATGGTATGTGTGTATGTGCGAGTAAAAGTCTTCTTTTGTTTATTTTATTTGATTATTTTTTCAGTTTCCGTGTTACCAGTATTGCAATATTCACTTTCCATGTTACAAGTATTGTTATTTTAATATTTTGAAAAATATTTGTTTTGAATTATATTATTTGTTTTTTTTTTGTTTTGAAGACGTTGGTAAAATTTTATCATTTATTATATAATATTTTATTTATTTATTATTACACATGACAAGAAATATACATAATTTGTGAAAAAACAGCAGGTAATTTAATTTGGACATACAATTTTAATGGCTCTGGGTTTATTGCCTTTCATTGGTCGTATCCCCAGTAAACTAGGCTTTTGCCTGTATCTCACTGAGGATATTTAGCATGAAAAAATAAATCGATACTTCTTTCCGATTTTTGATTACACAAAAACAAAACCCCGTTGCACGTTCTCATCAACCTGACAAACAGTGACACTCAATTACAACTGGAAACATCATGCGAAATTAAACTCCTCACACATCATCACTCCAGAAAGACCAAAAATATTCATCCCACAATATACCGCACACAATCATAAGAACAAAAATAAAAAACATATAAATGTTAAGTATGACTGTTATAAATGTAATGTATCACTAAATACGGAATAAAGCGATCAAGGATGAATTTGAACTGGTGCAGCACATACTATGGAAAAGAGCACTCTGTGATAGTTTGGGAATGTAGAATGAATGAATGAAGAAAGACTGGAAAACGTTAAATACCATATAAGCAGAAGTCGTGATAGATGAAAACCAAGGAAGATGTGATTGAACTAAATTAATGTTTTTTTAAATAATGTATATGACCAAAGTTACGTGCATTCATTACCTTCAAATACAAGGTCAAAAAATACCTTTATCATTCGAGGGGAGTATAACCGGGCGGGGCTCGAACCGGCGTACACATGATATTTTAAAGAAGGGAATTTTCTGAAGTCAGGCAAATCAAATAAATTGTATGGAGGCGAAATACTCGTATGTGTAGCACAATCGAAAACATGGGTGCTCTGTCCTTTCTGCCTTCCTCGGCGTGGAAACGGCGTGATGTGTATGTCACATTTTAGCTGCAGCACGCTTTCCTGCAGCGCAGCAACGACTTATCGCTCGCGTGCCTTGATTAAACCGCACATTTGTATTATTATGCTTTTCCGTGCTCGTGCTAAATTATCGTGCGAATCTGCGATACATTCAGTTTGGGCGCGAGTAGCTAGCTAGCCGCCTGGGCACCGCTGCCGCTGTTCGTCGCGAATATTAAATTCGTAAGTCGTAAGGTTACTGCCGCATTCTTTGAACATAATTAAAATTCGTTATTTTCTTCGTAAATCGTGGTTCAGAAAATTCTGAAAAAAAAATTGAGAAGTAAGTATGATTTTTTAATCTTTAAGTCTTTTAATGTGTTTTATCGAACGTTTCGTATCCCTTTTCCCTTTATCGATGTTTTTTTTTACGAATTGTGTTATTATTATACTAAATTTTCGTTTTATTTAGTACAACCTGGCAGACTTATTGTCATGTAGCTCTATCTCTTCTTACCATCCAGAAAAATATAAAGGAGGACTTACTCGTAAGTGAAAACCAGACTGGAATATTTTTTTATATCGTGGTTCCAACGGAAATTGAACTCGCGAGCCAACTAACTAAGCCACGGAGGTCGTCAGATTATTTTACAGTTTAATCCTTTTTTATGATATGTTCATTTTCATCCCCTTATTCTACTGAGGTCGAGCCTCAATATTCTTGTTATGTCGGAAGTCGGCAGAGCGTGAAGAAAAATACACACTTATTTCATCATTTGAATGGTTGAATTAAAATAGGCACTAAGTACCAAAAAAAAACTAAGTATGCAGTTTCGTTCTATATGTCATATAGAATTAAACTGCATACTTAGTTTTTTTTTTTTGGTACTTAGTGCCTATTTTAATTCAACCATTCATTTATTCATGTGACTTATCACTATGAATTTCGTGAAATTTATCACGGAGATAATTTACAGGATAAAACGTCACAATTACCTCGCTCCTCCCTTATGCACATTTATTTAAGAAATTTTAATTTTTTTAAATTTTTTTATTAACGACACAACAGTGTTTATATACAGATGAACATGTGGCAGGTTATACAAGTACTTAAAATTATTGACAAAAAATACAACTTTATCTTGAACTAACATGAAGATACAAAATCAGTAGTAATAATAAATTAAAGTCATTGTTTAAAATTATTTAATATTAATATGTACATTTAAGTTCAATATATGTTATGTATGTATACCACGAAATATTACCAAAATTCACCAAACAGACCTTACGTAATTGTCGAAGACTTATTTTATAGAGGTAAAGATGTCAGATTTGTTTTAGTGGAACAACGCTTACATAGATCAAAAATAGGATTTTTTGAGAATTTTATGGATAGATCTTGAGATATAGAAAACACATGGGCTCACTTGTAGAACGAGATGCAAGTTGCTTTGCAGAATCGAAACCTTCCACATGTTGATTCAGGGCTACTCAACTCCAGAGGCAAAGTATTGTCCTTAATGTTTCGTTTATACTAGGTTATTTATATTAATAAAGGAGAACATAAAGTTAGTAGCTATTTTAAAATATTGTTGTGATATTCTGGCGAAATTTAAGCCTTATGTACCCTTAATATGCTTATTTATGGTGAAAGAGATATCGTCGCCCCTTTTCAATTTCGAGTGTAGGAACGTATGCTAAAATGTAGTTAGATAACATATATTTCAGTTAAAGTAAAGTTTAATCAACATTTTCACGTTATACTTATATCTAACAGTTATTAATATCTAACTGTTTCAAAACATTCAACATCAGGGTCATGTAACGAATTAATTAATAAAATTTAATCTTAATGATTATTTTCTTTGATTCTTCTTCTTGCGGTAGGTTTTATTTTTATTTATTTATGTATTATTTATGGGATTTAGACTGCCGGCTAGCTATCCCTCAATTGATTTGGGGTCTACCAGGTGTATGTAACTATGGGATAACTATTAAAAATTATACGGGGAATCCGGGTATCATCCATTAATTGAACGTGATAACGCCAATATTGTCAACCAATTCTTTGTCTTTCTTTTGTAAAGATGTCTTCGGGTTTACATATTACTTTTAATTTCTGTATTTCTTATACTGTTTCCGAGTGTTTTACTAGTCATACATCGGAAGACCTTAATTTATGATGTTTTAAAAAGTGGCTTCGATTGTGTGATATCAATTTGAGTTTAAATAGCATATATCAAAACAGTACTATTAGCTCAAATTGTTGTAGTTTTCTTTTTTGGTATGTTATGTTGGTGGGTATCAACATTGCAATAATAAAACAAATATTTTGACACGTGCTGATGGGCAAAATTAAGGATCAATAGGGAGTCCGAAGTTGGCAAAAAAATTTGCATATTGAATTGAATTGAGTACCCATTACCCGCGACGAGTATAAAGAAGGCACAATACAATGAGGGAGATCAGAATACTTGATGTTGATGCCACCGGAGATGACTGTATAAGCCAATTTATTATAGGAATATACGGTTGGATAAAGGACAAGGAACTTCAGTAATTGCAGTTTGTCAACCGAATCAACTATAGATATGTTCTCTCTGTTTACCTCAATAGGGAAATGGTGTGAAAATGGGGGAATATAATTCATATATTTATTATCGACCGTTCTGACTTTTTCTTGCGTATTTACGTGCTAAATCTTTTATCTTTTTTTTTTCATTTGTACAAAAGGTCGAGCCTTAGAGCTGTTTCTAAAACTAAAACACATTTAAATAAAATAACTCACCGAATTGAAGACGTTTTGCATATTATGGAATTAATAAAGATCTCCCGTGATCTTCAAAATGATCTCATTTTCATTGTCTAGTGAAGATTAAAGTTTTGTCCGACCCGGCGCTGGTAACGCGTTGTTTCCTCTGCCCACACAGGCCTCTTCCTATTTACTTTTTTATTTTATCTAAGTATCATATTATATAAAGTGAGTGACACGCGTTAACTTACCGTGTTAGTCAATAATAGAACCTTGCTAGAAATAGCTACTGTTTTGACTATTATCTAACATATAATAGTACCTTCTCAATGTAAAAAAAATTGTAACGAGTTTGTGAACATTCCAACTTAAGCTACTAATACACATACATACAATTATTGTAACGAGTTTGTGAACATTCCAACTTAAGCTACTAATATACATACATACATACAATTATTGTAACGAGTTTGTGAACATTCCAACTTAAGCTACTAATATACATACATACATACAATTATTGTAACGAGTTTGTGAATATTCCAACTTAAGCTACTAATACACATAAATATAATACATACAATTATTGTAACGAGTTTGTGAACATTCCAACTTAAGCTACTAATACACATACATACATACAATTATTGTAACGAGTTTGTGAACATTCCAACTTAAGCTACTAATATACATACATACATACAATTATTGTAACGAGTTTGTGAACATTCCAACTTAAGCTACTAATATACATACATACATACAATTATTGTAACGAGTTTGTGAATATTCCAACTTAAGCTACTAATACACATAAATATAATACATACAATTATTGTAACGAGTTTGTGAACATTCCAACTTAAGCTACTAATACACATACATACATACAATTATTGTAACGAGTTTGTGAACATTCCAACTTAAGCTACTAATATACATACATACATACAATTATTGTAACGAGTTTGTGAACATTCCAACTTAAGCTACTAATATACATACATACATACAATTATTGTAACGAGTTTGTGAATATTCCAACTTAAGCTACTAATACACATAAATATAATACATACAATTATTGTAACGAGTTTGTGAACATTCCAACTTAAGCTACTAATATTCATACATACATACAATTATAAAAAAATGTGGGAAGTTTTACAATTTGACAAATCCGTGGTATTTTTTTCAAGACATGTTTTTTTTAATATGCGATCAACGAATAAAATTGAAACTTTCAAAAGATACTGGCACTTGACTGGTTCTATCCCCAACCGTTCAGCCCAGTGGCTCTTAACCTTTTCGAAGTCGCGAAGGACCTTTGATTATAAGTAAAATTTGCGGACCACCAAAATCATCAAGGCCATAAACTAACAATAAAAAATCCATGAAAATTATAAACAACGACGGGCAAGGCGTGAAAGAGGCGACATTTTTTATGGGGACGGTAAGAGATTGCGCCGCGCCTCGACTGCGTTGCCAACAGCGATTCGCATTCATTAGCAATTCGCCAAACTTCGATCAAATGTTTCGTATATGACGGAGTACTTGTAACATCCTCGCGGAGCATCGGTTAAGAACCACTGGTTTAGCCACTCAAAACTTACGTATCTCCATAAAAAAAATGTTAACAAAACTACGGTTATTTAAGAATGAGTATTTATTTTTTACCAGACATGTTTATGATTATAAAACGCTTGTACATATCTTACTTCCTTTTTTTGTCTCTGCTCTTTCCGATTTTGAACTATGTGGACGTATATTATTTGGATATTACAGAGGAACCGCTAGACAAATTTAATAACAGCGTCTTCGAAATGTTTGTCTACGATTTATTTTTAACCTGAGAAAGTACAATCACGTCACTTCATATCAGAAAGAGTTGAACTGGTTGAACGTGAGAAATAGACGCCAAATTCACAACTATCTATTATTTAACATCCTTAACTGCCCTTCCGCCCCTTCTTATCTCGCCGAAAATGTTCAACGTCTTTCCGATCACGGACTAGCGCTACGTTCAAACAAATATTGTTTAGTGGCCTTCCCAGTTTACCGCTCTTCTTTTTTACGTCGTCCTTGACTCTCCATGCAGTGAGACTTTGGAACCAGTTACAAACCAATGTTAGACTCGAACCGTCGTTAACTTTTTTTAAGAAACTAGTGAAAAAAACTCTTAATTTCAAGTCAGCGATACAACGTATTTCGTAATTTCCTTTCCTCTCCACCATCCCTTAATTTTCCTTTGATTGATGATATCTCACTTTTAATTGTATTATGTATGTATTCCTAAATTTCCTGAATATAAATAATAATTTGAATATTTTTTGCGACCATGTAACTAACTTCCTCTTTTTACTTTTGACTGGTTAGTTGGTAGAGATTGCCGCCTGACAATAAGACCGCCAGATTGTTTTTACAATGCAGTGTTAAATAAATAAATACTTCTAAAATCTTCACAGAACATAATTTTATATATATATATATATATATTATATATATATATATATATATAATATATTATATATATATATATA